>WAAF01008339.1:457099-731063 GCA_013400475.1 Tricholaema leucomelas
GTCTTGGGAATCAGGATTTTTCTTGTTCGCTCAGGGAAAAAAAATCCTGCTCTCCAGGAGGAACTGATGCATTGCACAGTAAACCCCCAGAATTTTAGAGACCTTTCTTTCATCCTAGCTGTTTGGTGTCCTGTTTGGAGCATTGTTCTTGCAAACTCCCCTCCTAACACCCTAGACATGCTCTCTCATAAATTAGTGCAAGACTTGCCATTGATACTGATAGGGTGGAGAAGAGGATTGGACTGTCTGTACATGCACAAAAAGAAAGATTTTTCCAGTGACTTTTGGTAGGTGTTTGCAGTTTGCCAGACGTGGCCAGCAGGTAGGAATCTGTCTGTGGTTGTCAGCAGCTTGGACGGGTTTCAGGTTTGTTCTGCACCCAGCACAGGGAAGTGATTGTTGCTACTGGTGTTTGCCAGGTGCTTCTGTCCTGCACCTGAGAGCTGCTAGGTGTGGGAGGGGAGGGGCAGGATCAAAGAGCTGGCTCTAGTTCCTTGTGTCTTGGACAAGGGCAGGCAGGAAGGCCTGGCTGCTGACTTCTTGGCATTCTAGCACAAAGGCTGTGCAGATATGTGTGTGAGTGGGTGTGTGTGCAGTACGCCTGATACGCTGGCCTGATTTCACATCTGTGTTTTGTTACTACAACGCTCACCCTTGCCTTTGGCTTAGGAAGTGAATGGTAGTTGGTGCCACTTACCTGTATGACGTCTGTAAGGACTGAATCTGATCCAGATTCTGAGGTGTGATCTGTGCTTTCTGCCGGATTAGTTTTAGTAAGTGAGAATTATTTTATCTGAAAGACTGTAGTGCTTCAGAGGCATTAGAACATCAGGACTGTTTCCCCTTTTGCAAACAGGTAAAACTGAGTTTAAGTATGATGTCTGCAACAGAAATAGTGGAAGGATCATAAATTGATCTTTCAAGCCATGATCGAGGCTTATTTTCCTTCTTTTTTTTCCTTTAAGCCACAATGAATTCCTTCTGAAAGGCAGCTCAGGCTTACTCTCTGTCCATTTTTATGCATTCTTACTGTTTTACACATCCAACAAGGTTATGTATGCTTTTTTAGCCTGCTGAAGCACAGAAGGGATCAACGTTTCATTTTCATTACATTTCATTTATTTCTCTATTTTGGAGGAAGGGTTCCATAAAGTATAAGATAGACATAACTAAAATAAGTTTCTGCGGTGGGTGAAAGGTTTGGTAGTTAATGTGACTCCTCAGAAAGCAGCTGAATTGCAAGCTACAATCAAAGATTCAGAAAAAATGTCAGCTGGATAATGTCTTTTGCTGTAATAAAATACAGTCACAGGATGAGTAAGAGGCTAAAAGAGTGGCCAGACAAAGACAGATCATCTGTTTGCGCTTAGTTTGAGGCTCCTACAAAGCAGTTGCCTAAAAATACCTACAGCGAGTACAGGACCACGGAGATTGCCATCTTACATGTGTATTTAGTCTTTGGTTATTTTATTTCTAATGTTATGTAGCTATAATAGCGTGAAATAGGTACCCCTACCTGATACAGAGCTAGATACTACATCATTGCTGCTATAATACTCTGCTGCAAAAGGACTTTGTAAAGGATTTCTAATGATAATGAAAATATCCTGATACAGCATTAAGGATTTTGCTACTGAAATGTGTTTAATGTAAATATGCTGTCAGATACCCTTCAAGTAATTGACAAGAGCAGATGATTAGCAGTGTTCTCAATAGTGTTTTTGCATAATCTTACATTTTGACAGAACTCTTCAGCAGCTTTTTATTGTCAGTGCTCTGCAATCAGTAATACTTTTTCCTTGACATTTACTTTGTCATTATAAATCTTGTAAGTGGTCATTTAACTTGTTCAGTATGCATGTAAGAATATCATTACTAACACGTCTGAAAAAAAGGTCTCCCTGTTGAGGAACTATTCTGAAAGTAAACTTAACAAAAATCCCTAAATGAAGTAGGTTGACAAGTGACTTTGTGAAATAAATACCTGTCTATGAACATCTTCCTGTACATTTCAACAGTTACTTTGGAATCAATTTATTATCGAATATTTGCATGTAAGTCATCAAATTCAACTTTCTTTTTTTTTAATCTGATACTTAAAAGATTTAATACTATTGTTCAGTTACAATAATTTGCACCTAAGCGACCGAAATTAAGTTCTTGTGATCTATAAGCGTCCATAATTACATACTGCTTTTAATGTTAATAGTCAATATAATAAGCCTTCATCTTTATTGAAGCATCTCTTGTTTCTACAGCAGTTCTTTAATCTATCTCAATAGATTTCTAGTGTACAGCTCATATAGATTTGGTCAGTGACAAGGGTTAGAGTAGTCTTGTAGAACATTTACTTGTAGCTGTGAAAAGCCCACATTCATCAGAGGATTAGGTCGATCAGATTGTACCAGGATCAATGGAAAGACTGTGTGATCCCTCTTAGGCTGTAATGTGTTCACCTTCCTTGGAGAGAATTCACATACACACACATTTCTCTGTCTTAAAGCCATTTATCTCAGAATGTCAAATTGCAATAATTAACCATTATTGATCTTAAATTCAATTAACTTCATTAACACAGGTCATGATGAGGGTGCTTGTAAGGGAAAGGCTCTTGACAAGTGTCTTTTCTTATATGACATTGGATGTTCGCAATCATGGCTATAAACTGTTCATATTGTGCCACAGGAACATCTTTTTAAAATGACAAGAGTTTGGTTGGTGGCTCTGAAACGACATTTTAATCCCCTCCCCCTCCTCTTCTAGTTCTCAGGGTTTTCCAGCAAATTTTCTATTCAGGAATCAGTGAACCATTTGTTTCCAGCACATTATCTTAGTGTGGTATTACTACAAAACCCACCTATTCAAATACCCTTCAGTTCAATAGCTAATGCTAGATAGAGGCGCATTTACAAAAGCCTATATTAGTATAGTTAGCAAATGAGTGAAATGAATATTCAGTGCCTCTTTTTGCTATACATACAAAACAAGTTGAGGCCATCTCAGAGAGATAATCCTTAGAATCTCTGCTTTCTCCCAAGTCCTGAGATGCATATTGCAGTCAATAGTTGTTTTTTCTTAAATGAGGACTGAATTAAAAACTGTGAAAGGGCACAAAGCTTTGTTGGCCCACAGCGAAGTCCTTTTTTTTCATGGAGAAACTTCATTATAAGTACAAGTTGACAAAAGCTGAAATTGTGATTGAAATCATTTGGATTTCTACTATACCATTCATACAGTTGTATGGAGTTTATTGTAAGGAGGCACTGCAACCAAAATAGCTATTGAAACTACTGTATAAAGGACTTGAATGGGAATTTCAAGTTTGCAAGGAAAATGAAGGATCAAGTCGAAGGTCTTTTGGTACGTTTTGAACATCAGAAGTAGTGACAATGATTTACAAATCTGTCTCTGAGTAGAGTGACTCACAGTAATATACTGAAGCATTTTAGGTGAAAATGTCAGGATGAAGGCTGAAGCTCCAGGTGTGTGTTAATGTTAGTATAACCGAACACAAACGGAAAGCTGATGTTACAGCTACTGTAAAACTTGGGATATGTGAACAGATGAGGAACAACCAAAGATGTGGCAGGATGAGGAAAGTTACAAGGTGTAAACATTTTGGGTTTTTCTTCCGTAGTCTAAAAAATGATAAACTGTAAACGGAAGACCGAGAAATGTAGATGAAGAAAAATGACATAAGTTTTGTTCAGAAACAGATTTCTGTGACAATTAAATGGTCATTTTGTCATTACATTTGCTGTTTCCATTCCACTATAAAAAGCATTTACTGAAAAGAAGCAGGGCAGAAGCAGAATGGTTTGATTGCTGCATTAGAAGAAACTAAAGTTCCGTTACAACATCTGTTTGCTCAGTGAAGGATTATAATAATTAAGAGCTATTAGAACCATATTGACAACTTTTATGCTCATGCCTTCTTATCCTGGAGTTGGCTGTGAATCTTCTATTAGTTTGTTGACTGCCCTGTGTGCTTCTCCGTGATTAAAAGATGACACCTAAGTACTGATATCAAGCAGAGATTGTGTCGCTGTGTGTTAGTACCAATTTCTATGAGAATTTGGCTTTGCGTTACCAGGATGTTGATAGTGACTTCTATTAAAACAGTAACAACAACAAACAAATCAAAAAAACACAACAAAGGAGGATTTGGGTAAATATTTTTGTGCATTTGAGGAAATGGTAGTTGTGTGCTTAGAAAAATTCTACAGTCAAAAAGAAACAATTTACCTCCCAAATCAAAACTGGACTCAAAGCATAACACGAAGCTGTTTGTTCTGTTTACAAACATTTATTTACCACTGGAGTATGTGCTTGCATGGAGTGGAAACCCTTAACAAGTCTGTACTTCAAACCAAGCAGCTGTTTTGGAAATGAACAGAAAACCAGTTTTGTGGATCACATTTATTCATGATGAATAATTTATACAGCAAATGTAGGTGTTTTGGTTGTTTGTTGTTGTGGGTTTTTTTTTCTGTTACTAATGCACATACTAATTGTATTTGTTAGGTTTATGTGAATATTTTCAGACCTTGGTGATGTTTATGAACTGTTTACTTCAACAATTTGTGTCTGCCTCTTGAATCCCTGGTGGTCTTTCCCTATCGTGTCTGGTTAGCTGACTCAACCTCCTGATGGATAATGAGGCAGTTTCTGCTGCTGCGAATGATGTTAATTTGTAACTTTGGTGTAGGGCATCCCTTCCCCTGTAATGTGAAGGGGTGGGGAGGGAAAGAAGAAAAGATACTACATGAATGTTGTGGTGGCTTGGTCCACCAAAACCACTCTATCGCTCCACTTAGATGGACAAGGAGTAGGTAAAATACAACGGAAGTGCAGGAGTCAAGATAGAAGCAATTTAATAAAATGCAAAGCCAAAGCAAAGGCTGTGCACAAAAGCAAGCAAAGATACTATTCCTTAATTCCTGTTGAGCCAGATGATGTTGGGTCACTCCTGGGAAGCAGGGCTTCGGTATGCATAGCAGTTGTTCCAGAGGGCAGACACCATCAGCAAACATCCACACACTTCCTTCACTTGCTTAACTTGTGTCTGAGCTCATATCATATGGCATGGCATACCCCTTTGGTCAGTTTGGGCTGAGTCAGCTGGCCTGGCTGTGTCCCCTCCCAAGACCCTGCTCATCACTCAGCCTACTGTGGGGAGGGAAAATGCTGGAGATACACAGCCTTGGTGGCTTGCTCAGTGGTAGCCAAAATACTGCTGTGTTATCAATACTCAGATACAGCACTGGAAAAATACTCTGGGGAGAATTAACTCCAGCTCAGCCAGACCAAATACAGCATTAATGACACAGGGACACCAAGGCTGAACTGACTCAGGCTGAGTAGCAATTGAGAATGCCCAGTAGGTGCTCAGAGTCCCTGTTACTCATTTGCCCCCTTGGTCTGGTTTGGATGATGCTTGTGAAAGGTTGTTTATGTGATGACAGAGAAAGTCAAGGAGGGTTTTTTTTTCTGTTTTTTCAGCCTGATCGGACAGAAATCTCAGGTTTTTGCTCATATGGGCTGTAAAATCTCTGCTTCCCCTGGAGTGCAAAGGGGAAGATTAGTTCTGCAAAATGCCAAACAAGGAAGGTTTGTCCTCACCGGAGTCCATTTAGTTTCTCAGCCCTTCCACTTGTTTACTGCAGTCCTCCATTGCTTCTGGTAAGCAACTGAGGGCACACGCAGTGGGACATGAACTGTTTCCAGCTTCTCTACAGCTGTTACGGTTTTGGTAGTCACTTGTGTATGTGTGATTGCAAATGTAGGGCAAAACCTGTAAGAATTTGTTTTTTCCTGAGCAGGCATAGTCTCTGAACTGCTACTCTTGATAAGTTTCTTATAAGCATGTTTTTCACTTCTAACTCTACAGTAACGACACGTGAGGGTAAGTTTTACATGAGAAAATCTCTGTAAGGATCTGTCCTCTTTTTGCATCATACATGGGAGTAACTTGGGTCTTGGGTCTCACTTAAACTTTTTTACCTTCAGATCCCTTCATGTCAAAAACTTCCTGAGGAAGGTGACAGATGAACTCTCAAGTGAGACAGTCTCAGACTGGTCCTCACACAGCCCTGTCCAGAGAAGAGTAGCTGCAGCGTGGTAGAATCATGTGCTGTTCTATACATTTGAAAGAAGTGGTGTTACGTTTCACAGGTGGATAATTTGAGCAGATTTTGGAAAAACCCTGCTCAGCAGTTTGAATTCAGGCAGTTTAGGCCCCGGGCAGAAATCAAGGCAGAGCACAGCTTCATAGAAGAGAGGCATGATCTGTCATGTTACGTCTCCAGCATGGTTCTGGTAGAACAGGGGTTCACGGCTTACATGAAGTCCTGCTTTGCACTGGGAGAAGAAAGCTCTTTGGAAGAGAGTTGTAATAATACCTCTCCTTCCTTCAAAAACCTGTTGTGTTTTCCCCATTGCAGAAAGATGTTTGTGGGCAATCTGCAACTTTATTGTTAATTGGATCCCAGCATCTTGGCTCAGACAAGAATTGTAACCTCCAACTCTGGTTTGGGCACAGCACACGTACCTGCAGGTATTTCAGTGGGTATTTTATCCTTAATGATTGTTTAAGCTGGAAACTGGCAATTATTTTCAATTATATACATGTGGTGTACTCACAGAAACACTGTGAAGAAGCATATGAAGCAGAAACACAAACTGAAGCCATCATCTTATGTTTTCTGTAAATAGCCGAATTATATCTGTTAACCTACGGAAGTTGTAGGCTTCTTTACTTGTTTTCGTGGCTGGCACTACGCAAGTAATTTTTAACTTCTTTGGATGTCCAAGTATGCAGCTATAAACTGTGGATAAGAATGGTTCTTTCATAGGATTGCTGTGAAGAATAAAACACTTGACAAAGCTTCTGAACACCTCAGTAAAGTGATAGAACTGTAGAATCGTTGAAAGGGACCGTGAAGATCATCTAGTTCCAGCCACCTTGCCTTGCACAGAAGGTGCTTCCACTAGACTAGGTTGCTGCTGTCCAGTAGTGCTGAGTTGCTTCTAAGTCATCTAATATTATAGCATCCTGTTTTTTCAAGTGTGTATTTAAAGGAGACAAGACAGAAATCACAGAATGTTAGGGGTTGGAAGGGACCTCCAGAGATCGAGCCCAACCCACCTGCCAAAGCAGGATCACCTAGGGCAGGCCACACAGGAACATGTCTAGGTTAGCTTCGAAGGTCTCCAGAGAAGGAGGAGACTGCACAACCCCTCTGGGCCACCTGTTCTGGTACTCCATCACCTTCACAGTAATGAAGTTTCTCCTCATGCTACAGAGGTGGAACTTCCTGTGTTCTAGCTTATATCCGTTATTCCTTGTCCTATTACCAGGTGCCACCGGAAAAAGCCTGTCCCCTTCCTCTTGACGCTCACTCCTCAGTTATTTATAGATATTAAAAGACATTGTACACATTAGTAAGATCTCCCTCTCAGCTATGCACAGTAATGTCTCATTTAACAAAAGTCTGCCCAGTATTTGGTTTCAGAAAAACAGATGCCTCCCTTGTCAGAGTTGGTAGTGATGTTTAAATGTTCCCTCTCTTCATTTGTAAGTGGCATGTATGATATTCTCATACAGCAGCATAAAGCCTGAAGTGAATGGGAGACCTGAATCCTGTAGCCTCCTTTAAACTACAAAGAAAGAAAGGGGAGTTTGGAATACAGTGACATGAGGAAAAGATGCCTGTTTTATTCTGCATTAAGCTGGTCCACGCTTTGAGGACAATAACTTATTTCTTGTTATAATTTCTTCAGTGCATATTCTTGTCCATGTAATTCTCAGCTCTTACAGTTGATTTGAGCTCTCTGTAGTTGCTCCAAATGTAATACCAGTCCAGGATGCTGGATCAGAGCAGCTGGCTAGCTCCCTCTGGCCTATTTCTAAGCTCTCTGTGGCAGACAGCTGCAGTATGTGCGTGAAGAACAAATGCAAGTACACTTCAAAGTTTCTCGTACCTAATGTTAGCCACCCACTAGATTGGCATGCTATCGCTCATCCATCCATGCTGATTCCCAATAACTTAATGCTACATTATTACTGGCATGAAAAGACTGCAGATTTATCAACATACAAAAATTCCAGCTAAACAAGCATTAATTGTGCACATCACATCAAATTAACTTGTTCAAAATTAATATTCTTGACCTTGCTAGTGGGCAGAATAATCAGTCTTGCAGCAGGATCATACTCTAGTTGGAGGTACCAAGGACTTGAGCCAATGTGCAGGAGAAGTACTGACCTCTCCACTTGGAAATAACATTTCTTTCCCATAATAGACAGTCCTGCCTCTATGAAACGGAACCTTTGACCTTTCTAACAGGAATAATGTCCCTGTCAGGGTGCTGGGTAATCAGTATTGCCATGCCCATTTAGAGACAGTGTTGTCATTTGCCACTCTTGTAAACAAGGCAGCCACTTCTACTTCTCATTTCCATCGCCTAATGAGGAATATGCTAACATCTCTGCCAAGTAGTGAAGTCTCAAATACTATTTCAGTTACATGTGAATTATCAGTCGGTTTTGATATAGAAATAGCTCATGTTGTGGGTGAAATGTTTGCCTTTCTTCCTGTAAGTGGAAGGCCTGCAGAGTGGGAGTTTTCTAACAGACTGATACAATTCTTTTGTATGCATTCATTTGCATTAGGTCTTTGATTGACTCCATCCGCCGGCTGCTTTTGTCTCGCCTCTCTTCATCAGTTTTGTGAGTAAAGTTCACTGGCATGGTCAAATCATCTCCGTGGTGCTCTTTCTCGGGACTTGTGTTGAGACTGAGCCCCTTCTTAACTCTGAACCGGGAACTTGTTGAGGTTTTCTTGTCAATTACTTAAATATTCTGGTTATTTTTAGGTTGCTTATATTTGCTTTATAACAAACTGGGAATGATATTTAGGAGAAGGCTTTGTGGTGCTATCGAGCACTGCCTGTGGCAGGAACAGCCCTATTGCAGCACCTCAACTTGGGGAGCAGAGCTGGAGGGCAGCTTGCTGAGAAAATTCTGCTGTCAGAGACCTGCTCACCGCTTCCTTTCTATGATCTGTTCTAATCCTTTCTCCCTTTCTGTCAGGGAATATACTGTTCATCCCATAAGCACTGGGAGCATTCCTGCTCCCAAACCTTTTCTGCTGTTCTCTTTTTCATTTCAGGCAAGGTGTTCAGGCAGGGTTCAGGTGAGGTCTTCTAAGGGCTGACAAGATATGTGTGTGTATGTATATATAAAGATGAACTCAAAATCAAATAGATTGAGAAATGACCCTTGGTATTACACAATGAATTCAAACCACGCATAGATAAATAATAACTAATAAAACTGGTTGTAACTTCTTTCACTAAAAAGCTATTTGGTTAAAGCCAGAGTATTTGCCAGGAAATTAATAGTTTTGATAAACTTTTATGGTTAAGCATTTTTTTTTTTTTTTGTATGAGAAGAATATTTTGTTCTTTTGGTACTTTTTCAAGCAAAGAGCTCATATACTAGTTCAAATATACCCCCATAAGCTAATGAAAATAAAAATCCCCCATAATTAAACCAAGACATTTCAAAAGTATCTAAATGAAATATTTGGATAGATCCAAGCCAAGGTACGTGGTCTCAGGTGCATTTTTCAGGAAATAAGGGAAGAATTGAACAATTAATTGGATTTTGGAAAATGGTAAAATACATCTTTAATGCTGTGGTTTTGAGTTTACAAATAAACTGAGGAGGTGTGTGTCCGACTGTGTTACTGGGTGGATGTTGGCATGGGAGGGATGAAAACTGCGGTGTTCTTCTTCCTTCTATTGAAGAAGATCTCTAGCAGCTGAGGTTTGAGCTGGTAGCTGTTGTGCTTATGGGCATTTTGGAAGACTGATGAGTTAGGCCCAGGACAAAGTAACAGCTTTTTTAGCTTTGTGGGGACTTTATCTACCTGCAGAAAAGTAATAGACTGGTGATATTCATCTGCTTTTGTGTAGTATATCTCTGCCATCTGTGTAGAGCCAGGTATATGAGTTTATTAATACTGTATGTACAATATGCAGATCATTTTGGGCAGTGATGGATCACAGTTTATTTCCATTGGCAAAGAAGTGATCCATAGCTCAGTTATGAAGGTAATTCCCTCTTGTGTGGGAATGAATTGAATTATACCTTGGCTTACTGTTATGTATTGATACCAAATGTGTTAATTTCATTATTACCCAGCAGTTTAGTTAGAAATTATAACTAATATTAATGAGGGAGCTGCTTGTTCTTGACCTCTCTGTTACTGTGTCTGCAATAGGTTTCTATCAAATACCATGTAACAGTGATACCATTGCTCAACTTGCAGGCAATTTCCTGTGGTTTATAGTGCTCTGTGGGATGTAAACTAAAAACATTTTTGAGACCTGAAGTGTTTTTCTCAGAAGACAACAAGACACTCAGAACCACCTAATTTCTTTAGTTGCCATCCTTACTAACTTCTGCCATAAGAACTGCCTTTAAAGTTGTTTTTTTTCTTTTTTCCTCTTCAGATTTTTCTGTTGAAGCACTGCAGAAGTTTTACATATGCCCAGCTGCTCCATTTACTCTGCACTTGAAAGATATCAAACTATGTTGTTTGTTTGTTTGTTTATTTAAATAAGGAGGAAATGACTGAACAGCAATGGACTGGAGACAGCATCTGAAAATCTTTCCACCAGGCAGTGAATCTCTGAATTTTTTTTTTTGCCATCACCTCCTGATATTATTTTCTGCTTTCCTAGTCTCTTTGCTCTTCCTCTAGGTACTTAACCAAACAGGAAATTTCTTTGCCACGGACCTCCTTGTTCTTCTTTCTGTTGCACTGAAGCTGTTACCTTCATCTGTACTCATGAATATAGATCATCTCTCTCCCCTGAGCAAGATCTGTTGAGGCAGGGAAGAGTCAAGAGATTCCCTTAGCTGCAGATAAGGCTCCTTTCCACAAGTGCCTGTAGTGAATCGAGTACTCTCTGCTAGTGTGGGAGTTCAGTTTGGCCTTAACCCTCTCTCCTCTTCTGTCCCACAGACTGGTAACAATTTACTGGGGTTTTCTGAGAAGGCAACATGTCAACCACTGTAAAGTGACTTTTAGTGGTACTGCAAAATCTTTGAATATGATCCGAGCCTGCCGTTGCAGGTTGGTCACTTGGTATTGCCCCAAAGGCAAGTGATTAGGTGACTGGTCCTTAGAATAAGGAATTAGAAGCTGCTGGCATAAACTCCAGTTAGAGATGTGTGTTTTCAGTCTCAGGCAAAGACGTTTCCTTGAGCATCCTCATCACTTGCATAAATCTGCGGTTGAGGAAGTTGAAGGTAATGTCACATTTCATCCCTTCTCTCCTTCGTGCAAGGGGAAGAGCAGAAGGATTTGTTCTAACTGTCGGTTTATCGAAGTTGCACATTGCCGAGTTAAATTCCATGCTGTCATTTTTGCCTCATTTCCTGCATTTCTGGATCAAAGGCTGATGTCACAAGTTGACTTTGCAACTTCGGCTTAGGAAGGAGAACAGCTATAGAGGAGGCAGCTGCTGGTTAACACGCAAATATGCTTGATAGTTGGTGAAAAGGGCAAAGAAAGCATGAAAGGTAAATAGATTTATATTTAAATGAGCCACATGCTAGAGGTTTTCCCTAATGTATAAGTCACTCTCTAAAAAAAGGTGAATGTGACAATACAAGTGTTTCAGTCCAAACAAAACTCAAAAGATTTAAGCAGTAAGAAAAACAAAAATGTAAAGGAAAACACATTAATTAGGGGCTTGATTCAGTAATATGTGTTTGTGTGGGTGAGCACCAGTCCCCAGGAAGACTTTCTGTCGTGTGCAGGGATGCAGCCCAGGGCTTTGGTATGTGATGTGTTGGTATTTGCTGGGCAGAGTGGGCATACATTCCTGCTAGCATTCAGTAGACAAAAAGAGTGAAAGATAGGTACTCTTACAGAGGATTTTGGTGTGCCATATCAGGCCACCAGCCTGAATGAGATCTTTACAATGCAGGTAGTACCCTTGGATTGTCTTTACCTTACAGAAAGGGTGTTATTCTTCAGTTTTGCAACAAAGGCAAAGGTATAGGAGCTGTAAAAGAAAAATTGCTTCCTCAGAATAGAAAAGAGAAAGGGTTATATTTGCCTCTAAATTGCAGGTTTCATGCCCTTCCTTCCCTCCTTCCCTCCTTCCCTCCTTCCCTCCTTCCCTCCTTCCCTCCTTCCCTCCTTCCCTCCTTCCCTCCTTCCCTCCTTCCCTCCTTCCCTCCTTCCCTCCTTCCCTCCTTCCCTCGCTAGGATATGGCACGGTTGAGAGGAAGGTAGTTGATAGTTGTTTTTGCATTATCAGTGGTTCTTGGGGCACTTAGTGCTGTGGTCTAGTTGATTGGATACGTCTGGGTGATAGGTTGGACTGGATGATCTTGAAGTCCCTTCCAACCTGGTTGATTGTATGATTCTATGATTTTTTTTCTGCTTTAATAATTTGAACTCCTTTAGTCTCCTTTGCTGAAGTTTTTAGTGTAGTTCAGAAACGCAGTGGAACAAATAAATAAGATGGAAGCAATCTATACCATCAGAGGAGAATGAAAATATTGAATGAAATTGGCTGCATGATATTGTTTTTAGTGGTTTCCTTGCAGGATAGGTGGTGATTCCTACTCCAAATTTCTGACATATCTGTAATATACGTAAAATAATTAGGTTTTCAAAATATTTTGAAGCAGCATAAACAAGCAAAATAGCACAACTATTTCACTAGACTACATATATGTGGTGTTAAAGCCTGATCTCCATATCAGCATCTTTGAAAATCATATAATAAACTTTTCCACATGTTCTCATGAATGTTAAAAATAGGACCCTTGGTGCATGGATTTTCTGCCCTGGAATTATCTGAGCCGAAATACCTAATCACTATTATGTGTTGCTCTTAAGTGGTATGTTAACTTTACATGCTTGGAGGAAGATTCACTACTGTTCATCCATGTGAAAGAATGGTAGTGAATATTTTGTATTACCTAATGAATGAAGAAATACTCCATGTGAAACTAAAACCCTGATTTCATTGTTACTTTAACAGTTGTTTTGTCTCTTGTGGTTTTCTGATAACATTTAAACACATTTTCCCTGACAGAACTTTGCAAGGTTCAGTACTCTATATGTGATATCTACTATAGCGTTCTACATTTTTTCATGCTGTTGGTTAAAGGAGGTCTTTTTTTGGGGTGTAAACTGCTACCTTTTCTGCACTATTGCCTGAATAAATAAGCTATAGATTATACAGTGTGCTTAAGGTACAGATACCCACACATTCCAGGTGTGTTGCAGAGAAAGTCAGAAGTCTTCAACCACGGACTCTACTGGAAATGTGGGGTTTTGTCAAAGTTTCTAATTGCATTTGTGAGAGATTGAAGTAAATTTTAAATCATACTTAATGAAGAAGAGTCATGTTCTATTTTTGTTTTCGTGCTTCTTGCTATGGATTGTATAGAATTAGATAATTATGATCATTTAACGATCCCTCTCTTAATGTTTCCCAAGTTTTGTTGCCTATAAAGAAAATAATTAGCTGTAGTTAATATACCTAGAGCATGAGCTAGAAGTACTGTGGAAAAAAACTCTTTGTTTACTGTCAGCTCCCAGCCATCCACTCCAGGATGAGTATCTTAGATTTACATCACCAGTTGCATTACTTGAAAGGAGGAAAAAAGACAAGATCCCCATTGGGTGTCCATATAGCTTATGCTGAGTAAATATTGACAAAGTAGTCTAAAGAGCAAACACTTTGACATTTGTAAGGTCCACTGGAAGGTCTTGTGTATATTTATACAGCAAGAATGAGTACAGCATACCAATTTTCTTGAACTAGCTCCTGACATAATTCTGCATGGGCTTTCTTGTTGAGAAAGGTGTGTTTAAATATGAACAGGTCATTTGCCACACCCGTAAGGAGTGTCGTCAAATTGCTCTTAGTGAGGTGTTTCAAAAGGTTGAGTCCCCTACTTTTAACCATCTCTCCCTCTAAAATAAGAAGCTACTAATAACGATACCTTTAAAGAGGTCCCTTTTTTTTTAATTGCTCTAAGTGGGGATTTTTTTACTTTGTGGAAATTTTTGGTGTTTGTTATACTGCTATATTTATTAAAGATTGAGTCTCAAAACTGTAATGAGCAAAAAATGCTTGCTTAATTTAAATTGTGAATCTGTCTGTTAAGAAATGCATTAGGGGTAGGAGAAGCATAAGACATATTAATTGACAGACAGGAACTGCTGTCTCTGAGGTTGATACAAGTAATTTATTACTTTAGAAATGAATGCCACCTCCAGAATGTGCTTCATTAATTTCAAATTTAGTTTTAATTTCAAGCTGTTGCCCCTTGAGAAGAATAAGGTGGCAAATTATGTTTGAAGAGCAGATTTTTTTTTCTTGCTCTGAAGAAACGCTAAATTTTAACTGTTTAATTTTACAAATAAGTACACTTCTTTGGCTAAAACATTTAATCAAAAGTATGATCAGCAGAAACTAACTATTTTTTTCTTCTTTTATAATAGCCTATGTTTCAGATGAACTAAAAGCAGCTGCACTGGTGGAAGAAGAGGTGGAAACAGATGAAAATGCGGTTGATGGGGAGCCTTCAGCAAAATATGCATGTCCAGAAAAAGACTTCAGTAAGAACTGCCAAAGCTACCAAAACTCTCCAGCAGCTGAATTTTCTAGCCATGAAATGGACAGTGAGTCACATATCAGTGAGACAAGTGACCGCATGGCAGACTTCGAGAGCAGCTCTATTAAAAACGAGGAAGAGACCAAGGAGGTTTCAATACCACTGGAAGACTCTACTGTATCTGATAGTTTAGAACAAATGAAAGCTGTATATAATAACTTCCTCTCCAATTCTTACTGGTCCAATCTCAATTTGAACCTTCACCAGCCGATTTCAGAAAAAAACAATGGTAGCAGCAGTAGTAGCAGCAGCAGCAGTAGCAGTTGTGGAAGTGGCAGCTTTGACTGGCACCAGACTGCTATGGCTAAAACACTGCAGCAAGTTTCTCAGAGTAGAATTCTTCCTGAACCAAGTCTTTTTAGCACAGTTCAATTGTACAGACAAAGCAGTAAGCTTTATGGCTCTATATTTACTGGAGCCAGTAAATTTCGCTGTAAAGACTGCAGTGCTGCCTATGATACTTTAGTAGAATTAACAGTGCACATGAATGAAACGGGACATTATCGAGATGACAACCATGAAACTGATAACAATAACCCCAAAAGATGGTCCAAACCTCGTAAACGTTCTTTGCTTGAAATGGAAGGGAAAGAAGATGCCCAGAAAGTATTAAAGTGTATGTACTGTGGTCATTCATTTGAATCTCTTCAGGATTTGAGTGTTCATATGATCAAAACAAAACACTACCAAAAAGTGCCTCTGAAGGAACCTGTTACACCTGTAGCAGCAAAAATTATCCCAGCTACTAGAAAGAAAGCGCCACTGGAACTTGAACTTCCAAGTTCTCCAGACTCCACGGGTGGGACTCCAAAAGCAACAATCTCGGACACCAACGATGCACTTCAGAAGAATTCTAATCCTTATATTACGCCAAATAATCGTTACGGTCACCAGAATGGTGCCAGCTATGCCTGGCACTTTGAGGCAAGGAAATCTCAAATTCTGAAGTGCATGGAGTGTGGAAGTTCACATGACACTCTGCAGGAGCTCACGGCTCACATGATGGTGACAGGACATTTTATTAAAGTCACTAACTCTGCCATGAAAAAAGGGAAGCCAATTATAGAAGCCCCAGCAACACCAACAATAACGTCCTTAGTAGACGAGAAAGTCCAGTCTGTGCCATTAGCTGCCACCACTTTTACGTCTCCTTCCAATACACCTTCTAGTGTTTCCCCTAAATTAAATGTTGAAATAAAAAAGGAAGTAGATAAAGAAAGAGGTATTGCTGATGACAAAATGAAAGACAAAGAGAAGTCAAGTGAAGATGAGGAGAAGTATGATATCTCCTCAAAATACCATTACTTGACCGAAAATGACCTAGAAGAAAGCCCTAAGGGGGGATTAGATATATTGAAGTCTTTAGAAAACACAGTTACATCAGCTATAAACAAAGCTCAGAATGGCACACCGAGCTGGGGTGGCTACCCCAGCATTCATGCTGCCTACCAGCTGCCAAATATGATGAAGCTGTCTTTGGGTTCATCTGGGAAGAGTACCCCATTAAAACCTATGTTTGGAAACAATGAACTGGTATCACCAACTAAAAACCAGCCCTTAGTGTCTCCGCCAAGCAGCCAGACCTCACCTGTGCCAAAAACGAACTTTCATGCCATGGAAGAATTGGTAAAGAAGGTCACCGAGAAGGTGGCTAAAGTGGAGGAAAAAATGAAAGAGCCTGAAGGAAAGCTTTCACCAGTGAAGCGTGCAACACCTTCGCCATGCAGTAGTGAAGTCAGTGAACCTCTTAAGATGGAGTCCTCCAATGACGGTGGCTTCAAAAGCCAGCAGAACAGTCCAGTCCCTCAGAGAGATGGTTGCAAGGACAGTCCAACTACAGAACCTGTGGAAAACGGGAAAGAGCCTGTTAAGTCCATTGTAAGTTCTTTAAGTAGCAGCACAGCTATCATTACTGATCACCCTCCCGAACAGCCATTTGTGAATCCGCTAAGTGCACTGCAGTCTGTCATGAATATTCACCTTGGGAAGGCAGCAAAGCCATCTTTGCCTGCTTTGGATCCAATGAGCATGCTTTTTAAAATGAGCAACAGTTTGGCTGAAAAGGCTGCAGTGGCCACTCCACCTCTACAGTCCAAAAAACCGGACCATTTAGACCGTTATTTTTATCATGTCAACAATGACCAACCCATAGATTTGACGAAAGGCAAGAGTGACAAAAGCTGCTCTTTGGGTTCAGCGCTTTTGTCATCCACATCGACATCTTCTGCATCTTCTTCATCTACAGTGACAACAGCAAAGACATCTGCAGTCGTGTCATTCATGTCAAACTCGCCGCTACGCGAGAATGCCTTGTCAGATATATCTGATATGCTGAAGAACCTGACAGAAAGTCACACATCAAAATCTTCCACACCTTCCAGCATATCTGAGAAATCTGACATTGATGGTACCACAATAGAGGAACCAGAAGAGAGTACACCAGCTCAGAAAAGGAAGGGACGTCAGTCTAACTGGAACCCTCAGCACTTGCTCATATTGCAGGCCCAGTTTGCAGCTAGTTTACGGCAGACTTCAGAGGGGAAGTACATCATGTCAGACTTGAGCCCTCAAGAAAGAATGCACATTTCCAGGTTTACGGGACTTTCAATGACCACAATTAGCCACTGGCTAGCCAATGTGAAATACCAGCTCCGAAGGACAGGGGGAACTAAGTTCCTTAAAAATCTGGACACTGGACACCCGGTGTTCTTTTGTAATGACTGCGCTTCACAGATCAGAACTCCTTCAACCTATATCAGTCATCTTGAGTCCCATCTGGGTTTCAGGTTAAGAGACTTGTCCAAACTGTCCAGTGAACAGATTAACAATCAGATAGCACAAGCAAAGTCACCATCTGAAAAACTGGTGACGTCCTCTCCAGAGGAAGATATCGGAACTGCTTATCAGTGCAAACTTTGTAACCGGACCTTTGCAAGCAAGCATGCTGTTAAACTTCATCTTAGTAAAACACATGGGAAGTCACCAGAGGATCATCTTCTGTATGTTTCGGAGTTAGAGAAGCAGTAGCATTTGCTTTTGATTAAAATAACTGTAATTTGCTTTGAGGAAAACTGTCAAAGACGCCTTAAAGCTACTGTTTAGTTCTTGGCACATGTTCTTATTTTAACTCCAGTCGCTCTGGGCTGAACTGTTTTGTATAACTGTACAGTGTTTAAATAGAGGTGCATAATCAGCTGTTGTTACTGGTAAAATATGAAGGTTAAAATGCAGTGGTAAGTGTTTGGAACTTTGTGTAAATTGGATTTAGTTGCTGTGCATCCCTCTGATGCATCAAGCTGCATGCATTAACAGACAGTTTAATTAAACATTTATAACTAATTCTGGTGCACTTTTTTCATGTGACCTAAGTGTGCTGGTATTTCTCACCCTATAATCTTTAGCCCTCTGAGTACTTTGAAGCACTTTTGCGTTAATTTGGTAAAAATGTAATAGATGTGGGGTTTTTTAACCCTTACCAGCTTAGTTCCAATTAGTAATATGAACCTCCATTTATGCAGAGGTGTCTCACACCTTGAAATTTAAAACTATGATTTTCACATTGAAACATGGATGTATATATTGTATAGATTTCAAAATCTCTTATTGAAAATGTGATTGTGATTAATGCCATTTTCTTTTTCCTCAGCAGTTTTAGCGACAGTGGGTTTGGTACCTGGTAAGCCCCAGGTACACACTGTACCTATATATATAGTGTATATTTCATTATTATTTTTTTTTTTTTTTTTAGATTTAATGTTTTTTTCTTTTAAAATCCAGACATTGTAAATTATATGATGAAAGATACCACAGATAACATTTATAAAGTATTCAGAAACATTATTCTTAAAGCAAAGTATGTTTTGTTTCGTTTCGCTATACAGTACATCTATATTAATAGAGGTTCATGTTTAAATTATACATATTTATTAGTGTTGCTATAATCTGTTTGTTGTGTTGTTTGATTTTTATTTTGTTGTTGTTGTTTTTTGTTTTGTTTTGTTTTCAAACCGTCTGAAGAAACAGAAGCCATGGACTGCATTCCTGGCATGCATTCTAACTGTTTTGCACAACGTGACTTTTAAAGGTATTTATTAGTAACGAAAAAAAAAAAAAAAAAAGAAGAAAAAAAGAAAAGGAAAAGAAAAGGATAAAATTAAAAATAAACTCAGTGCTCAAAGGGTTAAATCTATTTGAAAAACTTGTACTGTATTTCCTAAACATTGATAAAGCCTTTAAAATGTTTGTACTGTAATACTTTGCTTAAAAAGTTACGAGGCATTCTGTGATATAACCTCTTTTACTTATTTATAAGCGCTCTTGGTTGTTATTTCCTATTGTAGAATGCCTTTTTATTTCAGTTGGTAACTTTCTGTTTTGTTCTGCCTAATTATTCTCCCAAGATTCCATACTGCAGCTTTATCTTTAGGCATATGAAAGGTAACCCGTGGTTACCAGCACACTAAGTGATTCTGTTCGTCTCCATTTTTGGCAGTTAATTTGCAGAAGTAACTGACAGCTGACACCATATGAGAATCTATGTATAAAATATTGGCATGTAAACAGCACAGACACTGTAATGCACTCTGTGCCCTGTTTTGTTGTTGACAATGAAGCACCATTATATGACTCTTCATATAACCTTTTTTTCTACAACAGCATTAAAATTGTCTTTTTGCTATAATTTTGTGTTGCGTTCACAATTATGTCTGAAATGTGCTACGACTAACGAGCACATTAAAATTAAATTGTATGCTATCTGTTTATGACTGAAGCTTGAGTAGGTTTCTTCATCTGCCAGGTGCTGGCAGTCAAAAGCTGCACATAAATCACTGGAGTTTTAGTGAACTTTAGCATTTAAAGAGCAGGGTAGCACTTATTCAAAGGCAGCATTAGCAGATTTTCCACCCCACCTCCCCCTCCCCCCCGGAAAAGATAAATGAGCGTTATAAGTCCTTTTTAAACATCAGTAAGGCTGACTGCGAAGAAAAAGAGGGGGTTTGTAAGCAGATAGGTGTTTTGCTGTGCGGTATATTCAGATCCAGGCAGATACTGGTGCTCCTACCTTTCCCTGAATGTAGGGAGCAAAATCTACAAGTTCCACCCGTGAGTATTTCCTGCTTAGAAAATCCCTCTCCATCTACCCATCGTTTTACGATGGCCGGAGCAGGACTTAAACTTTGTGATTTTGGAGTGAGTCCTCATATGGCCCTGCCTGCTGTTGTACAGCTTCACAGCAAGTAGCAAGAGGGGAAAAGAAGATAAATAAACACATGCCAAACAAATGCAAACAAGCGGGAGCATTTACATGATAATGACAGACTTTTACTGGTATTGACAGGTCATCCCATCAAAACCATTGAAAACAATTTGCATCTCTGAAGCACCTGTATTACTATGCATGTAAATAATGTCTTTTGCCAGACAGGTGAACTCAGAGTCTGGAGATGGTTACATGGGAACCAGAACCACCATTGCAGCACTTAAGAATCATATCTCCACTAATAACAAGCATCTGAATGTCAAATGTACAGAGTTTGCTTAATTAAAAAAAAAAAAATGTCTTCCAGTAAGCAACTGATTAAATCTTTGGTTCTTTCTTTCTGTCTCAGTTTGTCTGACTTTCCACCTTTTTTTTTTCCCTCTTTTTTTCCTTTTTTCTTTCCATATTTCTCTGTGACTGTAAAGGCTGATACCATGTCTTCAAAAATGTATTGGAGTGTTCTGTTCATTCTGTAGTGAATACTGTTAACCAGACCTACTGAATGGGATTAGTGATTAGGGCTCTGTTCTTTTTTCCTTCTTTTTTGACTCACAGATGTACCTGATTTTAAGGTTATTTGTGTGCCATTGTTTATGGCCTCACCTCGGATTCCAGCAGTGAAATTACTGTATGCCATTTTACTGGTTGACTATGCCATCCCAGGAGTTGCCCTCACTTAGGAGAGGCAACCTGGCTAGCTAAAGTCTTTCATGAAGCCTCCTGGGTCACTACTAATTTTTTTTGCAAATAGATGATCTCAGTCTAAATGCAGCCAAACTTTTTTTACCTCTACAGCAGAGAATTCCTCCTTTGAAAATTTTAACAGCTTAAATATAGTAATTTTTTTTGCAACCCAGAAATTCACACATAAGGAGACTGGCAGATTATTGCATATATTGTCAATCAATGTATTTTTAAGATTCACAATTGACTTATAATAGTAATGCTAAAAGCTCTGTGTGCAATACTGTTATCTGGGACATGGGAGGGAGTAAAAGCAAGGAGGCTGCAGAATCTTTTGCCGTGTTCGTACTTCTAAAATACAGACAAATATACCAAATACCTGCAGCCAGTCTGGTCAAAACCAGTTCCTGGGTCTGACTTACCTAGATCTAAATGCGCAGTGAGAAGATGTACTGGCTAAAAATTCAGGGAGTGACCATGTCTTTTAGTGTGCACCAGAAATGACTTCTTAATACACGTTTTAAATACTCTTTGAAACTTGGCAAATGCATGGCTAGCCAGCATCTGCATATCCCAGATTTATTAAACAGAAGTTCGGCTTGTGTTTCAGTACCTCCAGGGCTGGCATCTCGATGTGATCGCACAATATAAAGAATTCAGAGACTCAGTGAACTAGAATAATGTTCTTTTCATCCATACACTGATACCTATATTGGCATGGGAACTATTAGTGCTAACCAAATCGCCAGCCTAGCTGTGTTGGGAGAATTATTTCTTTTCCCCTGTTAGACAAATGCGAAGGTGTGGATGTAAGGTTTTAAAATGTGCATATGGGCTCTGACTTCTGCTTTGCATTTGGTACTTTATTTAGAAGTACGCAGATCAGTGAGAGAGAAAACAAAATATCTCAAGAAAGAGTTCAAAAATTAAATTGCGAAGGGGTGAGAAGAGCTTTAAATCACAGGTGTATAAAGGTGACCCTGGTCTAACCCCACCCAAGTAGTGGCTTGTTGCAGCATACTGTATATCTTCCAGCCATCACATTTACGCAGTATCTTAAAATAACATTTGTGATAAATGTGCAATTTAACTAATTTATGGTGCTATGATGTGCTCAGGGCTACATGCAAGATGAAAATCTTAAATGGAGCTTGAACAGCTCACTTCACAACAAGAAATCAATATGCCAGATCTTAGAGAGCTGTTCACTGGAGTCAACATTTAGCAAAAAAAAAAAAAAAAGAAGCTCAGTGAATGTATCTTTAAGTTTTAGTGAGTAAGAAATCTATAATTAACTGAAAGATGACATTTAAGCTAGTGTAAGGAGCTGTTGCTGAAACTGAAATCTCCCTAGAACCTTTTGTTTTCGTATCTAATGTATATTGTTTTAATTACACAGTCACTTCTGTGGGAAACGCTGCACATTTCTAGCCAAACCGAGGCAGATTAGCATTACCAATAGGGGAGTTCTCCGGTGCATTTTGATGTGGCTATCTATTTTGCTATATAAAACTCGACATAGATATGACTCTGCATTTTACGACAGCAAAAAAATTTGGCTATACTTGGAGATTAAAAACAGTGGCAGGTATCGAAGGGAAGAACCTTTTCTAACTTCGCAAGTTCTTGTTTCAGTTGCGGCAGAAAAAGAAGTAACTGTAGCGCCAGTGGAACAGAGACAACTGGTAATAAAGCTAAACTTAATCAATACATTTTGTGTTTTAAAGTATGCCCCCAGAGAGCCTTATGTATTTCCTAGGAAAAGAGCAAATTACTACAATTATTTTTGCCAGTTTGCTTTGGGTTACTTTTTGTTACAAGAATATGTCGGAGCTTCGCTAGGTAGTCTGTTATCCGTGCTGCTCCACAGAGCTGAAATACAGGGAATGGTCATAAAACTGGAATGTATTAAACAGAGTAGGACAAAAAATAATTTCAAGACTGCTCACCTTTTCAAAAGTCACTGGATGGTCTTGGCAGAGAACGAAATAGCTCTTAATACTTTACTGGGCAGTGACCACTTTCATGGTGCAAGTAGAATTGTGTTAACTCCTTGAGTATTGCTGCTTAAATGTATATATTCTCCAGAGAAACAAGCAAAGCCCCAAAAGCAACAACAGCAGAAAACTCTTCTGTTCTCCTGTGTCTTGTGCCCAGATGTGCCTTCCAGCCCTCAACTGACCTGCTGCAGGTAAATGAGAGAACAGTAACTGTTGCACTGGAATATGAAAGTGGCTTTGTTGTTTGGGGTGTGGTAGTGAATTTTGTCGAGTTTTCTATGATAATGAAAAGCTTGTATGTGTTTAAGAGTGTTTGCATAAGAATTCAGTTTTTTACTAGTGAAGGAAGAAAGATTCAGGGTCAGCTATGGAAGGGAGCGGAATTATGTGTTAACACATCGTTATACATGTCTGAAAGCAGAATAATCAGTGAGTTTACAGGTCTGTTTTCAGGCCTTGGTTTGGGGCAATAATTTTAACTGAATGTTTAGCATGGAAAAAAGATTGCTAAGTTTTACTAATATGTACTTTCTGTGCCTTATTCATTATCTAGTACAGTGATGGTGTTGCATACACTCATTTTTTTTTATCTGCAAAATCAGTCTTCCTTTATACTTAGTATCCAGCTTATGTGTTAGTGTAGTAGTTTGTTTGTTTGTTTTCCAGCAGTATATTACAACATATACGTGGGACACATTAACTTCCTCAGCAGCTGTTGCTGTGTTACTTTGCCTTATTTATAGCTTGAAATGCACTTCTGGTTAAATAATCTCTTAAGAGAATTAAAATCAGATAGACTTTTGGGATAGATGGCTACGTCCAGACCACTTACCATGTTCATATCTATATAACTGTTACTGAAATGAAAATTTGTGACTGCAAATCATGCTGATACCAATGTGCCTATCTTTCATTGTAAGAGTGTTTAAAAAGGAAAATTAACAAATACAACTGAAGGCAGTTACACCAAAAAAAGGGATTTTGGAGTACTACTATAATGACATTTTCTGTATATCGTGGTTTAAAAATTCTTAACCTGTTTCAAACAAACAAAAAGTTGTCCTTGAGCAGGCATAAAGAAGTGAAAAGTGGCAGTGCCAGTCATGGCTCTGTTTCCCAGCCAGGCGCTGGGGGCAAGTGGTGCAGCTCTTCACAGCTAATAGTGATGTCTCCCATATCTGGTGATTATGGGCTGCTCTTGTCACCCGCTGAGTTCCTAGTGTCACATTTCTTCTCTGATACACTTAAACTTTGCAAGTGGCATTATGGACTTTGGAACCAAATAGCGAGCTAATTTTCTGATTTCTTGCCTCTTGATGCCTGAATTAAGGACTTTGGTCACAAGGGAAATGAATTTCAAATGATTTGGCACTGTGTGAAAGCCTATATTAGACTTGTCAGCCCTATTCCACTCCCTGGGGAGAAGATAGTGCCCATCTAGCTTCTTTTTCCCCCCCTGAATATAAAAAATGTAAAAAAAGGTAACTTTTAAACTTTAATATAAATTAGCAGTGAAGAAAACTCCTTTTTTGAGCTTCAACATACCACATTCATTCTTGCATGGTAGGAAACTGGAGACATGTTTATAACCATCATAACTGTGAGTTAGTGACCTTTCTAGCCAAGTGAAATGGAATTACTTGAAAATGGAATTCTTTTTAATTGGTGCATTTGTAGGTGGTGAGGAAAGGAAGGGGATTTGCTAAAGTCTGTGTGTAATATAAAGCCTGTGAGGAACTGTAAGGAAAGCCTGAAGCCTGTACTCAGATGTGAACCTGTGCAGAGCTGGAGAATGAGGTAGGTGTGTCAGGAAGCGGAGTCATATTCTTGGCTTTTTTTTTTTCTCTAAACTGGAGGTACAGTCACTGCAGTTACGCCTCAATGACCATGAAACCGAGTCGGCAGAAGCTGAAGGACTCCGCTCCTGAAAGCCTCATCAGGACTTGTCATCGCTCTAATGAATATCATTTAAATTGCTTTGTATATTGGTGGAGTTTGGATGTCGATTTAATTTGTGCATGTGTTTGAGTTCTTCTGCTTGGCTAGGCTAACAGAGAGCAACAGCCTAATGAAAAGTGAGTTGGTGACAGCATGATGAGCCCCAACCCAATCAAATGTGTTTGAAGGGCTGTTTTGACAGGGATCTTAAAAGTAGATCTAGAAGAGTAGTGCTTCAGTTCAGTACAATTGTTTCAGGCTAAGGTTACTGCTTTTTGTACTTCTGAACAGCTGAACTATTTTCTATGTGCACTCTGGCTTGTGCTAGAATAGGAATTCATCACAGGGTTGCATTTAGAGGAGCCCAGAAGTATGGGCTCCCCCTAATTAATATCTCTGGAAATTACTGGAGTTATAACTCCACTTAAAAGTAACTCTTGGGGTATACCAGTAATTGGGAAACAAGAAATGCCTTACTCAAGTCTTACAGTGTGCAGCTCCAACTCTCGTGCTGCCTTGCACGGGACAAATAGGAAGAAGATTAACACTGGAGGGCTGGGACTGGCTGGTCAGGGCCACCTCTGGACTTAACATTTTTTCCCAGTTACTGTCCTGGGAAGTTGAGCACACAATGTTGGAGGGCTGCAGAGTAGGGCAGAGCAGGTGGAGAGATTGTGCAAAATGTTATTTGAGTGCTGTCTAGGTATTAGGAGAGTTTGGGAACCAGATAAACTTTAAAACAGCAATTTGTAATAGCTGTGGGGAGAAAGGCTAAGAAAGGGACTAAGAAAGTCTCCTGAAGACAGTGGATGTGCCATATGGAGAGAGGAGGCTCCCCAGAGGTCTGGCTCATACTAGTAGGACTTGCCCTCTGCATAGCAAGGAACTCTTCATTTTCCAGGTGACTGGGACACTGGCCTCAGGACACCAAGAACTTACCTGACCTAGCGTACTAGCAGCATAGATAGCATCACAGGAGGATGACTGGAAGTGAGCAGAATATCCACATCAACACTGTGAATTATACTAGTTCTTCCAGTTTCTACTAAGATGTTAGCCTTTTGCCTCTTACATGTACATTTGGAAGATGAAAGAAAAATAGGGTCTTGATTTTTATTTGCCACTGTGAAGACAAATCAATTTCCCAACGAGAGATGCTGTCAGAAGAGGGAAATAGAAACTAGCACTTCTGAACATCATCTCTGAAGGCTGCAGAACACTCTTGTGTGATAGCCTGTACCTCACAGTGCTTCAGAAATAGACGCTGATATCCTAAGCATTAAAAAAAACCCCAAACCCTAAGTAGATGTAATTTTAAAATTTCACTTGAAAAACCATCATCAACAACAAAAGACAACAAGAGAGATCTGGATTACAATAAAAATCGAGTCTGGATGCTCTTATCTAGGAGATGATTAATACATCAGATAAATTGCTCAACAATGGTTCATGCAAACAGGCCCTCTATAATTCTGCCAAAGTCAGTGAGATCAATCTGCTCTGCTGAGTGATTGTGGCACTGACCACTCAAAAGAAAGCACCTAAGGGCAGCTGTAACTTATGCTGATTTCATACCCCCCACGATTTCAAAATATATGAGATTCTCCAGCTCCTCGTTGAACAAAATCTGTGTAACTCCCAGGAGACGCTCGCTCCACTTTTGGGAGTGAATGAGACCCTTTCCTTCATTGGCCTGTATTTTGTAAATGCCACATGCTGCTTTTTTTTGTGGGGTGTTTTAATACAGCCATCACCTGCAGACAAACTAGTTACCATCAATAATTTGAATGACAGATCTTCAGTATGGCTTTTAGGATTTGGGCAGGGTGTGAGAACACCCAAAAGAACAAAAGTGATACAAAATCTCTGTAAGTCTCTAGCAGTAAATTATTGGATTAAGAAGTGGGGGGGCGGGGGGGGAGGCAAAAATTCAGAGAGTGTGTTCGAATATTTAATGTTAAAAATATAAATGAGGTGCTGAAGAAGCACAAGGCACCCACTTGTGCTTCCTTAATAGGGCTTTTATTAAAGGCACTTAAAAGAAGTTCCAAGGAGGGAGAGATCAAAACAGTGGTCTCATCAGCTAGGGTATATTAGCTTCTCAGGAAGCACTGAACAGTAGGAAAACCCACACTAACCCACAGGTGCAGGCACATTATATTATAAACAGTTCTGATCCCACAGAAACAGCCTCAACGCATGTAATACTCCCTCTTAGCCTGGTTCCTGCACTCTGAAAGCTGTGTTAACCCCTCTATTGCTGGATGCAGCCAGACCTTGGCACACTCCTGTCTTTGTAAGCAATAGGAAAGCCTTGCTATTGGCCATTTTCTGTGCTTTCTTGCAGGCCTGTTCAGATCTCTGCCAAGAAGCTGTTGTATGGGTAATGATAAAGGGCACAACTCCCTCAGAGACACTGAGCACCATGCTGCTCAGGTTTCTGACCCACCTGTACTCTCTACAGTGCTGTTCCCTGGCTGGGAGCACCCAGCTGGTCAGACATGCAGGAACATAACCAAGTACCTAGAAATTAAATACTCTGGAGACTAACTAAAGCACTTGTTTTACCACTCTTGGCTAACAGAGCCCATATAGGCGCTGCCTGTCATCTGCTCAACATCCCAGCCTCAAATCCTCTCCTGGAGTCAGAGACCACAGCATTCCAGCTTGCAGCCCAGCAGCCAGAGCCATTCACACTTTGCCCTGCTCTAGAGAAGTCTTTCCAGCCATCTGAGCTGCATTCAGGCTTTTGGCTGAGCTCCAGAGCTCAGCCCACCATCTCACCTCATCAGAAGCAATCAGGAACCTTGGCACACACCAACTGGCAGAAATTTAGGTGCTTGCTGAGTTAAATAGGAGCTGAGAGGTGGTTTGGAGTACATCACTGACTCCTCTGTGGTAGGTGAGTAATGTGGCTGTGTCACCAGCTTCCCTGCTAGTTATTCTCAGAAATTGCTGCTCGTTGGACCTTACATTTTTCAGTGAAGAATTCAAGTCCTGTGAGAAGTTTGACTCACAGAAGAAGTCTTCTACTTATTTTAAGAGTTAAAGGTTTGGTGCTCCATTATCTTTCCTTTAAATACAGGCTGTTTTACTTCCTCCCCTGTAACTTTGTCTAACATCTCTTTGAGTGAATACACAGCTTTTTCTTTTTTCCTCTGCAGTTTTCTGTTGGTCTGTTCTTTTTTTTTCTTAAAATTGCTTTGCCTTTTTAAGTTGTGGAGAGAAAAAATAAGGTTTTTAAATAGAATTTTAAAACAGGTCAGCTGTGCTTTCATGTATTTTTGGGCCTTACGATAGGGCAGTCTATACAACAGCTCACAAAAGAGGCAGTTTTTTATTGTTTGTTGCTGTTAAGGCAAAGTAGTGGGTTGATGTGGCAAGCAGGTGGCATGACACTAAGTATACATGACAGTATATATGTAATACCATTTTCTTTAAGGAAGCTTGTATGCGATTTCTCATTGCTGAGCTAAAGGTCAGGGTGTCAGGTGACTTCTGCAGCAAGAAACAATTCTCCAATCTGCAAAACTTCTGCTGAAGTTGGTGACATTAAGAAAGATGGAGGCAAATTGGAGAGAATCCAAAGGAGATCAACAAGAATGATTAGAGGTTTTGCAAACATGACCTATGAGGAAAAGTTAAAAGAATTGCATTTGTTTAGCCTAGAAACAAGAAGCCTGAATAGGGACATGCTAATAGTCCTTAGCCATGTTTTAGAAAACCCCAAAGCTTTTATAAAACGGATGCTGATCCAAGGTTCCACGGGTCTGCCGAGGGCAGGATGAAAGTTGGTTGGTTCAACTCGCGGCAAAGGACACAGAGATTGGATTATCAGGGGGAGCACAACTCCACAAGTTAAAGCAGGCAGCAACTCGAGGAGGAGCGCAGTCACCATCGCTGCACCTTGTGACTAACTGACATGGGTGTTCTTGACCTACTTGTGCTGCAGAATAGCCAGGTGTTGAACTTCGAGGACTTCTGTAACCTAGAATCCTGCTTGAAAATCTTAGGTGTGCATGACTATTGCAGAGAGTACATTTCTTCTCTGCAAAATTGCATCCACTTTCCTGCCATGTCTTGGAAACGACTGTTTTCATTTTAATGATTTTGATGGAGCTTTCATGTCCCTTCTGTCAGAACCGTTCAGTTTGTCAGGCTTTTCTTGTGCCGCTTTTCTTTCCCTTAGCAGAGGGAGGGACTGACATGGCTCAGCATCATTGTTGCCTTTGCTGACCATTTCTGACAGGCGGTGAATGGCCTTGCATTTTGCCATTTTACACTCTGACTGCTGCCTTTGCTCAGGTGAGGTTGCACTCCTGTAACTCTGGCAGGCAGACTTACTTTAGACACAGCCTCATTTTTTTTTTTAATGGCAGAGGCATCAAGCTTTCTCTACATCAATTATACAGCTTAGTCACAACTGAAAAAAAGGGGTCTTTACTCCTTTTCACTAATAGTATAAACCTTTGCAGGGTTTCAGTGCAGACTTCAGGTTTCTCAGGTGAGCTCCCTCATTTACACTTGTATTATGCAAGTTGTGTGGGTAAGACAGCAGAGTTTAACCCCAGTAGTAGTACAACGTACCCTGCAGTGCAGCTGGAGTCTTAGTTACTCCTCAGGGAAGCCTGTTGCAGCAGCACAACCCCGTGTATCAGTAATGAAGTGTTTCAGAGTCCCATAGGAATGTTAGTAAGTTTGAGATAAGCACAGCATGTTAGCTTTTGGGACCTCTTACTCCATTTTGCTTCAGTTTAGTCCTCGCTGCCCTATTTTCATCCAGGACTCGCAGTTTCATAGGGGTTCTCTAAGCATAGACATAAAGATAAGGATTTAAGTGCCAAAACATCTTTCTAAGTATTCTTGAAAAGTCCTGAGATCTTCAGACTATCTGCAGGTAATACACATAGGGGACATAGGATACACGAGAGGTCACTGCACCGCTGGGAAGTGGCTGAAGACCAGGTAAGGCACTACCACCTCTCAGACAGCTCAGCCAGTGGCAAGGCATGCTGCAGATATGGCATCTGCTACCTCTGCACCCAGAGTGTCTCTTAATACCATGAATTTTTGCCTTGATACTTGGTGGATAATATGTTGAATTTCTTACACACACTTGATTTAAGGCTCATTCTGTAAGGAAATACCTCCATCTGCTTCTCTTACAATTTCTTAGAACATTCAGGATGTTCTGTTTTTAACAAGCCTTGGCCAGAGAACTTAAAAATAGTTTATGGTGTGTCTGAAAATCTGAAAATTAGGAGTACTGTCTTGGTCTTTTGATTTTATTTGGTTTGTTTTTTTGGTTGTGGGGTTTTTATTGTTTGTTTGTTTGTTTTCTTTTTAATATGTAGCTACTTTTTAAAAATGCCCTTAAATAACTCTTTTCCTTATCTCCTTCCTTCAAAAAAGGGTCTGCATAGGATACTCTCTGCAGAATCCCACTTCCCAGCATGCAGAGATTAGACTCAAGTACATATTCAACAGCAACATGAAGTGGCTACATACAGCCACCTTTTAATTGCAGGTCAGGCCAGCAGCCAAAAGATGATGTAAGTTCCTTGTTAGGAAAGCAAAGGTCTAGGAGTGGAGAAGGAGAAAGATTTGCTTAGCAGAGTAAGTCCGGGCCAGAGAGCAGGTACTGGGTGGTACAGGCTCTGGCAGAGGAGGAACGGGGCTACTGGCTAGAGGCTAGAAACCATGACGTGTAACGTGACTAGTTAAGAAAGGAAAATTAAAATCTTGGTATAATTATTTATTAATTTTTAAGATGAAGAATTGAAATTACAGCTTAAGGCCAAAACTCATTATCTGAGTTACTAAATGTCATTCGAAGACTGGTTATGGCTCAAAGACTGATGCCACTGTATACCATATTGAATTCTACGTACTGGTCTTATGCTGTGCCCACAACTATTCTACCTGAGAAGTGATGGCTTTGCCAGAAATAAGGTCATTTGAAATGACAGGATGGAAGGGCAAAGATGAGAAAATATATTTATTTTGATGTATTTCAATGGAAAATGGAATGAGATGCTGGCATCTTGCGAGTTATTGTTTCTAAGGTTCGGCCAAGGCTCTCCTGTGGTGTAAATTAGTCTTGTCCTGGGGCAGAACCTGAGGCTTACAGACTTTCTGCAGCTGCAGATCTGCCATAGTTGGGATCCTTCCTATTTTCCTTGCATAGTTACCCACCTATATGTGTGCTAACCTCTACCTTTATACTGATCCATGTCACTAGTGATATGTTTTATAAAAACACAAGCAGTTCTTTTTTTCTCTAAAGAGATATGATGTTCTAGTATTAAAATGTGTAACAGAAAATGATAGGGGTTACAGGAAATCAAGTTTACTTAATTCCAGTCTCTTGGGTGTATTACATATCACGACCCTTCTGCCACTAACAAATCTACTGTTAAATCCATCAAAATTCATTTATGTTTACTATTCACTTTCTGTATATTAACTTGAACAGAGCATTTATTTGACTTAAATTTTATTTTCTGTGGTTGAATGTATGTTCCAAATGCAAGTGCAGATGATTTGCTAGGATTTAGTTAGGAGGAATGTGGAATGTTAGTTTACAAAGATAATAACCAAGCTATTAAAGCCAACAACCCCTTTTAAAGCAAACATACCATTAAAATATAGGAACAGTTTATAGGGTAGATAAAACCGAGGATATGGATTATTTAAAGATAAAAATTTTAGAGGTAGCTATGAGAAAGTTGAATAAATATATACATAATTGTACCACTCTTTTTGCCTAAACTGAACTTAAAAAATGCAAATAAAGGATGATGGTTTATGGGTGGGGAGAGACAGCTACACAGAAAGTGATGTTAGAAATCCATTTTACTTATAGAGATGTATAATAGTGATTTGACTTTTATTTTCTAATCTGAATCAGATTTCAGAGGGGAAAAAGAATTGTGCCTAAACTCCTAAGTGGCAGAATTTATCTTGCTTGTGAATCCATGCAGTGGAAAGGGAAGCAAGACATTTGCTTCTAGATCATTCTCCTTGTCTGAATGACAGATACAATAATTCCCTCTATTAACCAGATCCATTGTCTTTATTTTGCACAGAAGTACTGTATTGCTGAGGTAGACTTCCACTGCTATGCATATTTTAAGGGTTATTTGGCAACACAAGTAAAGCTAAAAGTAGCCTCTTAATCTAATTAATTGACATTTCTGAATCTTGCTTTCACAACAACACATGGTTTCATGTTCTGGGTTTTAGCACTTGTCAAGCTTTTTTGGAGAATGTTTTGGTCAGAATGACAAGATAATTTGTGACTGAGGCTCCAAGCTAGAGGAGTGTTTAAGGCTATAATGATTTATTATCATCACAGAATAGCAAAATTTACAAAGCGTTTCATCAGAATTTTTGCAATAAGTTTGCCACCATGGTGGGAGCACACAGGGAGGGGGGCGGCCTCCTATACCGGTGCCACGGTGACTTACTTGTCATAATTACAGGGGCAAGTTTATTTTGCAGCTTCTCTCGGCAGACTGGCAGCGTGGTTAAAAAGACAAGAGGTGAGGCAGTTTTAACAACCAAGAAGGTAAAAACTCTGCCTTTCTTAAACGCTATGGCTAAAGTAAAAATAATTCATACGTGCCTCCTGCGATAAATAACTTGTACGTAGCCACGTTAGACTGTCAATATCAACATCTTGGCAGGAGAGATTGGAAATAGTGACACTGTACAAGTTTAAAACAGTGAATGTCTGTGCTGATGGTCAAAAATGCATACAAAATTGCTTTCTTAAAGGACAAAATAGGTGATGTTACCGAGTGACAGAGCATTAGTGGGATGGCATTTGTGGACTTTCAGGCAACCGCTATAAAAAGAAGTAATGTAACAGCACTAATTTTGACTTCATCTTGATTCTCTGCTAAGTGAGCTAAGGATGCCAGACTTCCTGAGACAAAATGTCTGACTCTGAATGCGAGGCATTTCCACTTATTCTCTGTGTTTCTATAATTTACTTATTATGTAATGAAATACCTTGAAACCTTAGGCATTGGTTAGTTTAGACAAAGTTGTGACAGTTATTTGACTTCAGAGGCCAGGAATAGAAGCCACTTCTCCAATGCCCTAAAGTGATTTTGAGGCTGTTTTGTTTGACTACCAAATGCATACCTTCCCAGAGCAATCCTTTGCTTTAAAGATGCAGTCATAGCTCATCGAGGGATGAGTAACAAGTTTGGCAGCTATAATGCATGCAACATTTTTTTAGTAATAACAGAGGTAATAACATATATCCACAGCAAGTCCTTTGTCTCGTGGCATCACAAAGTTGTTCCTGATAGGAATCGACTTTAATTATTGTATGTGTTTATAAGGCACTAGGACTGTAATATCTATCTGCCCTTTCCAACAGCTAGTACGTGGTGAACTAATGGAGCTGGCACAGGGAATGACCTCTTGTATTCCAGGGTTTTTTTTTCTTTACTTTTCACAGAATTAGCCAGGCCCTTGGGTTTAGTGAGCTGGAATGTAAAAAGATGTCTTGCATCTCCTACGAGAGCTTGCCAGATTTGGGCTCTGATGGATTTCTGGCAAGATTCAGTTCCGGAGTTAAAGACCCACCACAGAGAATATCTATTTATTTAAGCTATTTATAGCATTTCTAAAGAACTCCTTACTGTATTATCTCAGCATGTCACAGAAATTAAAGGTACACCATGAATTAAAGGTATACCAGCAGCATCCAGCATTGCCTGCCTCAGGGCTTCTAGTGGGAGTCCATACTAGAAGCAGACCGTGGTGGTCATGGCTGGGTTTGAGCACAGGTATGGTGTCTAACCCTACATGTGCTGAATGTCACATGGGACTGTGGCAGGTCTAAGTATAGAACGCAGCTCTTCTCCACCAGTCAGAGTTTCTGTGGGCTTCAACAGTCAGCCCAAACTGGAGATTATTGTCATAGTGGAGTCTATTAATTACACATATGTTAAGCACTGAATTAAATTCTGGCTAGATGATGAACGAATGCAGCCTTCTACCAGATGAGTGAGAATGAGAGACCTAAGTTGGCAACCTTTGCTGCAGGCAACAGAAAGAAAATTATTGCAGTCAGTGCCATACTGAACTGCCCTGTAAATTTGGCCATGTGCCTCCTGTTGCTGCCGAGTGCTAGTTTCCTGCTTGGGTAGGGAAACCTTGCTTCCACTTAATCTTTAGTTCTGCTGCCACAAGCTAATAACATGCCTGCATCCAGGCTCAACGAGAAGCAAATGTGTGATTGAAGGCCCTCCATCGTGCAGTCTGTAGGTGTTGCAGTTGTGCTATAGGTGTCTTAAGGATAACTCCTATAGATAAAGAAAGAAACGCTGGTGAATTTTGTGGCTCTTCTCGAGTAGGAAACCTGATACAGCCACAGCACTATCAGGTTTTTAGCAGTAAATTATTACAAAGCAGTCTTCTCTTGCTGCTACCATCCAAGTCAGCTGTATATTCTGATTAGGATGAAAGTGGTTGAGTGGTCTGAAGATCAACGAGCTTGTTTAGATTCTGCTCATTGTCACAGGGAGGCAATTGCACCTCGCCTATTCCCCTCTGCACCCCAAAACAGTTAATAGGATGACCAGAAGTGAAGCTGGGGCTCTCTGTACTGGAGCAGTAATGTAATTGCTAGAGTTGGCATTGAACTACTTTACCAATGATTTTTCCCAGAAAGGAAGTTCAGAGACTAGGTCATAATTGGTAGACTCATTAGTATTAAATTATGTGGGTTTTATTAGGGGCCAGACATTCACTTGTTTAAATGTGGCTGGCATTTTAATGCCTCTCTGAGGGAATGTAATATGTACTGCATAGGCAATACATACTGACTTTTATTGGTACAGACCAAATGCACAGGTGACTGGGGCACCTGCTTGTATCGATGTTTAAGGCATGTGCAGGCTGTTAGTGCAGCTGAGAAGCATTGTGAGAGAAATGAGACAATACCCTTCCTTCTTTTTCACCTTTTTTTTCTCCTTTGTGGTTTGTTTTTTTTTTTTTTCAGTCTTTCTTTAATCCTTCCTTCCTTTTGCCTACAAAAGATCGAGACCTCCTTGCAGGAAGCAATGCTTTTCATGTCTGCCTTCCCAGGTAAGGAGAACAATAACAATAATAACTCTTTATAGGGAATATACTATGATGTTATAAAAGTCACGTGGCATTTCAAATTGACCATGCTCCTCAGAATACAGCTGCTTCATATGCCCATGAAACTGAATTGCAGCAAGGTAGAGCATTATGGCTGTCAACATTTTGTGAAGCATACAATAGAAACAAGGAAATATGCATTTAATGGAACTCGGGGTTACTATAAGATCTTAAACAATTATTATATGTATTAACATAAGCATATGATTGCTATACCAGAAAAACCTTTTTCATCCCACATCCTTTGCAAAATGTTGTGTTCTTAATACATACTAAGTATGAGTGAATTATCCAGTGACACCTGTTGTTTTTACTAAGATACAGTGGCAATGAATAGATAAAACATTTGCTATCGACTGATCTTTTTTTACTTTCTGGGGTTTTATTGGTACTTTTCCTGAGCCTTTCTGTATGTCCATTTGGCATAACACTTGTGTGTTTTATGATGAATTGAAATTCTGCTTTAAGTAATTTTATCTGTTGAAAATCTTGAAGCTATTGACAGTGCATATTTAAATTCAAGAAAAAAACCCAAAGGTGGAAATAAACAGACTGCTCCATAGGGGGTTCCCAGAAACTAGAAGATATGTTATGCACCTTAGACTGATCCAATCACACTTGGATTAGCTGGAGAATTGCTGTGTGGTTAACTAACTTGCAGGGTGATATGGGAAAGCAGTCTCTCAGAGTGTAATTAAATGATAAGTTCACATTCGAGGGACAATTGTAAGTTACAGAGACTGTCATATACAATGCCAAAAATAGGCTGTCTCATGATGAATACCCTTATTAACAGCAACACTGCTCTGTGTTCATAGTATATGGCTAGGGAATTCAAGAGGACTTGGTCCTGTTTGTTAAACATCTCCCAATAGATTTCATATGAGATTCACATAAAAGATGACTACATCCGAAAAGCAAGTAGACTACATACTCTTAGCCCGTGCTGGTGTGGTTGTTAATCATGTATTAATAGTCAGATCTGGTGTGGATTCACACCTTTATTTGATGTAACAAAAGCTATTTTTTAACAGAATGTAACAATATGAATTTTGTTATTACCAGTGGAAAGTGTCTGAGAATAATCTGTGTTCATTACAAACTCCCTTTAAGGAGTGGCTTGGTGCCTTTGAAAGGTGACACCTTCACCATTTGCAAGTTTTGTGGTGAGAACTGTTGGTGAGAGTTACTCCTCTTTCAGCTCTACGGTGCACCTATTAGCAGTTTTAATTTGACCTCAGATTTTATGCTTCATCAATAAAAAACACACTAGTTTGGGTAGTCCAGCCAAAAGGAGCCTTCTAGCGGGCCCAGGAAATGCTCAAAGATGGGAAATGCCTGCCCTCTGCCTCACACCAGAGGAGCGTGAGATGGTCTTTTGGACTGCTGAACATGTCCAAGACACAAAGCTCTAACTTCCTTGACAATCAGTCCCAAAACAAAACCTCTTTGTGCTGAGCTCTTGGCAAGACGTTCCAAGCAATAAACTAGCTGTGGTGCAGTGCAGCAGTTCCAGTTTTCAGGTAGATTTACATTGACTGTATTGCAGCCTTGTTTGTTTAAATAACCAGAACCCTATCTGCTCAAATAAATCAATATCAGACTTTCTGAGTGTTCTAAATGGTGCTAATTTTGAAGTTAATGTTGCAGCAAGGTCTCATGTGAAGTCTATGAGAGCAAGTGAAAAGCTTGGATGCTTCTGTGGTGTTAGAAGAAGCACAGTGATTTAATCCTGAAAGAATATCTTCTGTGTCCTTTTTATTCCAAGTACTACTCAGATATGATGCAGATAGAATTCAGGCATACTCTGTGTGTGTGGTGTGCTTGTTTTGGTTCTTTTCCAAAACTTCAGGTAAATTAACAGGTTTGAGTAATTTTTTTTTTTTAATATTTTTTTTTTTTAGGTAAGTTTCTTTTCCTGACACACAGCTACAGAGCAGGACTGCAATTCGTGGATGAACTGAGAAGGGCTGTGAGACCTTCCCTGGGTACAAGGCAAGCCAGGCAGCCTGTTCCATGCGCAAGGCCTGGTAGTGCTTAGACTGTCTGTGAGGCTCGTGGCTGGTGTGAGGCAGGGCTGATCACTGCTATGAGGCCTCGGTGCTGAGCAGGCTGATCGGCAGTCTGAAGGTTGTAAGAAGTCCCTCCTCGAAGGCCAGCAGGTGGCTGGATGCTGGTGGGCACAACTGCTGGATCCAGTACAATTCCAACCACTTTGTTTTAGGCATGTGCATTTTCACATGCCAAGTCTAAGATGTTTGAGAGGTTTAGTTTACCTTTCCTGCCGATAAAAATGAGAAGATGTGTTCTTTTCTACTGAATGCACATCTCCTGTGTGTAGGTTTGCTGGAGTGTCCTACGCTTGCTTATAGGTATTTTAAATCCAGGAAGGAGTATGCAAGGCTGAGACTGAGCAGCTGGCACTACTACAGGTTTCCTTCATTCCTGGTAAGTGGAATTCTACTGCTTTCTTGGCTTAAAAAAGCTCTCAACAAGTTGATTTGACTCCATAAGTTGTGGCATTTCTGGCACACATTCTTTGCGTGCCATGACTGAGGGTTTAAGATGTCCTGTGGAGTGGCAGGGATGACTGTGCCCTCTGTGCTGAGGGCCTTCGCTGGTGGAAGGTGGCCTAGTGTGTGACCATGCTTATGCCTCAGCAGGGACATCCCCAAGCTGTGTGCTTGCTCCATAGCAGGGACCCTACCTTATAGAGGGAAGATTACCTCTAACTTGTTGGAGGAGAAGGGCTGTTTGCCCTTTTTCAGCTGTCGGAGTTTCTGAAATGTTGGTCTCAGGCCCTTTGGCTTATGTGAAGAAGGACAGACATCAACAAGCAGAAGAAGTAGGGATGGAAAGATAACTTGTTTTCTGATAGATGGAGTGTGGCAAGCTTTGGGGGAAAGCACATTTATACAGCTTTCCTCTCCACAGAGCCCATTCGCTAGAGCCTGGATCCAGTGCATGTGTTGGCACTGTAAGAGATGTAGAAGGCCGCGGCATTGTACTGCCAGTGCAGAGGGTCTTCAGGCATGCAAAATGGAGCAGTTTAGATGGAATTGAGTTAAAAGAGCGAGATAATATGCAGAACAGTCTGTAGGAATGCTGATAGTTTTGTCTGCATGCTTTATTAAAATTTGCATAGCTTTTGATCTTATCTGAAAAATAGTAGGACCAGCTGCACCAACACCAATGGCATTCGCTCAGTGCTGACTCACCGAGGAGCAGTGCAGGCCCTGCAGATTCAGCAACGGTGTCTTTTTGCAGCAGTGTAAACCTCAGGTTCTGTAAACTGCTTCCCGTGGACCCTTCCTGGAACAACTTCTGGGTGGGAATGAGGGAGAGTCTCTCAGCTTTATTTAAGATCTCTGTTTTACTCTAAATCTACCTACTTGCAGGAAAAAAGGTGTTCAAGGCCAGGTTGGATGAGGCCTTGAGCAACTTGTTCTAGTGGGAGGTGTCCCTGGCTATGGCAGGGGGTTGGGACTGGATCTTTGAGGTCCCTTCCAACCTGAACCATTCTATGACTTTTCCCTTCTGCTGGGGATTGTGGCATTTATGTGCCAATGGCTCGTGCTTGGTATAGGAGTCTGGGTCAAGTTGACGATGCTCCAGGGCTACAAAAAAATGTAGGTGGGTGTATTTCTTCTCTGCACTTAACCTCTTAGTAAAGGAAATGCTTAGAATTTGGACTACAACATCAGGAGTTAAATCAGTTCTGGTTTTTCACTGTCAGCTGGAAAAAGGCGAGGGGAAAAAAAGGGATAAATGTATTAGCTGAAAAATCACAAATCATTCAAGGAGATTTGGGCACCTTAATTGCACTGAAATTTGGCTGAAATATAGACTTGTGTATAGAATGAACCTGATTGTGCACTTCTCTTTAAAATACACAAAATGATGGGAAAAGAAGATATAAAAATGTTTGTGCAAAACATGCTTTCAGTGTGATTTATGTGACACAAATCCAAGGTGCTGGTGTTCTTTTTTCATTTTGCGTTTCAAATTCACATGTATCTCATTCAGCTGATACATGAAGGTATTCTCCAAATTCTACTTTTTGGAACAATTTACCACAATACAATTAGCTGTATTACTAGGCACAAGGGATTGGCATACTTGGGAAAATTCAGAGCTGTTTGTTTGGAAAACATACACAAAGCAGGTTTTTAGTTTTCTACAGGTCTCCTATTTTGAGCATGCTCAGTGTCTGTGTAGGTTTTGCAAGCCAGCAGTAAGTTACTACTCTATTGCTTACTATTGAGGTGACAGTGATATTTAGATCCAGAACTCAAGTAGAATGTACATCACAATTGGATGCAACTGGGTAACAGTCCCAGAAGCTTCTTTATGATATGTGATGGATCTGTAAGACAATTGTTTCAGGGCACTTGTGTACATTGTTAATATGATGCATGATGACGTGACCAATTATAGTAAGCTAATGTTCAAACAGCATGTCACAACCTGTGTATCAATGTATTAGATCTCTTCTTTCAACAAACAAATGAAACTGAGCAAGATGAAATGAAGAGTCATTGACCTCATAAAAGGTCAAATTCCTTTTAACACTAGCCTCCCTACTACAATGTGATTATTAGAATGTTTATTTAAATTTGTAAGGAGGAGAATTGGCTTTAATCTTGAAGTCTGTGATTTGATTTGTCAGAAAAAAGCTTGTCATAAATTTAACCCATGGCAGAGGTTGTGGTGTTAGAACTGTCTCTTCTACACAGCTGTGCTTCTAGAGTATATGGTTTGGTTCAGGTGAGGAGAAGCAGCAGCCTTGCTCCTTTCTCCTTAGAATACAGTAGGAAAATGGGAAACTTAAATCCTCCCTTGTGTTGTGAGTGTGGAAATTTCCTTTGTTTCAGGGTGAAGGTGAGAGTTGAGAATTAGCAGTTGTCTTTCCTGTCACCTGGAATATATTTGAATAGTACCAGCATCAGAAAAAGCTCTTGACATCTCTCAGCATCGAACTATGTCTTTTGAGGAGGGGAAACCAGCCTGTCTGGTCTTCATTGGCTAGGTGTTGCAAACAGTGACTTCCCTTTTCTGTAAAGGCTGTCCTTGCCACACTTGTCCAGACATGGAAAGGCATCTTTTTTGTTTAGCTTTTGCATGCATGGTGTAGATGATGGAATTTTTAGTCTGCCTCAAAAGAAATTATTCATATATGAAACAAACTCCTTTTCAGTGACTGACTATGCATCTGTGTCTGCAGGAAGTCAAATGCAGTGCACAGGGCCAACATTTCAGCAGTACGTGACTGCAATAAGATGATCTTTCCATTTTCAAGTCAGTGTGGTCATTCTGGGTACTTTTATAGAGGATTTGTGAACCTACAGCTCTGTTGTGTGAGCAGGAAATGTTATGAGGTAACATAAGTTGAGAGGTAACCTTTCAGCAGAATGGTTTGAGTTAAAATAAAGGAATTGAAAAAGAGTACAATGACCAAAAAAATCTATAAAAATGCAATTGCACTAATATAATTTTATCACTTATTTAAAAATTTAGTCGACCCAAAAGACTACCAAGTGTGAAATTAAGGAACAGCTCCTCTACTTTTATGGAAATCACTCTTCTTCACTTGTCTAATAGCCTGATTTTGTCAGATCATTTATTTCCATGGTTTTAAAATGAGCTTGACAGACAGAATTTTATAACACCACTTTACTGCAAATAAGAACATCATTTTCGCTTATTAAAACTGAAGCTTAGAGAAAGCATTAAAATTAACAGTTCACTCTACTTTAACCTTTTGAATACTGCTGTGACTTTATACTCCAGACTATGTGTAAGGAAAGACTTGATGACTGCAGGGTACCTAATTGGAGCAGAGCTCCAAAAGGACAGCTGAGGGAGGAGCCACTCCGGCTATACCTATGATCTGCTCACACTTGCTTTGATAACTCTGTCTATGCAAACATTTAAACCAGCACTGACAGAAATTAATACTTGCTCCAGTCAAGGTGACTTCAGGCACTAGAACCATGTAGTGAAGAGAGGCAGTGAATCAGTACGTTACAGCAAACATGGTCTGAGATTACAGGCATGTTGCTGCATACAGCAAGCACTGTAAAATGCAGCTTATTCTCTTTAACAGATGTTTCACTTTTTGTATAATTTTCCTTTCTGAGCAATGAAAACTTTGTGTAATCTTGAAGGTCACTGACAGATGATGAATTCTCTACTCTCTATCTGGCAGTAACTCAAACATTATGGCAATGGTGGTGGGACACATCCTCCTCCAGCTTGGCTCATCTCCAGAGAGGAATGTCATCTTCAGAGCTACAGCTGGACCTTATCTGCCTTGGGAGAGTGCTTGGTAATGACAGTTTAGATCAGGTTTTCTCATGCATGTTCATGCAGCCTTGTTCTGCTCTCGCTTGCAGGCCTGGACTTACTCATTGCCACAAGTTCTTACCCTTGTGTTTTGTTCTTTTTTTTTTTTTCGTTTGTAAAGCTAATTTAGTGAAGGAGTGGGAGTCTCAGGCCAGGCAGTGTTGCTGTAGTGCAGGCTGCTCCTTCTTAGCCAAGTCACCCTTCTTCTAACAGTGGTTATTCCTTGAAGTTTCTTACCATGACAAAAATAGATTTTTCTTCTTAGATTGTCAACGTTGTAGTAGATAACAAGGGCAGATCTCTTCCAGGATCTTCACTGGAACAACATTCACACTCTTTCTCTGCCAGCACATACAACTTAAAAAATTAAGGCAGTAGCGAGCTAGAGAAGTGTGCCTGCCAAATGAGCGGAATGTGTATCTACCTTCAAAGGTTTCTGTACCTTGGCCTTTAGACTCATTCATCTGCAGGTCAGCCAACAACATCTATATTTTCTCCAGCCTCAGGGAGGTTTCCTAAAGTTTCACCACACCTGAGATCGAGGAGGAAAGAATCAAAGACTCTTTGTGTTTAAATACAAAAGTGGGATAAATAGGACAGGTTTTGCTTCTGGTTTTGACTATGGAGATCATTTATCTTTAATCCATCCCTTCTTTGCTTCTTACCACTGTCATGACATAAGATTTTGGTATACTTAATTTCCTGCCCTCAAACAGTCTGCAGTGGTGAAGATTGTTTCTGTGCAGAGTCTTGTTACTGCTTTTCACGAGATTTCATTTCAATATTTAAAAGATTCCTGTAGCAGCTGATAATGGTGCATTTGAACTCCTCTAGATGAAAGAACTGTATAATGGAACAGTGTTATCAACATTGTATTTTCAATGCCACAGCCTTTTGGTCTCGTTATGGCTCATAACAGTGAGAGAACATGCTAAATGGAGAACATGTAGCTCATAAATTTCTCCACCAGCATTTCCTGCAAGTCCAGATTTGGTTTGAGTTCTAATTGCTGTATCCTTTTGGTGTGATTAAACCATCATTCCTTGCCTTTAAGGATCAATCCTCTGGACTGGAGGTTGAAAATTGAATTGCCTCTGTACCCTGAAGTCTGAGAATCAGATGAAGAAGCTTACTGCATGGAGACTTCAAATTTTAGTTGAAGTCTAAAAAATGACCAAAGAACTTTTTACTGTGGTAGGGAATTAATCTCCCATTTCTACAAGAAGTGTTATATGGGAGAGGATACACAGGATTGAGTAAGGTATGGTTGTGTTATTGGAAAAGGTATAGCCTTGTATCATCTTCATAAATGAAAAAAGCCCCTCAGCAGCCCAGATTGAAATTAAAGTTGATGGTAGAGGAATGTCTAGCAGTCTAAGTTTATATTTCATGTACAAACTTGATATGAGATAAGAAAAACAAATTTATATCAGAAATCCTTTGGCAGCAAGTATGGAAATGAATAAACTTTTAAATTACAATTTCCTATCAATGGGCATCTAAAAAGGAGCAGTATGAGAAGGTAAAGATATGTTGTGAACCACAGCTATAATAGCCAATTAGCCATCCAGTCAGTTAGTGTGCCACAGAGGTACCATCAATTCTGAATTAATATGTACTACAGCTTTCTCCAGCGTACCAAAAGAAATACAGCAGCTGGAGTAACAAGTGAAGATGAGGAGGTGTAGGAATAGCTTGTAATTCAGGCAAGTTTATCATCATCTGACGCTGTCTTGGAAAAGAACTCCAAGGCAGGAACCATGAATAAGAAATCTTAACATTTCTTCTTGAATTGGAAGTAGATACTTGAAATCTGCGCTTAATTTTCATATCACAAGGGCTTTCACCTTTCTGGCCTCTCTGGAAAACATTACAGCTGAGATTTTAAATTCAGTGACAAGAACTTGAATGGCTTTTAGAAGGCATCAAGGCCATCCTTTTGCCTCAAGGTGGTGTAACTGATTACTCCTGGCAGAGTGTCATTCCTGGCAGATGCTTGTCTCACTTTTGTTTAAAAATATTTTGGGAAACTGCACAAATATGTCCAGCAAATCTCTTCCTGTGCTTTGCTCTTTTTCCCATGCAACAGTTCTTCCTTATTAGCCAGTCCAGTTCTTCCTTCCTGTGATTTAAACCTTTTATTTCTTACTCTATTCATTGTGGCTTATGGCAGCTTCAAATCTCTTTCTCTTTTCTGCAGCCTTTAACGTGACTGCAAATTGTTATCAAGTTAACATGTAACATACCTCACTCTTTTCTTTGCTGGCTTAATAAAGTTGGTTAATTAACCTGCTAGGTTATTGCTTCCTGATTTTTTCATTGCATCTAGATTTTTCTCCACTTGGATCACAGCCTTGTTGAAGGTACCTCAAATCAGTATCACTTGGGGTCTTCCCAGTATATAGAGCAGAAGAATTACTTAGTTTCTTCATTCATGTGTTGTGTTGTATGTATGGGTTTATGCATCTGAATATGCCATTAAACATTCTTCATAGCCCCAAAACATTTTCAGATCCTTTCTTAATTTGTCTGGCACTTCCTATAACTCAACCTACTAGCAGTACATTCTGGTTTGATCTGTTCAACAAGTTTAGTAAGCCTAGCCTTTTATCATTCGGGGCACTAATGAGAGTGCTGAGAAGTACCTGATTTAGACCCGCCTGTTTAATGCCTCTTTTTCATTTTGATAGTGAACCATCAATAATTGCGCTCGAGATACGGTTTTCAACCAATTTTGCACTCACTGTATTGTATTTTCATCAACATTATGTGGGACATTGCATTGGAAATCAGGAACAAGTGATAGCTATTTAGATGTGCTTGAGAGTTCAATGAGTATAGATGTATTAATATGCCTCTGGATTTCTTGACTGTTCAGTGAATGGATTCACATTTTTACTGGTGCAGCTGGTGCTTTTTAAAAGTGATGCATAGAAATTCACTTGCTAATGAAAATTGCTAAGATATCATAAAGAAACGAGTTACTGGGTTCAGAAAACCAAAAATTACACTGAATCTAATTACCAAAGAGAAAGGTATGCTGCCATGAATTTGATTGAGATTTTATGTAAATCCTGCCCAGCCTGTCCACTCTGGCATTTGATTTACAAATCTATTGGACAGTAAGGGTATACATAAATGCAGATTGTGGGTAAGCAGTAAAGCAGCTGCTCTGCTGAGCTACTAACTTAAGCAAATGATAGACATCTTACCATTTCCGCTGTGTTTTTTGTCTATAATATTTGTTGTTGGAGATGTTCAGAATGCAGTTACTCAAAGCTTTAGATTCATGTCAGTAGTTTCTGAGTTCTGAATCCTGCAGGCATGCCCTACTTAAGAACAGCAGCTATGAAACTAAACCCACAGTAACTATCAGAAAAATGGGAGTGATAGTTGATGTGTACTGGTCCCTCATCTTTAAGCATTTAGTAGTCTCCCAGGCTTTGAAGTAGCCAGTGGTGTCTTTCAAAGCTTAGTCTATGAATTTATCATCTCTGCAATCTGAAGTCCATTCCAGAGATGAAGCTGTTGGTTGTATATTTGAACCAGTCCAGCAGAAAACACAATGGCCTGTTCTGCTTTCCATGTTGTTACTCTTTCTGTGGCTCCCAAACCAAAGAATTCTAGGTGCTTTGTATTCTTCAGTGAAATGTCTTGAATTAAGAGGTTTTAGTTTATAATGTTGGTTTATTCTTTTTTGATTGAAGGATTTACCAGTCCCTGTTCTGAGTCTGCCTTCACAATCTACATACCTCATGGCAAACAATTTGAACTACACTGCTAAGAAAAGAAGATGCCTTTTGCAGTAGGAAATGTGTGCTTACTAAAAGCAAGGCTTAGTATAAGACTTGCAACTGTAATTTCTGCCATAAGCTCTCCATATGCTTTAATGCACCACTAGAAACCTCACTGGCTCTTACAAGCCTTCTTCCATTTCCATATTAGTAAAGTAAATTTCAGCTCGGTGTTCTATCTCTATCCAGAGAAATGAACCGAGGAGAGTTTCCTATAGAAAAGAACAAGCCTCTGAAGGTGGTGTTTGATTCTGTGTTCTCTGTAACATGCTTTATAATGTTGCATAATATGTGCTAACGGAAAACTTAAGAAAAAAAAAAGTGAGATTTGCTCAGAGCTTGAGACAGGTCAGGGCACAGTATCCTGAGTTTTGATCTGCTGAAACAAGCTTCAGTGGATTCTGCTGATTTAGATCATGCAAGTGGCAGGGCTTAGATTGCACTAGTGGTGTTAAGGCACATTCAGGCAAACCGTTTATTCATCAGTTCTGTGATGAGCACTTCATGCATAGCATCTTCTTTATCATTCCTCCCCATAATTCGATGTTAACATTTTCCCATTCCTTGGTCTTTAAGATGTAAATAATCATCTGATTAAATATCTCTTGAGAAGATTATGCTATGGATAGAGGACTGTCACTGCACCCCTCACAATCAATGTTTCACTTGTTTATGTGATATATGTACACCTGTGAGTAGTTGCCATTACCCTTGATTGCAGCGTGGGAGACTCCTAGCTTCAAACACAACCATGCAAAAATCTGTCTTTTTAAAATAGTGTCTATTTTGCAAATGCAAAAGCAAGGAAATGCAGTGACTGTAGATAAAGCAACATTAATGCTGAGAGAAAAATATTGTAGAAGTCACTGGAACTGCTTTGGTCCCTCCATTGCTCCTATCATGAACACTGTGGTTTACACAGATTTCTTAGAAAAAAAAATCTTCCTAGAAATGGAATTCCTATCATATGTAACTCTAGCTATGCTCTGAGTTTTAGTGAGACATCGATACCTTTGTTTACCAAGTTTTACCTGAGAAATTAATTCACATTAGCTTCTAGAAATGCTGCACGTGGGTTGAACTCCTAGCTAGGGAGCTGAACAGAGGGGAAACAGAAAAGGCAATGTGTCAAGTGTAGAGAAGTTTCTTGCTAATGTAATGCAGGGAATAGCATTAGGTCCAGTGTTATTTAACATCCTCGTTAATGATCTGAAAGAGCAGAGTAAACAGCTGGTTAATGAAATTCACAGATGATGCTAAATTGGAGACATTATAAATATCACTGAGGGCAGTGAAATAATAGAAAGGAAACTGAGATCAGAAACATGCCAAAGAAATAAGGAAAGGAATGTCATCTGGGACAAATGTAAGGTAATGCCCTGGGGGAAAATGGAAACAGCTCTGCTGTCTGGGAGAAGCACGACAAGCAGTATCAGAGGCAGATATCAAAGGCACCCCAGTTCTGCAGCATAGCCTAGCATGGACCAAACCCCAGCAACTCCCAGCAGCTTTGCACTATAAATACAGTATAACGCTAGTCACCAGCTCCCTTACACCAAAGAGTGGGGGAAATACTGGTGTATAACTGGTAGGTTGCCTCTACTAGAGCCAAGAAATCCCCCTGCCCTGTAAAATCCATCTGCTGGGTGTTCCTCTGGCTTTTTTTGCATGGCCTGTGAGAGTCAAAACAGCTTTAGCAGACTTCAAATTTGACCTGAAGGATGGAGAAGGATAACACTAAGAAAGGCCAGGAAGAGAGAAGAGGAGAAATATGAAAATAAAATCTTATTAAAGATAGAAATTTCAATGTGGATACCAGGCAAAAAGCTCCTAGTGGTGAGATGTAATTCATCTGCAGAATAGTCTTCTGAGAGAAGTAGTGAAAGCTCTGTGACTTAGGAGTTTTGAACACTGAGTGGAGGAAACACTGGAAAATAGTTGATAGGAAACAATCGAGAGTAGGAAGAGTATGGGCTGCATGTGTATTCAGCTGTTCTGCTTTCTTATCAAACCAATATAGACATCTCCTATATCTTTCACTATCAAAGCATGTTGCACACAAATGATGATTCTGGAAAATATTCATAGATCTCACTCACAGAAGAATTTCCACCGACACACCTTTGCTGCTCTATACTGAGATTTAGTCAGTAAATTTACAAGCTTCGCTTCTTATCTGTGGTTGAATGGATGTCAGCCACACTGAAGACTGAAACGGAAGATTAGCATTAAAACTCTTCTTTGCTCTATATAGCTCTCTTTACAGGATGTGCATGTTCCTAGTTCTGTGCTTAGAGCCTTAAAAATGGTTAACATGTATGTGGAAAAAAAAAAGAATTAGTACTGTAATTATAGTAAAAGGCTACCTGTCAGGAAAATAAATGCAAGTAATCAACCATAGGTTTTGAACTGGTGGAGCCATTCAACCAAGGAGGCAGAGTTCCCAGTGATGTCAAGTGCTTATGCCAGAGTACAATCAGTCTGAGAACCAAACCCACCACAATGGAACCAAATACACTGGAATTAAACTACAGCTGTTTGACTATGCAGGAATGTGAAAATGGAATGGTATTTTCTGGCAAGTTTAAAAGATATGCAACTGCCTAGTTTATGTATGATGACATCTACTGTTTGCATCTGTGCACATAAAGCTGCATACAGATGTAATACCACAGCAAATGTATGCTCAAAATGTGCACATGGAGGTATCTAAGCATGGGTCATTCTTGATCAGATGCAGGATGCTCACAAACCCATGGGGTCACAGGATTAGGCGTGAAATCAGGTTCCCTGTATTTGAGAACCACTCCATTAAGACTTACACTTGAAGTATCAGATTAAATGCTTGGCATTACTTGTTATTTTTTTCCTGTAGATATGTTGATGAAAGTTTTTTTTTTTAAGATGTTTTTATTTTTCTGATTGGATGTGCATTTCTTCTGTCAGCCTCTGAGTGCACTAGAGGAAAGATCAAAGACTGTAAGCACAGCCTAAACTTTCTTTCAATTTATACCAAATGATAGTAAATTTATGATGATATGGACCAGTGGTTTGAGTCCAGCATCGGTAAGTTTGCAGATGACACCAAGCTAGGAGCAGGTGTCAATCTGTTGGAGGGTAGGAGAGCCCTGCATAGGGACCTTGATAGACTGGATAGGTGGACAGAGGCCAATGGGATGAGATTTAACAAGGCTAAGTGCAGGGTTCTACACTTTGGCCACAACAACCCCAAGCAGTGCTACAGGCTGGGGACAAAGTGGCTGGAGAGTAGCCAGGCAGAAAGAGACCTGGGGGTACTGGTAGTAGCTGAACATGAGCCAGCAGCGTGCCCAGGTGGCCAGGAGAGCCAATGGCATTCTGGCCTGGATCAGGAACAGTGTGGCCAGCAGGACAAGGGAGGGTATTCTGCCCCTGTACTCAGCAATGGTCAGGCCACACCTTGAGTACTGTGTCCAGTTCTGGGCTCCTCAATTCAAGAGATATGTTGAGGTACTGGAATGTGCCCAGAGAAGGGTGACAAAGTTGGTGAGGGGCCTGGAGCACAAACGCTATGAGGAGGGGCTGAGAGAGCTGGGGTTGTTTAGCCTGGAGAAGAGGAGGCTGAGGGGTGACTTCATTGCTGTCTACAACTACCTGAAGGGAGGCTGTATCCAGGTGGGGGTCGGTCTCTTCTCCCAGGCACCCAGTAACAGAACAAGGGGACACAGTCTCAAGTTGTGCCAGGGGACGTGTAGTCTGGATGTTAGGAGGAAGTTCTTCCCAGAGAGAGTGATTTGCCATTGTTATGGACTGCCCAGGGAGGTGGTGGAGTTACAGTCCCTGGAGGTGTTCAAGAAAAGACTGGATGAGGCACTTAGTGCCATGGTCTAGCTGATTGGCTAGGACTGGATGATAGGTTGGACTGAATGACCTTGGAGGTCTTTTCCAACCTGGTTGATTCTATGATTCTGTGGCACTACAGTGAGCCAGTTCCAGCAGTGAAGTTGCATCAGCACATAGCTTGATCTTCTGATTGCAGCAGTGTCAGTCCTACTTAAGCTGGTGTGAGTAATAGGAGCTTTAATTCAAAGAGAGGTTGTTTCCTAAAATCATCTCCCAGTGGTGCTGAGATACTGTAGTTATCCCAAATACAGATGTCTGCTGTTCCTTAGACATCACAGCAAGGTACCTACTGGGTAAATGTAAACTTTCAGGTGTTGAGTTCTGAGCTGTGTGAATTGATCAAAGCTGCAGATAATGAGATATTATTTAAAGGATTTAACAGTGAATAGGGGAAGTGCCATTAGCTGAGGGGAAACTTGTGCCGAGTTTTGCTGATGTCGTTCTGACGTGGGACACTTGACACTTGAGACTATTTCAAAGTGCAGGCACAACTTTGAGTCTCTCAGAGTTGTGTGGTGAGGTAGCTGGTCATTGTCCTGCCTTCTGACAGTACCAGGCAAGTGCTCTGGCCACCTTGTACTGCAGAGTGTACCCAGCTTCCATGCAAGTTGTGGCTTTCATCAGACAAGGAAGGATTTAGTTCCCCATGTGTATAGCAGTGTTGGGGCATTAGAAGTAGTGGTCAGCCCCTTGCACCCAGTTACCTGACTGGGAGAAGCCTCTGTCATCCTCCTGAGTCAAACCTTGCCCTAAGGAAAGATGCAAGGCTGGAGGAAGGATTGAGACTCAGCCCTGTGACTGTCAGGTGCCTGCCTGATCAGGAAAGCACAAGGCTTGCTGCTGTGGCTGAAGACAAGAGGCCATTTATGTATGGCAAGAAGCACTTTGAGGCACGTGCATGTGCACCATTTTCTTTAAGTACAGAAGCCATTTTCATAGCCATGTCAGAGAGTCATAGAATCAGTCAGTTGGAAGGGATGACTAGGATTATCTAGTTCCAACCCCCCCTGCCATGGGTAGAGGCATCTCATATTAGATCAGGCTGTCTAGAGCCTCATCCAGCCTGGCCTTAAATACCTCCAGGGATGGGGCCTCAACACCTCCCTGGGCAACCCATTCCAGGGTCTCATCACCACCCTCATGGTGAAGAGCTTGTCAAAGCACCCCATTTTGTTTCCTGAGCTTAGGCAGTTCAGAGAAACAGGCCACAGGCAAAACACACCTTTAGCTTACTGAGATTCATATTGGCAACAGAAAGCCAGCCAGATCCCTGCAGCTGGCACCACTTCCATAGAGTGGATGCTTGTGCCTCTCATGTGAGATAACTTGGGCACTGGGCTCCACAACTCCTGCATCAGCAAACCAATAGTGCTGTTCTTCCTATGTGTGACATCATCACATTCTTCTGCAACAGGCAAGTTAAAATACACTCTAGCATGGTGCAGTATTTGCATGCCTCATGCATTTTATCCTCCTGTAAATATATGAATCAGGTTTCAGAGTGCTGCAGTCCACTACACAGCAGTTCTGGAACTGCAGTAACTGATAATTCACATTAAAAAATGTGAATTATCAAGTGCAAGGTCCTACATCTGGATTGAGGTAATTCCAGGCACAAATCCAGGCTGGGCAGTGAGTGGCTGGAGAGCAACCCTGAGGAGAGGGACTTGCGGGTGCGGGTGGATGAGAAGCTCAACATGAGCCAGTAGCGTGCACTTGCAGCCCAGAGGGCCAGCCAGATCCTAGGCTGCAACAGGAGAAGTGTGTCCAGCAGGTCAAGGGAGGTGATTCTCCCCCTCTACTCTGCTCTGGTGAGGCCCCACCTGGAGTACTGCATCCAGTTTTGGAGCCCCTATTACAAGAGAGATGTGGAGATGCTGGAGCGTGTCCAGAGAAGTGCCATGAGGATGATCAGAGGGCTGGAGCACCTCTCCTATGAGGACAGACTGAAAGAGTTGGGGCTGTTCAGTCTGTAGAAGAGGAGGCTCTCAGGTGACCTTCTTGTGGCCTTCCAGTATCTGAAAGGGGCCTACAGAAAAGCTGGGGAGGGACTTTCTAGGCTCTCAGGGAGTGACAGGACTAGGGGGAATGGAGCAAAGCTGGAGACGGGGAGATTCAGCCTGGATGTGAGGAGGAAGTTGTTGACTATGAGAGTGGTGAGAGCCTGGAATGGGTTGCCCAGGGAGGTGGTTGAGGCCCTATCCCTGGAGGTGTTTAAGGCCAGGCTGGATGAGGCTATGGACAGCCTGCTCTAGGGAAGGGTGTCCCTGGGCATGGCAGGGGGCTTGGAACTGGATGATCTTTGTGGTCTCTTCCAACCCTGGTTGATTCTATGATTCTAAGTGAGACTTAGGTGATTTTTTTTTTTTTCGGTCATCCTACTAGAGCTATCCACTTGATTACAGCTGAAGTGAGTATGGTATATATGTGCATGAAGGCATGATCATTTTTGCATGAAATTAATGAAATTTGTACCAGTTGTATTATCTGTACCAGCAAGAAGAGACCTTTTTAATAGAAGGAAGCATTCAAGATGAACAGAGTGTTGCTTCATACTTCCAGAAGGAGTATGTTCCGTATCTTGGATGTTTTTCTCAGGTGGGATGGAAAGCAGGGGGAGGCAGATGTTCAGTGTTTGCCCAACAGTGCCTCAAAACTCTTGTCTTTAACGTTAATCTCCCACCACACTGTGATGCAGTACGTGGTTGTTGTCAAATTCATTGTACAGAGGTAGAAACTCACAGACAAGAAGGGAAGAGAGAATTGAAAGACACCTTTGGTGTCAGACCTTTAGAATTAAGTAAATGTCTAACTTTCATTGGAAGTTATCAAGTCAAATGTCTGGAAGGATTTAGGTCTCAGTTGTTGTGTTAGAAATGAAGATTAAATCAATAATCATGATTTCTAACCCAATGCTCCAGCAACCTTATATTATGGAGTTATTCCAGGTGTGTTCAACAACTCATTCCAGAGCCACTGTTGCTGATACCCTCTAATAGAGCTACCTGGATAAAGAAAATCCCCTTCATATCTCCAGGCTGCTCATATTTCCTGAAGATTTATGTCGTGAGCTTTGAAAGGGAGTTTCATCTGTGATGACTGAATGCTGGCACTATGTAACACAATTTAACAGGATGCTTGGGTTTCTTCAGAAGGTTCAAGATAATTGCTCTGAATTTTGCTTTTTGGGATGAAACCTTCTGTTATCAATTTCTAAAAAAAATCAGAAAACATTTCTAGGAAAGTTGGCTTTTACTGAGAACAGATTGTTTAATTTCTTTTCTGCTGCATTTAACGTTTATACTATCTGACAATTCTGTCTGTAACCAGCATCTCTTCTGAGTCCTTGGTGGATATTAGTGATGAACTACTTCTCAAGTATCTAAAATATTTAAATGCCCTGTTGGTCATGTAAGTGTTTTTGGAGTACATTAAAGAGTGAAGCTTTCACAGAGACCTCCTTCAGTCTTACTTTTCCTATTTTCCTACTTGGTTTTGAATACTTGAAAACACCTGGGCTGGAATGGTGCAAATAAATGACATCTGATCAGAGCCTAAAAGATGAAAAACATTAGGTTCACTTGTGAGGAGCAAATTTCCTCCAGTGTTCAGTAGAACTCCTCATGATGTTCAATAGAAATGCCCATAACTCCTGGAGACATTTGAGGCGCTCAGATGATTTCTCTGTAGTTGGAGGTTGAGATTGGGGTTTGAGAGCGCTTTTTAAATAGGAAAATATTTTAGCAGGGTAGTCAATGTTCCATCTTGAAACCTTGGGCTTATTAGCAAGAGATTAAGAGTTTCTTTGTTGCAGATTTTCTTGTTTCTTTGCTCTAATGCTATCTCTGATCAGCTGATTATGTATAAGCTCTCAGAAACATCTTGTCTTTCACATGGTCAGGGAGCACTTTGCAAAGCAGCATTGCACCAAACAGTTCTATTTTTTTGTGGTCTACTATTGCAAAAGACCTAATAACTATTTATAAATCAGAACTTTAACTTAAAGCAGGATTTTATAAACTAAATCATTATTGTATAGCTTTGGAGTAATAAATCACTCACTTGTATCCCAAGTGTAAAGTGAAGATTTATAAATCACAGCTTTATTTATTATTTTTTTTTTAGGAATCTATCAGCATGATTTGTAAATTTGCTGTAGAATTTGTAAATCCAGATTGGGTTATGTAAATCCATTTCATGACTTATAAAGCAGTGAATGTTTTAGCTAAATCTAATGTTTGAAATAATGATTTCTGAATCAAAACTTTCTGCTAAAGATTTACTGGTGAGTTTTATAAATCAGGGGCAAGATATATAACTCAAACTGTGAGAAGTGCAGATTTATAAATCCAACTTGTAAATCAACAGAAAAAAAAAAATCATGTTTTACTCTAAATAATATTTTACAAATGGCACCTCATACATCTTCCAATTGCCACAAATCAGGGCAGAAGTCAGGGTACATAATGTGTGACTGAATCAAAAAGAAAAACTGTGAGAAAAACTACACAGTGGGTTAAATGCTCAGCTTGAAACTGCCGAGGTTTGGCTTGTGTTATTCTCAAACCAAGTTCAGTGGTGTTGACTTAGCCCATAGTGGACATTTGTCCAAAACAATACATGATGGCATAATTCATAACTTTGGCAGTGGCAGAGGAGGGGAGGCCCCACACAGGAATAACAGGGATATTGTGGATCATGATTGAAAAGCATTGGCAGAACTATGTAGGGAACCTTATGCAGCACCTGTCTGCAATGCACCTGTTATAACAGACTGTCCTTTTTAAAGGAGCCAAAATCCACCAAAAAAAAAACCACCCTGACCAAAAGAACTGCTATATCCCAATAACCTAAAAGACTTTTCCACTAATGTAATATCTAGATAAGTTAAAAAAATCAACAGTGTGGTTCTAGTTGGATGCAGATATCGTTAAAAGGATTTAAGAGAAATATATGCTTTTTAATTCCTGAAGAATTTTATATTCCCCACAATGGAATTTAGGTCCAAGAGTAAATATTAGAGAGTAGGATTAACCTATAGGTTCTGCAGGGGCTTCACAACTTGGTGGCTGGAAATTCTAATACAGATTTGGGGATGGTGAGATTGCATTTCCACAGCCATGGAAAACTTCTTCCCTGTGCCTTACAACTTGTTTAGAATGAGTAACCTGCTAGCGTCAGAGCTCAGCACAGCGCTTTCCCCCTTCCTCTTCCTTGCACCTTCAGCACTCATGTGAAGCTGCAAATCGGGGTGTGAGGTGCTATCTTGTCTGGTGCCTTTTCAGTAGGATAAGCAGAGCTATGGTGGCTTCAAGGAACTTAGGGACTCCCAACCAGGATACAGAGGGTGGTCTTCACAGATACTGGGCTTTTTTTTTTTTTGCTCTTTAGTGAGAAAATGCACTTTAAAGGTGGGATACAAGAGCACCAGCTGGTATTATCCAAGTCAGAAAAATACTTGTTACAGAGGAAAATTTTGAGGGGAGTAGCCATAGCTGTTCTTGTTTCTGACAGAGTTTTTCATGTGGGAGAAGATTCCTGTCACCTAATGGTGAGTGAAAAATATCTTGTGTCTCAAAATACATTTTTTTTTTTCTTCTTTAATTCAACTGTTGGGAGGTTAAATTTAAAAAGGCAGGAATGACATGCTGAGATTTGTAGATGAGTGCTACTAATTTTTACAATAGGACACTTAATTGACTGTTTTTCAGTTTCAAAGCAAAGAAATTGCATATGAAATTTGCATTTAATACAATTTAACAGAATTCAATTCTGGAATACAAGAAACTCTGTATATTCCCTAATGAAAGCATTGAGTTAAAACAGAGTTGAAGTTGGGAGTGTATTTCAGCAATTAGAGGGTAGAAGAAATAACCAGGGTGTTGCAATTATCCCCAAACACCCAAAATTCAGTAGATGTGAATAAACTTACAAGAAATGCAAACATGTTAGGAAAATACTGACCTAAGGCAAGTAAACAACCTTCACTGTGCCCTATAGTGGTGTCACACAGTAATTACACAGTTACATGTTTTATTGTCCACTAGAACTGACTTTTGATGGTTCTTTGGGTTTTACACTTCTCCCTCCCTTTGTAGCATCTCTGCATGGCAGAGACATATAGCATGAGCTGAAGGAATAGTGAACTGGGAGCTGGAGATAACAGACTAAGGGTAACTGAGGGGAGAAGCGGGTGGAAGAGACTGCATGCAGGGAGGGAGAAGGGTCATTTAGGGATAAGTAATCTGAGGGACACTGGCATATAACAGAGCAAAGCTAGGGCTGAACAAGTCATCTTTTTGAGGCCTTTTTGACATTGCTAGCAACAGAGAGGCACTGGGCTTTCTGGATTTCTTTAAAGCTCGACTACAGGGTGAGTGAGAGGCAGTGCCATAGAGGGACCATGGGCCAGTGACTAGGGTAGGAATGCCTCAAACAGATTTTGTTCACCAGGTGATCCTTGCAAACTACCCTCGAAGTCATGAAGTTATTTTTTCTGATGTGCTTCTTCCTGCAGCCCTGCTTCAGAGCTGTCATTTGCTCTGCTGCCACATCCCATGGAGCTAAAGCTGCCTTTCAAGGAAAGTCTTCTACAGTGAAAACTGTAGAACATGAAAATCAGGATCTGTGTGAGCCTGCTAAACAATTACATAGAGCAACTTTTTCTTAATTCCTCAATAACTGTAGCCTTAGAAAAGTCCACAAGCCACGACAAAAAAAAGTCTATCTGTAAGTTCCTGGATAATTTTGAGAGTTTTTGATGTTGCTGTTAAAATATTTGAACCAATGGAAGGCTGATAGTATATTAAAATGCTATTTATCTATTTTTTATTAGAATGGATGCATTACTGGACAAATAATTCTGAGGATATGATACAGTTTTCAGATGTTACAAGAAGGTCATACCTCACTGTTAAGTACTAAAGCTTATCTATAAAGGCTCCAATGCATTTTTGAGTTTTCTACCTCCCTTTAGAGATATAGTCCAACATAGATAGAACTTTATATTTTTGCCCTTCCAATACTTGCAGGTATTTTGATATCAAAGTCCTCCTACAAGTTTTCCCTTGTAAAAGCTAGACAAATGTTTCAGTTTTATCATGTTATAAAATGATTCCAAACAAGCCTTAAGTGAGTTGCAGTCTTCCTCTCACAGAAAAAACATCTGACTGATTTTCTTCTTTTGGAGAAGAATGCAAAACTATGTGGACATGTAACTGACCTGGCAGTTGTCTAAATACATTAGGATGCACCGCTTTGAAAGGCAACATTGTGTCTGATTCCTCTGAAATAGTAGAAGTTTCTTCCACCAGCCCTTCTTGTTCCCCAGCATACCCTGGAATTCGTAGGTAATGCTCAGAAAAACTCAAGCTATCTATTCCAGAGGGAGTAGTAAAGCAGCAGGTATTTAACTGATTTTGAAGGCAGTGAGCCCTATTCAAAGACATCTCAAATATTACTCTACGATTTGTCATGACTTCCTGACTTAGAAAATTTAGCTTCTTGATAGGAGACAAAGTTGAATGGCAATAAAATCATATCCCTTAAGCTATATGGCAGTACTTGAAAAGCCTGTGTTAAAAGTGTATCTGTGTCTTACGTCATCTTATGGAATTTCTGATAACATTAACCTCATCAGCTTGTGCAGAAGGTCAAATTTGGAGCTAGATATGGAAAGATGTACATTTTGTAAAGCTCTCTAAGCTCTGAGGTCATTCAGTCCTATCTAGGTCTTAGAGCCAAATAGTAACTTCCTGGATCACAAATTTTGTCTGCTTCTTGGACATAAAAGTTGGCTATTACCAACTAGAAGGCATTGTGACTGATGGTCTTTTAAAGCCTTGTCTATAGCTCTGGGTAAGGGGGTCACACTGATAGAAACAATCATTACAGTATTGAAAAACCTAAGTCTGTTTTTGATTCTCCTCATGAAAAACAGAGAAGAATAAACACCTCAGCAGGCTGTGCCTCAGATTGTGATTGCTAGAAGGAACTAAGATTATTTCCCTTGTACTTTACATCTCAGAAAGCCTAACTCCAGTTATATGGTTGCCTGATTTACAGGCACAATACCAGAGCTAATTACAATTTTTGCACCCTCATGATTCAACCTCAACTCACAGAAATTGTTTCAAGGGTTCCATCACCCCATATTCTGGGGGTGTATCCTGAAAATGTGAAAGGAAAATGCTGAAGCAAAAAAGAACTAGGTATGGGTTAGATGATAAAGATATACAGGAGTTACTTGCTAGTTATATAATAAAAATATATATTGATCCAACATCTTGTTCTATGAGACTGCTGTTCATACAAAGAAGTGAAATTACTTTAATAAAGTGGTTAAATGCTAATTCAGTCTTGCACATAGGAAGAATGCACCATATAATTTACAAACAGTATATCCAGTTTATTCCAATCCATGTTTTACAGAGGTTGAGTGTCAAGGCTGAGGACTTGAAACCAAAGCACTGGGACTTCAAACAGGACTTTCTCACCTTGCAGGTCATAGTCCCCATTAGTGAGAATACCATCAAAAGGAAATACCAAACCACAGGGTTCCATGTCAGAAGTAATATGAAGACCTAACTCTTGGGTCCTCATCCTAAATACATTCAACATGACCAACTAGGACAATATTGGCTATGATATATAACTCAGCCTTCACATCACCAAAGTGCCACAGGAGAGTAGATCACCTTACATGTTATAAAGATATTATAATCTATAAAAAAATCATCTTCTGTCTTGTTCTGGAAGGTCTTGTGTTAACTAGTAGTACAGGGTGGTTGAGAGAACTAATAGCAGGAAAGAAAGAGTACAACTTTTCCATTGTTGCCTCCATCTCCTGTTGCAGCCTTGGACACAGCTTTACTGCTTGCATACTTCAGGTGTCACTAGCAATGTCATAGAGAGGATGGTGAAGTCTTATTTCTTTCATATCTTATATTTTCTTTTTCTTTTCCTTTTTTTTTTCCCAGCAGTAAATGGATTTGCAAACTTTTCATATCAAAGATTTAATCAAAAATTATTCATCATCTTCTTGAAGCTTTTGTGTGCAAGTGCTTCTCATCAAATTTTTGCTTCATTTGTGACAAACATAACTCATAAACCATGGCTGACAAGGAAAAATAGATTATATTCTGATAGGAACTCATATTTCAGTCTCAGAAAGAGTGGGAATACAAAAAAAAAGTCCCAAGAAAACAAAAAGTTCTAGGTGTTGTTGTGCAACCAATCTTCACCCAAGCTTTAGGAAAGTTTTCTACTATATAAGGTTTGGCTCACAAAAGTCCTAATAACATAAGTGAAAGGAACATATCTTCACAGAGAGCAATGCCTGGTAACCACTAAAGTGCTGTATGGTTTCTAATGCCATTACCCTCAGAAGTAAAGGGGCAGTCAAGTTATTCTGGGCTACAGTCTCCTAATGTGGGTCTTCTGTCATTGGGTGACAACTTAAATGGCCCTAGTTCCCATTATAGGGTGGTTTTTAGCATAAGTACCTGCTTTGATGTGTGTTGCAGAGTGCTCCTTTCTGTTGGAGAGCCAGGAGTCAATCTGGGTATACAGAGATATTCAAACACAGAAGCTTGAATTGCAATCTGCTGATAGATTACAGCCAAGAAAAATAAATGCAAGACCAAAGGACATGCTGTTTCACCAGGAAGCACAAAACCAAGGTTAGCATGAGAATGACCTACAGAATCGTCTGCCTTTTGAAAAAAAAGCTTTCACACTGAAGGTTTTTAGGTAAGGACTTAAGAATATAAGATGCATTTTGGCTCAAAAGTCAGCAGAGGAAGCTCTTTTAGGTTATGTAACTATTTGGGATGAATGACCTAGGGGTTTCTTGCAAACAGAAAGGATCTTGCCTCTCATGTTCCACCAGAGAAACGCAGCAGGATGAAAAAGGTCCTGTGTCTTTTCTGTCATTTGCTGTTTGGCACTAAATAAGACTGGATGAGGCATTTAGTGCCGTGTTCCAGATGACTGTATAGGGCTGGGTGATAAATTGGACTGGATGATCTTGGAGGTCTCTTCCAACCTGGTTGATTCTATGACATTCTATGATCTTTTTGCTCCTTATTTTCAAGCAGGTATTTTGTCCAAGAAAAGAAGTGGTTTAGGATTCATCATATGGTAAGCAGAAGACATGCAGGTTCTCTCATGCTTTTTTTTAATACATGCAAAATGGAATCAGATAATTTAGATATCTGAAATTGCAAACCCACATCTATTGTTCCACGCAGGGCTGTACCAAAAATCAGAGCAGATTGCTCAAGGTTTGTCTGCCTTATGCAGACCAAAAATGCAGGTTAGACTAGATAAGCTTTGAGATCCCTTCCAACATGCTATTTTATAATTCTATAAAAACCTGAAAATCTTCACGGGTGGCAATTCCTCAGCCTCTCTGGGTGAACTGTCATAGTGTGTAAGTAGTTTTGTGTGATTTTTAGGGTTTTTTTAAACCTTCTACCCATTCAGATTTCCCCTACAACTTGTGACCACTGCCTCTTGTTCTTTAACGGTGCACCTCTGAGAAGAGTCTCTGATATAACCCTGCCTTAGGTGCTATGAAACAGTAATTAGATTTTCCCTAAACCAGCTCTTCTCCAGGGTAAATAAATTCAGTAACCTCAGTGTCTTTTCTCTTGTCTCCAGTCCACTGGAATCTCTTCAGTTTGTTATTGTTGCTGAACTGTGACTGTTGATGTAGCTATAAAAATAGTAAGGTTGCTACTGAGTAGCCTGTGTGATACTTGTGGGTCTAAATAAATACTCTCTTTCTTAAAGTTACCCAAAAGCACTCGTGTAATAAGGATGCTAAAATAGTCTTGATTATACTTGTTTATATAAATTCTCTTCAAGCATGATAAATATTAATGCAAGAATGAGTGTAAATTAAGTCAAGATTATCACAAAACAGCACTTTAAAGCAGAATTACCAGCCATTGGATCATCCTGCCTACAAAGATGGCAATAAAATGTACTAGTTGGCCTCATAATTAGCCTTCATCTGTCTGTGCTCCTTACAAAAGTTGGGAACTGAATTTAAATGTAAAATCAAAACTTTGATATATTAAGGTAGAATGGGTTCAACAAGTGGTATAATGACCACTTAATTTTAACAATAGTTTGAGTCTATCCAGGACAGCACATGTAATCCTGCTAACAACATGTATGATTTTTGCAAGACCATCAGGGGAAACTGACAATTAACAGGCATTTCATAATAATTAAAAAAAAACAAAACCCAGACCAAAACAACCCAACCCCCAGAGAAGGTTATGCAGCATTGCAGTAGTGTGAATTGCTTGAGTGATACCACCTGCTCTGACCAGAACTTTCTAAGAAGAGCAGGTGAGCTTGTTAATTTAAGGAGGGCACTGAGTGACTGCAGACTGGTGTGTTACTTCTGTGAACTGACCTGCAGTGGTACAGCTCCTGAGGCTAAGGTATGGAATCTATATGTGTTTCTCCTTTGTAATTAAGTTTCTTTCCCATTTTGTGTGATTTCACTTTCTTTTCTTGCTTGTGAATTTTACGCAGTGAAGTTAAGGTCTGTATTTTGGTTCTTTAGTTGTGCTGTGTAAGGTGCTTTACTTGGCAATCTTTGAGAGGCTGAGTGTGGAAGTGTGGCTATTGCAATGAGTTTGAGGGCTTCTTGCCCGCTGGGGTGAGAAGTAGAATGGGTGAGCTGCAGCATCAGTGCATGACAGTTTGATAATTAGATGTATGCTATATTTTGATATAACCTTTAGTATCCATTTAAGTGGCTGTGCTGCTAACAAAAGGATGTCCAAAAAATTAATCTGGAACTGGATATACATGAAAGATTCCTGTGATTGCAGAGTACTTTGGCATGGCCTTGGGCATCCATTAAGCGTGCCTCCCTATGCTGCAGTGGTAAATGCAGCTGGATGCATGATTGGCACAAATGCTAGAGGTTTGTGATGCCTTTTTGATTGTGAATTTCTTTATAAGATAAGCTTTAGTCTCTTTTTTCATCTGTTTTATCTCTGCTGCTTATTCACTTCTTTATGATCACTGATAGGTTTTCTGGGCCATGCCCAGATGATTACCTGCAGTTTAGCTCAAGGCTTCATAAAACGTGGCTTTCAAATGAGTTAGTGATAGATGAGTTATGTCGAAGGGGTGTGTGTAGAGCTAGGAATAATAGCTCCTGCTACTACTTAGGATTGAGTTAAAAAACAACCAAACAAAACAAGAAAAACCCACCGAAAAAAACCCCAACAAAACAATCCACTTGAAAATTTCTGAATTATAGGTATTTAAGGGATTGCATGTATTGTTCTGGCTGTGGAAAGCATGTATCTTATTCTATCATCTTGGATCAGTCAGGCTACTTCCCCTTTAAGTTGGTAGGCAAACTCCTGATTGATAATGAGGGAGGACAGGTGGTATTGTGTGAAACCAGGCAAACAAGTGCTGCTGAGATGAGGGCCCCAGGGATCCTCAAAGAGCAGCTAGAGTTATGTTATCTGTGCTGTGCTCCTGTCCTTCAGCCATGTGTGCAATACCAGGAGTCTGGCTATTAGTGAGTAATACTGTAAGCATGGTGGAGAACACTTTTAAAATTAATTACTTTAATGAATGTGGAGTATTACCTGCTTTTAATTTTTTTTTTTTTCCTGAGTGCTTTTATACTCTGATCTCTGTCCTGATTGGTGATGGCTTTTTTGTAGCATGGACTTCTCGGAAAAGTTAGTAACTGTCTGTTATGCTAAGAAGTTAATAGGATATGAAACCTACCTAATTTTGAAAATAAAAGATGTTCCCTGTGATATGTGAAGGAGTAGTACTATCTCTTTGTGGAGGAATTAGAAGGAAGGACTCAGATTTCCCCATGTCCAAAGTTTAATGTCAATAACTGTATTTATTTATATATATCTATAAATCCTCATTGGACTTACTCAAGCTTGTCAGGCTTTGTTCTAGTCTTTTTTTTTTTTTTTTTGAAACATGTTAATTATGCCAAGGTTAGTATCAACTTCAAGCATTGTCAAAGGCTTTCTGTATATCTTCATGTATGTATGATGATATGATCATGAGGAGCATGTTCTATGAATAACTGGAGGACTCACTGTGGTGTGATACTTTGGTCAGAAGTTTGTGGAAAAATGATTCAAGTAAGAATCTGAAATAAATTCTTAGTAAATTCAAAGCATTTAACAATTTATTTTCCTACCACAGACCAGAAAGGCAAGGCTAGTTACACTGCTGGCTGGACTTTGAAAATGGAAGTAATTATGTAGTTAAGAATGCACTTCATTTGTATTCCACTATCTGTAAAATTCCACAATCCTGAGAAGATGTTTTGAAATATTTTACTAAATTCATGTAACTGAATTTTATATCCTACCGTGTTGTGCAATTAAATAGTATATGACTATCTCTTATAACTAAAGATTGCAAGGATCTTTCTATATACAACATCCTTAACATTTTTATGCTAAATAGTTGACAAAGAATCATAGAATAGAATAATTAAGGCTGGAAAAGACTTTAAGATCAAGTCCAACTGTAACCTAACCGCCATGACCACTAACTGTGTCCTGAAGTGCCACATCTACACACTTCCTGAATACCTCTGGGGTGGTGACTTCACTACCTCCATGGACAGTCTGTTCCAATGCCTCACCACTCCTCTTAGTTCAGCCTAAACTTCTGGCACAACTTAAACCCATTTCCTCTCGTCCTGTTTCTATTTACTTGGGAGAGGAGACCAACATCAGCCTCACTACAGCCTCCTTTCATATAGTTGTAGAGAGTAATCCCCTGACTAAACACCACCAGCTTCCTCAGTCCGTCCTCACGGGAGAGGTGCTTCAACCCCTTGATCATTTTTGTGTGCCTCCTCTGGCACTCCAGGTGGACTCCAGGTCCATGTCCTTCCTTTATTGAGGTGTCTTGGAGCTGGACACAGTGTTCCAGGTGTAGAGTGGACACAGCGTTCTCGGTAGAGTGGCAGAATCACCTCTCTGGATCTGCTCCATGTTTATTTGGCCTGTTGGGCTATAAGCATGTGCTATCTGCTCATGTCCAGCTTCCCATCCACCAGCATCCCCGAATCCTTTTCCTCAGAACTGCTTTCTATCACCTCCTCCCTCACCCTGTATTGATAGTGAGACTTATTCCAACCCAGGTGCAGGACCCTGTCTGACCTGGCCTCAGGGAGGCAGCAGGCTTCCCTGTGAGATGGATCTGGTTGACATACCGAGCCCTCTCTTCTCCTCAGAAGTGAATCACCTACAACAGTTACACTTCTTTGTTTCCTAATAGGAGTAGCCCTAATGTGTGAGGCTGGCTGAGTCACTCCAGGCAACTCCTTGAATGGACCTTCATCTACTTCATCCGTTGCCTGGCCCTCCAGTTCCAGAGCCTCATACCTGTTGTGTCAGGACAACTGGGAAGGTGAGGGAGGGTGGGAGGCAATTCACTTGCCTCTCCAAGCAGGGATTTGTTTCAACTCCTCCCACCCTTTTAAATCTCCTCATTTCGTGGTGACAAGAGGGGAGAGGATCCTGCTTCTTGGCAAACCTCCAACTGCTGCCTTTGCCTCAGGCCACGACTCCACCAGTCTGTTTCTCTCTCGCAATCCCTGGTATTCCTCAACCATTTTGATTTCTGTGCCAGCTCACTGGCGCTGCAGATCACTAGCATACTCACACCCCACACAGGAGTCCTCTCTGCTGTTCTCCAGTAGCAGTGCCAGGCTGGTAACACATGTGTGTCTTTTTTGACAAGTAGAGCCTGAGAAAAAATACTAATAGAAAAAATCAATGTAGTAACCAAGTACCACTCCTGTAGAAAACTCTTCTGCCTTAGTTTTGTCTTGGACCAAACGGTGTTTCTCTTCCCGATCTTTGTCTGTGTGATTGTAGACCCATGGCAACTACCTTTGAATAATATATGGGTTGTTATATCACAAAAATGTTAGGAGAGGAACAGCTAAAGAGAGAAGATAGAAAGTCAAGGACAGCAAGTGGAAAGTGAAGCGGGACCATTTGACAGTCACACTTGTCTGGGCTGAGATCCTGTTGCTGAGTGGCCTTGAGTTGCATAGAAACCAGAAGAATGGTGTGGAAAGGGATTTATACCTTGAGCACAGATCCAGGAGAAGTATTTCATGAGGGACAGTTTCTAAAGGACTTCTATAATTTATTGTTTGATTCTGAATTATAAAACAGGGAAAAGGTGATATTAATTTGACTTTGTTATAATACTTGCTTTGCACTGTTAATCCTACTATCTATATAGCTGGGGAAAAGATACCAGCTGGTTATAGGCTAGAAATTACCATATTAATGTTTTATTTGTGTGGGAATATAGTTGTGTTAATTAATGTTTTGATGTGGTTACTAGTACTTAGAGGTCTCTGACTGTCCCCTGCTGACTTAGGGAAATTAAAAATGTTCAGGTATAAATGTGGTGGAGCCAGTTATACCATCTTTACCCAGGTACTGGAGGCAGGGGACTCCCACTTTATGAAGGGTAGTGATGTGGACTTGTGCCATCAGGGAAAAGCCTTCCAAGAAAGGAGTGAAGGGAAGCTGGGGAAAAGGAAATGTGGGAGGCCTTAAGCTGGAAGAGAGATTTCCAGGCAGTGTGCAGCCTGACTAGACAAGCATGGCTGTGTCTCAGTACTGGTAATTATTACCTTGCTATTTGAGAGCTCTAGGTGCCTGTCTTACTGCAGAGGAGTATTTACAATTCACTGTTATTTCACAGTCTCCAACATCCTTCTTTTCTTTAATCATAACGAGTTCACTCTTTTATTTCTTAGAACTTCTCATTTATTTTGCTGTATTTCCTACCAAAAGTGGGGTAGGGAGTAAAGTCCCCCAAAATGTAAAGATGTGTGAATGAGGAAGATAAATTGTTAAACCTAAAGTTGTCACTTAGGCCCTTTACCTTACTCTAGCTTTCATTTTCTCTCTCCCACTGCCCTCCTTCCTTCTCCCTCCTTTGGTCATTTCCTTCCCAGCTGTCATTATTGCCAAAAAGTGTCTTTTTTATATTTTAATCCAATGGACAGACTCTGTGTTTATACCACTGATATATTTCCTGTGCTCAGTCTGCAGATCTGAAAGAGTTAAATGTGCCAGCACTATGTAACCTAGATAAAAAATATGCATTTTAATTTCTAATAAAAAAAATCAAGCAGGTATGAATAGCAATAAAATTGCTCAAAATGTTTAAATTGAAGGAAAACAATTGAAAATGGATTTAGAAATATAATGTTTAGTTAAGCAAGCTATAATGTTCTGTTATTTTAATCAGTATTGTGAAGCAATTTAAGCTGTGCTGGGAGAGAATTCTTATGTTTTAACATATAATTCTCTCCCTCCCCCAAACAGTCACTGAAAATTCTTTAATGTTTCAGTCACACTCTGTAGTCCTTGGCAATAGCAATCACTTTGTGCCAAGATTTTTAATGTTTCCTGGTGGCCTGTAGTACAGCCAGCCCTGGACAGAGCAACCAAACGGACCTCCAGGCTGTCATGTGAAGAGGAGGATGCTTTTTGTAGGCTCTGGACCAACAATTGAATAAAAGATCCACTACCAGAATTAATGTCATGAGTGACATGCAGAGTACTGATTGTATGGGAAGAGTCTTGGTTCAGTAGTATCTCTGTGATAAAGATTGTCCCTGCCTTTCATGGCAGGGCAAATGGTGTTGCATTGCTGTGAAAAGCTGAAATATTAACTCTGCTAGGTTGTGTTCTAATGTGAAAAGACCTGGAGAAAGACTGTGACTTGAGGGAGAAAATACAGATTGGTAACTTCTAGTGTCTCTTTCGGCCAGCTCTGGTTCTCTGATGGACCCAAGCAGTTGTGAGTTTAGTATTGGCACACACTCTTTTCTGAATAAATGAAACCTTGAGAGGTATGTGTGAATTGTTTTGGATGAACATTTTTGGTTTAGATGCTTATCTGGAAAGTATGTCATTGTATTTCCAGCCTTTGTTCTGATTTTTGTGATGCTTTCTTGATTCCCCTGCCTGCACTGAAGGAAGTGATTGTGTCTTGCCAGTTGCCATCAGTGCTGCACCTTCGAGGATGACTCTAACCAGACCTCTCTCCTTATCCTCCATCTCCTTCAACATAGGCTTGTAGGTCTGACACTACTGTCTTTGAAAACAGTGTAAAAGTTCTGGCACAAATGTTTGCAACGCTACTTGCCTTGGCACAAAAGATTTGCTCATATGGATTTAGAAGTTCATCTTCTTGGTCTTTTAAAGAGATGCTCAGCTCTTTGAGGAGTAGGAAGTAGTGTCTGTGCTCAGCCAGCTAGGGGACACTAAGGTAGGCCTGCCTTGTGTGTTCAGATCCTACCTGGATGAACTGCCACCTTTGCCGAGATGTCTTCAGCAGCTGCATTGTGCAGCGAAGAGTAAGAATGCTGCTGTGCCAGCAGGGGAGGGCTGCTCTGTGGCTGTCCTTTCCCCTTTGGGGCCTTCTCCTCCCTTCATATGGGACTGTTGGCAAATGGCTTCCCATGCTGACCTCAGCTTTACCCTACAATTGTTTCTATCCTTTTAAATTCTAAAAGAAACTCAGAGAAAAGAGAAGATCCTGCCCTTCGTTTATGGAGCACCCAGCCTTGAATCCCACATCCCTGCCTGGATCTTGTGGTACTGCTCCAAAAGGATTCCTCAGGGGAGAAGCCTCGTTGATGATAAATTACTGTGCCTGAGGCTGCCTAAGTGGAGGGGGAGAAAGGAAGCACTTTGCCCTGCCTTTTATTTTCAGGGTGGCTGCATTTGTGAGGAGAGGACTGTGGGTTGCAAAGGGCGGTTTCTCCCCTTAATCATCCAAGTCTCCTAACAGAGGGCTTCAAATTGTGTACGCTTCCTATGCGCATCAGAGCGAAAGGCACACACGGGGACACCTTGATGTTCTATATGCCATCTTTGCCACTTTTAAACAAGCTTTCTAGTATTTAGAGTGTATTTATTAAAGAAGATCTGGGCTTTAGAATGCCTACTAAATCTCTGCAATGTGCTGAATTCCCATTCTGTGACTCTAGTGCCAGCGCTGAACTGAGGGGAGGCGGGTGAACTTAAATTAACCCAGGAGAGGAGGGTGAATGCTGCTTTCAAGCAGCAGATGCTGCGGCACCAAATAAGCATATTGCACAATAAATAGCAGTCATGGCTTTAATTAGGAATTCAATTGAAGTTGGAAACCACTTGCCTACAGTAAAATTGTCCTATTTAACGTTCCTATCAACATATTTTTTATCATTGACATTGTTGCTTTTAATTTAACTTTTAATTTTAACTTCCAATGCGATAGATAAAATCTTTTTAAAGACTGTTAATCGTTCTTTCTCATGAATCTATCTTGATCTTCTATTTGAGTCACAGCCACTGAACGAATCTGAGAAGTTCAAGGAGGAAAAAAAATAGTCAGGTATTTCAACTAGCTGTCCAAAATCTGGAATACCTGTGTTTCTTGCATCGCTGGGTCCATTTGGAACTCCAGACGTGTGCTAAGTACTTGTACAAAATTCTTTTCTTTGAAACCTCTGGTCTGGTGGATTGGAAAGCAGTTGAAAAGTGACAACCTGTCAGTATGTGGCTTGGAATTAGAGGAATAGTGGCTTTGCTTCCAAATAGCAAATACGAACTAACTTGAGATATTGAACTTTCTAAAATATAAGTGTTCAGGAAAGAAAAAAATGTGCTTACTTTGTTCCTCCAGTGTGCTTTTAGCTTACCTATTGCAACAGTAATTGATGTTTAACTTTGAGGATTAGCTATTTATTGTATTGGCAGGCTGAAGAAGCGTTTCTTACACTTTAGTGATTCCTGGTGCCTGCAGAGGCGCTTCTGTAATGATGGCAGTAAAAAAGCCAAGGAGATGATGTGTGAGATGGGGCAGATGATCTGCTAGAGGGAATTCTCTGGATCTGTTGGTAGAGATGTTGGACTGGGAGCCTGCCAGCAGGAATAAGACTCAAGACTCCAGAGGGAAATAAGGATATTTGTTAGCTAAGCCACAATCTCCAGTGTACCTCTTCACCTGTACAGACCACAATTCACTTGCCAAAAAATAAATACATATCTAGCCCATTAAACTCTGCAAGGAAGTTTTGCCCTACCCCAAACCTATATGTGTTTAAGCAGAAACTATTTGCAGAGTATGGACTATATATGAGCCTTGTGATCTGAATTGAAATTGCAGCTCAATAGAAGTATCTTAAATTGTAGGTATCTATTTATTCATCCTCTGCTTAGGAAATAACTTTCCAAAGCCAATATTGCAGAAGCAGTGTCTGTACTGAGCGTGGTAAGAGCATGTAAAGGGATTAAATTCCTCCAACATGGAGCAGGATGTAATCTATTCAAAAGTACTCTCAGAAAAGTGACACATTAGTAAATATATATCTAAGATACATATCACTAAGAGTGAAGAACCAGACAATGGGAGCTCAAACATTGTTGAAAGACAATTCAGTAAAATAAGAAGCAAACAAATCTCCGTTATGCTTCTATTCTACTGAACTCTGATTTTTTGGAATAATTTATGTGCAGTTAAGCTTCAAGGGGCAGCCTGTGCGTGAAGTTTGACATACCGTGTTCCTTGAGCTCTCTAAAGCTCTCATATAGCCTGAATGTTCTTGTCAGAAGTGGAGAAAGCGGTGGATTTCCAAATCCATGTGTAGTTTCAAGCAATGAGTCATAATCAATAAACTGCTCCCTGAACTATAGTTAGGAAGGGAATAAAACCAATGTGAAATCACACAGGAAGTAAGGAAATAAGTTTCTAAAGAACAGTGGCCAACAGGGTATTGGCTACCGATACTGTATCCAGTTATTTAGATAAATAATGTGTGGGCTTTGTTTTGTTCTTATAATGACTTTTTCTGAAGGAAGGATGACTTTAGGATTTGCCTTTTTGGGTGATGTATTTTGCTACTTTGAAATAATTCTTTTGGCAAAACTTGGAGTCAGAATTTTGTTATCTCCCTGAGAAACTGTTCTCTTTCATTGTGGAAGCCACGTGAAAGAATGTCTTTGAGCACACACATGGAGAAAGCACCTTCTAGAATGATTTTGAAGGTTTACTTCATGAATTCTTACAAGGTGCCTTGAGATCTCAACGTGGCAATGTATTTACTTTTTGCAGACTGAAGTTTGAGTAACTGAAGTAGATTTCTCTGCAAAGCATATGCACAGAGTAAGAGGTGACTATACTGAGTGTGTGAAACCTGACCAGAGTACAGAAGAAATCTTTCTGCCTTTGAAGCATACAAATCTGCTGAAATAAAAGTAGTATGTGTAGCCTTAACAGTAAAACCAAATCAAATTCAATGCCTGAATGGCATCTGTCAGAGATAGATTGGGATCAGTGGATATCACGTTTTCCTCTTCTTTCTCTGTGAGTGATCTTGGATTTTGTCGTTCTAAAAAATCTCAAGGAAAGCGCTTTGGATGTGATCTCTTTATACCCTCCACCTTCCATTGCAAGTATGACCAGGATTAATATAACATATGCAAACTAAATCCAGGCTATTGCATTTACCAACACTGAATTTTTATGAGGGTAGGGTAGCTTTTTAATAATCCTCCCTGGCTTTTATTTGCCTTCCTTCTTAGTATTTCAATGAAAAAAAAATTTGTTACCATTTGTTATTTTGCAATTTATTTTTATAAAAGTCTATTTGTGTTGTTTTTGGCCAGAGAGTTACTGTAACTTGCTCCAAATTGCTGTCCTCCTGGAGCAATCCATGGAAATGTGTTGCTATTGTGTTAGTACCAAACTATTTCATATCTAGAAGACTGAAATCACAAGGACAAATGCAATATTATTCTTTCCTCGACTTCTGTCTAATGAGCTCTGCTGTTGGGCAATTGGAGATCTTCATTCTAGCCCTCTTCTTGCTAGCTCCTGTGTGACTGAATGCATGAATTCTTAATATTCCCATTTCCCCATCTGTAAAATGGGAATTTTTATACTTTCCAGCTCTATAAAATTTATAATGCAATTAATAGGATATTGACAGAGCAGTCTGAGACCTCAGGTGGTAGGCACTATATGTAAACATTTTGACAGTTTTCTTATTTCTTTCTGGTTTAAAACAGAAAGGTTTAGGAATTGAATTTCGAAAAAGACAAAGAGAAATTGTGTGGCAGTTGCCAATAGAAGTATTCTGATCATCAACAGAACAAGAGGACACAGTTTCAAGTCGTGCTGGGGGAAGTATAGGCTGGATGTTAGGAGGAAGTTCTTCCCAGAGAGAGTGATTTGCCATAGGAATGGGCTGCCCAGGGAGGTGGTGGAGTCACGGTCCCTGGAGGTGTTCAAGAAATGACTGGATGAGGCACTCAGTGCCATGGTCTAGTTGACTGGACAGGGCTGGGTGCTAGGTTGGACTGGATGATCTTGGAGGTCTCTTCCAACCTGGTCGATTCTATGATCTCTCTTACTATTTCAAAAACAGTCTGTCACCTTAACATGTGTCTATTTAAAGTATAGTAGACTCCATTTGCATAATCATTTCAGAGGGGTCCTTGTATTTAAATAGGAAAATCATTATTTCTTGCAGAAAATAACTAAAAGGAAAAGTGAAAATAAATTAGTGGGGTTTAGACCTAATATTTTTGTAATATTGACCTATTAAAGTTGAGTATAATACATTACAGTGGTTGGGAATGGCGTTGCCTAACCCAAAGGATCAGAACTAAGAAGAATGCTTCTCACTATTCTTTTCAGATGACCTTTTGCTTAGCTGTGTGCTAAGGTCATTTTCACTCTTGACTGGGCTTCCTTGACAGTTAAGATGGCTTCTTTATGAAAATACTGAGATATACTAGGGTTGTGCATTCATTCACATTGCTAAAACCACTTCATCAAATACTGCTTCTATATAAAATACTCCTGATCTAATCAAGAAAACATCAAAATCCTGCAAAGCACCTTGTTAATCTTGTCACTATCTAGACCATTTTCCAAGATGATTTAATTAGCAAAGTAAAAGAACTTACTATTTTTTCCACATTATTCATTTCAGTTAAAATATATGTTTTGGCTTAAGATATAAATAACTTGCATACACTAGTGGAAAATACATGGAAATACAGCACTGACATTCAAAAACAAAACTATATCCTTCAATCAGACATGGTCTGTTTTCTGACAGTATCTCCAGAACCCCACACACAGTCACAGTAGAAGGTCTACTTTTGCTAATTTTCAGCCAGAGACAGGGGTGAAGAGTGCTACTGGAAAGAGCTATGCATGGCAAAAACATAGTTGTTTTTAGTTCTTCCAGAAACAAAATGTCTTTCCAATAGCAAGAACTGCAAAAGTTCTAGAGAAGAGGAAAAATGGTAGAAGAGATAAATACTGGCCAAAATTAGATATAGTGCAGGTGTTACATGCTCCATGCATGTATGCTAACCCATAACATTTAAATTTGTGAAAGAATACCAGAAGTAGCAACAAGAACCCATGGTACAACTCTAGTTCACCCCTAGAAACAATTCCCCCTATTCAATAAAGTGTAGTCTTACTGGAGCTAATTGTCAGCGTATTCTTTATTGCTACTTCACAGATATAATATCAGAGTGCTCCTAAGGTATAATTAAAGATTTACCTAGATTTATGAGATTTTATCATCACCAACAGGGTTAAAGAATGCCGAGGAGACCCATTGTGTGAGAGTTTTGCTCAGCAGTTTCCACAGCAGTAAGGGCATTGCAGAATTACTTCAGTGCTTTAGAAAAGCTTTCCTGTTTGGCACTCGTGTAAGGGGCATTATTAGGAAGGGGATGGTATGCACATTTTAGGCCAACAGTGGGCCTTCTTGCCTTTTCTGAATAGGAGAGTTAAACCAACAACAACAAAAAGGAACAAGAAGGCAAAACAATGGGATGGGTGTACTCTGAAGAATGAAATTACAGAATCATAGAATGATCAGGGCTAGAAGGGACCTCAAGGATCATCTAGTTTCAACTTCTCTGCCATGGGTAGGGACATCCAGCCTGGCCTTAAAAACCTCCAGGGATGGGACCTCTACCACTACCCTGGGCAACCAGGTCTAGTGTCTCGCCACCCTCATGGTGAAGCACTTCATCCTAACATCCAATCTGAGTCTACCCACTTCTAGTTTTGCTCCATTCCCCCTAGTCCTAGTACTACTGTGGTGGTTTGGGTGTTCCCCACTCCCCACACTTTAGAAATCACCCAGACTAGACTCAGCCGGCTCTGGAAACTTGAATGGAGCTTATATTTACAGCTGGCACAATTTACAAGCAGATATTTACAGTATATACAGAAATATACAAGGTAAAAAGGTAATACAGGCACCACTCCCCTCTCAGAAACCTGAGTCCCCAGGAGGGGCTCTCAACCACCCCCTCACCTTCCCCCTACCCCTCTCAACCTTACCCCAGTCCCAAGGAAGAATGGAGGTTCGGCCAAGAGGATTAAGAAGCAAAGGTGAAATCAGCCAAAGCAAATGGAGGGTGAGGTTAGAAAGCAAGATGGAGTTCAGCCAGCAGCCTCAGCTCCGCAGCAGGCAAAGAGCCGAGAGAACAGCCCAGACCGAAGTGCCCAAGCAAAGTGACTTTAATGTTTTGCTTTTCCTTTCTACACATCTCAGCAAGACTGTGAGCGAAGTAGACATCGCCATTGTTTTTCATTTCTCAGCCTACGAGCTTGTTCTTCTCACCAAAACATTCTAGCTAGGCTCAAACTAGCACAACTACCCAACATCCTAAGAAGTCTCTCACCAGCTTTCTTGTAGGCCCTCTTCAGATACTGGAAGGCACAATAAGGTCTTCTCAGAGCCTTCTCCTCTCCTAACTGAGCAACTCTAACCCTCTGTCTGCCTCCATAGGAAAGGTGCTCCAGCCCTCTGGTCATCCTTGTGGCCCTTCTCTGGACACATTCCAGCATATCCATATCTTTCTTGTAATAGGTGCTCCAGAACTGGATGTAGTACTCCACACTGAGGTAGTGCCTCACCAGAGTGGACTAGAGAAGGAGAATCGCCTCCCTTGACCTGCTGGCCATGCTGCTCTTGATGCAGCCCAGGATACAGTTGGCTCTCTGGGCTGCAAGTGCACACTGGTGGCTCATGTTGAGCTTCTCATCCACCAGTATCCCCAGGTCCTTTTCTTTAGGGCTGTGTGACAGTAAAAGGACCATGCCTCTACTGGGTACAAAATAGAAAATACAGTGTAAATTAGCTTCATCTTAACTTCCAGGCTTAATTAGCAATCAATCAAATTTAATTGCCCCCCATGTTGGGCACCAAAAGTAAAGATGTGATGGTTTGGGAGTTACCCACCCCCTCCACTCTTATGAAATCACCCAGACTAGACTCAGCTGGCTGGAAATTAAGAAATGAAGCTTTTTATTTATAGTTTAGCACAGTGTACAAGCAGATATTTACAATATATACAGCAATATACAAGTAAAAGGTAATACAGAAACACAACACCCTTCCCAGAAACTAGAGTCTTCAGGAGGGTCTCCCAACCACCCTTCCACCTCCTTTCCACCCCTCTACCTTATCCCAGAGTTTGCCTTACATGCAACATGGGTTTGGAGGAAAGCAGAAGGATTAGTTACACAGAAAGCAGAGTAGGGAGAAAAGTGCAGGCACCAGCTGGAAGGGAGAGCCACTCTGTCTTAGCTATATTTATGTTCTCATTTTTACACATCTCAGCAAGCCTGTGAGTGAAGTAGACATCACCATTGTTTCTTTTTCACAGCCTGTAATCTAATTTCTCTCACTAAAATATTTTAGCTAGCCTCAAACTAGCACAGGCTGCTCTCAAGCCAGTCACTGCCCAGCTTATATTGATGCTTGGGATTGTCCTGACCCAGATGCAGGAGCTTGCACTTGGTCTTGTTGAATCTCATGAGGTTGGCTTGGGCCCAACTCTCCAGCTTGTCAAGATCCCTCTATATGGCATCCCTTCTCTCCAGTGTGTCAGCTGCACCACACAGCTTGGTATCATTGGCAAACCATGCACTTAATTGTGCTGTCTGTGTTGCTGATGAAGATGTTAAACTGTAGTTATCATTTATAATGACAAAAATGATGATGTGTTGAAAGTTGTTGGTGTCCACACAGCCCTCTGTTTTCTTAACGTAGGTATCCTTGGTGATGGATCAATGGAGAAGAGGAGGCTCAGGGGAGACTTTATTGCTCTCTACCACTGCCTGAAAGGAGGCTGTAGCCAGGTGGGGGTTGGTCTCTTCACCCAGGCACCTAGTGACAGAACAAGAAGACACAGTCTCAAACTGTGCCAGAGCAGGTTTAGGCTGGACGTTAGGAAGAAGCTCTTCATGGAAAGAGTGATTGCCCACTGGAATGGGCTGCCTGGGGAGATGAAGTCACCACCTCTGGAGGTGTTTGAAAGGAGGCTGGATAAGGCACTTAGTGCCATGACTTAGTTAATTAGAAGGGTGAGGTGATAGGTTGGACTTGATGATCCTAGAGGTCTTTTCCAACTTGGTTAATTCTGTGATTCTGTAATGCTCTTGCACCTGAGTTTTACACAGCCCATGCTTTTACATGTTAATTGAACAGCACCAAATGTTGTAAGCTTTTAGCTGTTACCATATTTATTACATAACCGTTCAATGGATGTATTTAGCACACATAGATGAGAGGATGAGCCTGGAAATCCTGGAATGGACAGAAACAGTCTGTAGTGGTATTCTAATACGTGATGCTACCTCTCTTTCTGGCTTACTATGCACACAAGGTGCAAAAGCCAAATCTGACTTTGATCAGCGGTTTATTCAAAAAGTTTCTCTGACAGGACAGACTGAGTGGTCAGAAATCACTGTTAAGGGTTCACAATTTGCCTTTCTTTTACCAGCATTTAAGCATACCAGAAAGTGATATTAGACTAGAAACATGATTCTTATATTAATAACAAATTCTTAGATGATGAATTGTATATGAATTTACTTATGCTTTCATACATATATCTTGTTCAAAATTACTCATCTCTCCTACATTCACAGAGTCTGTGTCACCATGGTAGTTTATAGAGGGCAAAGGATGAAATTTGTGCCCCAGTTAAATATAATACTCAATTCTGCACAAGGCCTGGAAACACTAATTGGTTATCTTGCCCTCTAATATTAGTCTTTTGCAGTGTGAATCTTTGATCCTTTGGGCAAACATTTCAGTTTCTGTTTGCTAAGGAAAGGTTTCATTCTGTGCATACAGTACATGGGTGCCTACCTCTTATCTCACTAATATTCGCTGCACATAAATTGCTTCTTTTACTGTAACTTTCACATCTTGTTCTCTCCTTTGCAAATTCAGAGTCGAAGCTGTAATAGAAATTTTAGTCATGTGAAAAGGATCCAAAGTGAAAAAGTCTTCCATAGAAGTCATTGCCATTTTGAAGAAGTGAGATGAGGAAAGTCAGAAGAATGTAGGGAACAATAAGATTATGTTATTTTGCACTGCTTTCCTGTCAACAACCTACCTTCAAAACTGCTCTAAATAACCCTTAGGCTGGAGCACATAACAGGCTCTTGTAAGACTATTGCAATTTCACAAGCAAATGCTCAACTTTCAGAACATACTGGAATTTTATGCTATTCATTTAAGCTATACTTCGTTGGTCTTGGCTAACATGCACATGATTTCATATTTTCCTTAGTTCCCTGATCATGTAATATTTTCTTTATTTCCTATGGGATTTCCCTCCTGCCCACCATCCTCTCATAAAGCATAGGACTAACTGTTTTCTGGAGATAAACTAAGGCACAGTAATTATCTGTAAGTTCCTTGCCTTAGTAGCTCTAGCATTTGGAAGTTAATAACACTTTATATTGTGAGAAAAGGCATGGCTGAAATGTGACCGTGTATACTGTGCAAGAAACTTCAGTCACAATTGTGGCTGCTCTGGCTGGGATGTACAGGGCCTGAATTGCAGACTTCCTAAGCTTTTACAGTGGTAGGTAAAGTCAACCAAGCAGTAATAACATATGTGGATCTGGAAACTGGACCATGTGGCCAGGGAACAAGAGTCTTTAACTTAATGGCTCAGACTTATTTGGGGAATCTCCTATGGAGAGAGACTGAAGGTTGAGGCTGGTCACTATGGAGGAGAGAAAGCTCTGAGAAGACCTTGTTGTGGCCTTCCAGTATCTGAAGGGGACCTACAAGAAAGCTGGTGAGAGACTTTTTAGGATGTCGAGTAGTGTTAGGACTAGGGGGAATGGAGCAAAACTAGAAGTGGGTAGACTCAGACTGGGCGTTAGGAAGAAGTGCTTCACCATGAGGGTAGTGAGACACTGCAACAGGTTGCCCAGGGAGGTGGTAGAGGTCCCATCCCTGGAGGTTTTTAAGATTAAGCTGGGTGGGGCTGTTCTAGTGTGAGGTGTCCCAGCCCATAGCAGAGGGGTTGGAAGTAGATGCTACTTGAGGTCCCTTCCAGGCCTGACAATTCTATGATTCTTTGACTCTGCTGCCTGTAAAATGGGAAGCTAGTATTGCCCATTTCCCTATTGGCCATCTCATCATTAGTAATCTTCAGGCAGGCACATACTCTGGAAATGAATATCTACGTAATTGAGCACTCCTTGCAACAAATACACCAGAGGCAGAAAGCCAAATGGAGACCTGAAAAGGTGTTCTTGGAATAGCTGCTTCTTTTCCTGTATTGCAGTGTCCCTTCCTCTCCTGCCCCACCCCTAGAAACTGCAGGATGCAGGGTATGTGTGGAGAAAAGTCACACTATAATTGAACACAGTTTCTGCTATACTTAAGTAGAAAGCAGATTTGAAGTCATATGTACCACCTAATTTTAGTATTCCCTATTTGGTAAGTGCTTAACTTTTTATAAAATAAATCATAATCTCTTGATAGTCTTAATGTAATTTCCTGGGATTTTTTGTCCTTTAGATGACGGAAATGAGAAAATTCTATTTTGTGTAGTCTTAACAGCTCCCATCAGACATCTGATTTGACTCTGATTCCTCAGGACAGATTTAAACTATTTGAATGACATGACTTTTTAAGTTACTGGCAGCAGGAAAAGGTTCTTGTCATGGAAAGAGTGGGCTGTTGCAGCTATGCACTGAGGCAGGGAACCCGGACCAGATTGTGTATGCAAGCTCATGCTCTCTTGACTGTATGTGCATGCATCCTAAGGCTGGAGGAAACCCTTCTGCTGTGTGGTGACACAGAGATGGAGGATGTGTGAGAAGTCCTGCTAAGTAAGGGCTTTGCTCTCCTGCAGGACATGTGTGTACTACTACTGTGTTGGCTGCAGGGTGATTTGACTTCAAAAATGAAAAAAAAAAAAAAAAGTTTATTTTCAATCAGTACTTGGGAATTTTGTGAAAAAACAGCAAATAGAGCAGAAAGGAAACTATTTGTGGGAAGGAAGGAGTTAAGGGTATTCTGTAAGCTTTTATTTTCCCCACACCGAAGAAATGGTGAAAGAACTTCCTTAGCTCTAGTAATTTTTCCATGTCGTACTTTGAAAGCTGGCTGAAAACAAGATGTTCATTAGAATTTCTCAAATGTAAGAGAAAAGGAGTATTTTTAAATGAAAAGTGGATATGAAAGGGAAGTTCCTAGATGCCCCCAGTAGAAAAATCCATGCCTGTGTCCTAGGAAGAATGCTGCAGTTTTAGACCTTAAATGCAAACCATTAAGTTGTTCTCTTATTTATGCTCTTTTCAAGCTTTCAAAAGTGTGCTAAAAAGATAGCTAAATCCCTAAGACATTTATTCTTAGACAATAGCCAAAGACAGAAAGGCTTAGACTCTTAAAGATATCCTGGTCCATATTTTATACTGACTTAATAGATGGTAAGATTTCAACAGGAATTATAAATCTGCATACTGTGACTCCTGCAATGTAAAATGCTGCTTGAAAGAAGCTGTTTAGTAATGGATGGTGATGGGAAATCCTTTAAGAGGAAATCTGTGAGAACAGGGCCCAAACTTTTTGTTGGTTTGGTTTTGGTTGGGGTTTGTTTTTTTATGACTTTGTTTACTTTTAATAGCATCTTCTGGGACAGCTTGAAGTCTTTGGGTTTGCTACAGACCCTGATTTTGTTTCTTGTGTTCTGCGGTGTCACGTTCCTCTTTTCATGTTAGTATGGGTTAGCACTAAGATAGGGATTAGTGTGGCCAGCCAGTGCTTTGGGAAGTTCTGTTTTGCTCTCAGCAAGTAAAGGGTTCCTCAGCCCCAATGCAATGATTTGAAATACACGTTAGAAGTCCTTTTCAACACTTATGTATATTCTCTCAGCACTAACATGCCCTAAAGAAGAGTTATACGTCTAAACTTAAGCCATGCCATTGCCTTGAGCAAACAGAACTCAATGAGGACAGCTCTCCAGACTGCCTGGTTGGTTCTGTAGGCCAGTGCCATGCATATATTTCTTTGAAACTGGCCTTCAAAAATTAACAGATGGGAACTAGGTTTAGGTTAATTTCCTATAAGCTTCAGGCAATCATGCAGTCAGAGGAAGAGTCAAGTAGTCCTCACCCTAGAGGAAAAAAAAATTGGATGGTATTCAACTTAATAGACAGGAGAGCATTTACACTGTAAGGAGCCTTTCTACATATCGCAATAGAGGAAAAGCCTTGGATGACCCTTGTGTCTCCATAGGTTCCATAGTTAAGGCTTCAAAACACAAATCTACTGCAGAAAATATTCTGGAATTACTTGTGTGTTTTAAGTTGTGAAATTAAGATTTTCTGTGAACTGCCCAGTGAATGCTACTGGAAATCTAGTTGACACTGTTGTGTTTCTGTGTGCGTGTTTCATAATGGTGTGATAATCTTCTCTTTCTAATGTATAAAACAGTGTTCAAGTGGGAAAGGGTTGTTTGCAGAAGTAGCCTGCTACAGCAGATGTTCCCAGGAAGGGATGCTAAGACAAGAAAGGTTTGAGGCTGAGGGCTGAATGCCTAGCAAAGTGCTGTTTCATCTGCCTGCAAACTGACACCCAGGGTTCTTAGATTCAGATACGCAAGATGCTTTCTTATGGTCCATTTGCACCACCAAGGGGAATCCAGCATGTGAAAAGAAGCCTCTTCTCTAATGGTTCATGAGCAAGAGTGGCAGACTGGAAGCAGTAGCTGAAGGCAGTCTTGAGTCCTTCAAAAATAGTGTTTGTGATGAGGAGACTGTGTAGGAGATGGAAATGGCTGCCAAAACCTGCAATATAAGGAGGAGGGTGAAGAGAGGTCAGCAAGATGATTTAAAGAGATCATGGTCTGGACAGAGAGGGAAGGTGGGAAACAAATTTTAGCAACTGTATATGTAAATGGTTGTAATAATTAAATTTCTACTATCACCCATAGTAGTAACAGTAAAACATGAGGTCTTGGGCAAGCAGGACTAACCTACTGCCGAAATACTTCACTCCTTAAATGCTGATAAGTGTTTTTAATTCCGTTCTAGCCAGGTTAGTTATAAGCTTAGTGATACCCAGCTGCAGAGGAACACGTGGCCAGTCCTGTCATCTCTCACCTTAATGAGCACTGAAAGCGAATAACTAGGAATTCTACTTAGTGCTCAGCATAGCAGTTCATTATATAAGTTCTACATATAGTTAAATTAGTAGCTTAGTTGACAAGAAGGTGACATAGCTCAACTTATTTTTTAAATTGCTTAGCTTTATCACTCTATTGAACAGATTGTTCAAGTATTTATAGAATACTGTGCTACAGCCAATATGATCTGCAATTAAGGCAAAAATGGTCAAGTAAAATGACATGATCAAGTGGTTCAAAATGAGTTGACCTCTGATTGCCATCAAACAACCAGAAGCTGAGGCTTGAACTACAAAATTGCTTTTTAATTCTTTAAGGAAATTGGGTGCTGCAACTGAAATATGTTTTGACTGAAACTGTAAAAAGAAAGAAAGAAACAAAAAAGCTGTAAGACCAAGAATTTTGTTACTCTCCATTGTGGTTCATTAGCATGTTGTTGAGTCTCAGTGAGATGACCCTTTGGTAAAAGCTGTAAACCTTGGGTGAAATACAGTTGCTGATGTCCTAAGCCAAGAATCTTGCCACCCTTGAAGATGTCCTGTTCCTGAAATATATAGAGTTTAAATTTTGATTTAAGAGACAAAGGAGTTTTAAATTCATAGAAAACACTCCAATGGAAAGGTCTAAGACTGTGACTGCAGGACTTTTTGGCTTCCAAAACTTTTGACTCCAGCCTTGAAAGAACAGGGAGATTGTATCATAATACGTTGATCCCTGACTTGGAGAACATTATTCTAGAGGAAAACAACCAAGTGAGAAATTTCCTTAGCACAAATATATTTGTGTATTTGAATTTTCTGTTGAGTTTAACAATATCTGGCTTTTCAAACCACAGCAGAAAAGTGAAGTATGAAAGAAATTAATCACAATGAAGAAGGTTCAGCCATCCTCTTCTAAAATACTTGCTTTTTCTGAACTGCTAAATCTTTGTTGCAAGATAAAGAATTCATGTTGAGAGGAACTTTTCAAGAGCAACAATATTTCAAAAAGTCTCCCCAGAAAGAACCTAAACCAAAAAGCAAGTTTCTACTAATAAAATTTTGGGCTGGAGAGCTCTTGACTTGTGAGGTTTTTCTATCACAACAACCAGCTGACCTGTGTGTTTGGCATGCATGTTCCCATCATCTAGCACAGCTTCCAAAACACAGTGATGTCTATATTCTGCTCTCACTTGTGCCAACGTTGAAAATTGCTATGATTAAGAAAAGAGCTTTATACATGTATTTAAAAGATGTGGATGTGGCACAGGGGAGCGTGGTAAGTGGTAGTAGCTTAGCAGTAGTGGTGAGATTGAGCTCTATGCAAGTGGTTCACTCAATGATCTCAAAGGTTTCTTCCAATCTCAACAGTTCTCTGATTCTGCAGTTCCATGGTTCTGTGTTTTTGTTGTGAAGCTGGTCAGATATTCCTTCATTTTGAGCAAACCCTGGGCATTATTGTCTAAGATTTATTTTAAAGCGTGAGACAGACATTTTTTGCAGATCAAAAGAAACTTTGGCTGTTTCAAGTGTTCTACAAGCTGCATTGCTTTGATTCACCTCAGATTTAATTTAACCTGAGGTTCTTTGGGCATTTTCTATTCTTGGAAGTTGTCAGTGTTTAAACTAAAAAAGAAGTCCAGTACTGTTAGTACTTCCCTCTAACACAGTAGGCTTTGTCTTGTTTCCTAATAACTACAAATCCTTATGCTGCCAGGAGATCTTTCCAGTGGATTTTGTAATGCAAGAAGTTCACTGGAGATGGAAAACAAAGATACAGGAGTATCTGACATCAGATTTGTCCGGAGCACCCAATTCCGTTTTTAACTACACTGGACTGTTGCTTGTTAGAGCAAGATCTATCAACACAAAATTATATGATGTATAGTAGAAGTAAAGCTCATCTGGACAGTGCTGATATGTGGTTCTTGCTACCATTCTCCAGGTGTATCCTTAGCTAGCATCCCCGTGCTTGTTTCAGTGCCTTGGGTTGCTCCTCTTTCTAGTGGTATTTTGAGGGCTACATGTGGGAATAGATCCTTCTTTGCTTGTCCTTCAGGAAGGCAAGGAAGAAGAGGCATCACCCACCTTCCTCTTTATTACTTACCGCAGAATGACTGGTTTTATCACTGGGTGTCTTGGTTTACTGCTGAAGCTAATAGTACTTCATGAATACCCTGTAGCTCTCCTCAGTGATTACTCCTGGCTGGCATTCAGGGGCCTTTGAAAGGCTTTTTGTGCTGCTTTTTGACAGGGGAAAATTGCGAGAGGGAGAACTTTCTTGCTGCCAAAGGGTGGCAGGGCAAATATAGCTTAGGAGCTTACTTTAATTGAGTCTGGTGGTGCCTGCCATGCACTAAAACTTCAAATTTGATCTGGTCAGCATGGTTATGTGCTGCATAGGTGGTTTGAAGTTGGATTTATCCTGCCAAGGGAACTGTCTCGACCAATGAAAGGAGCAGCCTATAAGCCTAGTGGTCTGTGACAGCCTGGAACTCCAAATTGAAATAGGTATGCTGGCAAGGGGTGAGCAGCTGTATCTGCAGAGCAGCTAATTCTACTTCTGACTTTCTTTTTCTTCACTTACTCATTTTTTTGGTTCTGCATAAGTCTATATAGAGAGTAGAAAGCAATACATGTCTTCTTAACCCAACCCCCACCATTTATTTTGCTTTGACCTGGTAAGCCACCCTTCCTCCTTCAGTCAACTTTGTAAAGCCAGCCATCCTGACTCGCTGTACAGGCAAGATAAAAAATTTAGAACTGGAAGTTCAATGCTGCAATGTGATTTAACTGTACCTGTCTAAACCTCCTAAGCCTGACATGTCAGTATCAGAATATGACGTGTCCTCATCAGAATGATGTATGAAGCCTGGGGCATTTCAGGAGTGCTGTTTAACCACAGTAGAACATCTAGTTTTAAAATGCAGATTTAATCTTTTAGGTTTTGGTACTCTTAGTCTAGCCCAAGACTAGCATCCAGTTGTTTACTAAATAGGTAATGGTGAAAAATCCAGCCCTAGAAGTAGTGGAACTAGTGTATGGGTATTTTAAATGAGGCAAGAAAAAAAACAACAGAGGTAGGTTTTGTGCAAGTTCACCCATTCTCTGGATGCTCAGGATTGTCGGGCAAGTGTTAATGTGCATTCACACTGTTTGCTAGCCAATTCCCTCTGGGAAGTGCTCAAAATCTGAACCAAACAACCAGTGTTTTCAATGTATTTTTTTTTTCTTTTTACCAATTCTTGTTGAGCTGGGGATGAGACCCTGTTTATCCTTTGTTTTCATCTGTGCCACTGCAACCCATTATGCCCCTGCACTGGTATGCTAGGGTGCTGGGCATTATACTCCAGGGATGGCTCTCTCCTTAGATGTCCAGTCTTACTGGCAATAGTGTCACATAGGAACTGCAGAAATTAGTCTGTCATTGGGAGCTTTTTGGAGACAAGTTTTATTGCCTACAGACAAGATTCTTCATTTCTGAAATGGTTTATCTTTCACTCAACCTTAAACATTTCTAAGATCTTTCTGCAAGACTTGAAGGCCAATCTCATGCCAAAAAATGGGGTATTTTAATTTACATTCTCCCCTACAATCTTCTTCGTTAGCTTCAGCTGATTCAGCAGAGGGTGGGAGAATTGCTTTTGTGTTGGGGCTAGAAAATGGTAATTTTTCAAGACTGTTTTAAAACATCAAATGGGAACAGAAGTTCACAAAAAAAGTATTTCTGCCTTATTTTTTTAACAAACTGTTTCATAGCATATGCACCACTTAATATGGCATATGTTAACTTCAGTGTTTTAATTGATTAGCAAAGTAAACAGACATATATAATGGGAATACTCTGTCAGAGCATCATGAGCCTCCAGCAAGGTGCATTCTTTCTTAAGAGTGTATTTGTTTGGTAGTTTGGGTGGGTTTTTTTAAATTTTTTGTTGTTGTTGTCTGTGATATAAAAGAAATTTGATACATTATCTACTGTACAATTTATTTTCACCCCTGCAATCTGTACTGTCTGGCAACATGCAAATGAGAGACGTTTTTACTGGGGAAAAGAAAGGAAGGGATTAGATGGACTACTAAACACACAGTACAGAATATTGTCAGTGTTCCCTAGTGACTTTGGGAACAGAATTTGACCAAGGAGAAAATAGACTTTTTTAATAGTTCAAAAAGTTCCAGTCAGCCAGGCTAGATTGCAAAAGACATGGGATGGGGAAAAGCAATCCCCAGGCTTATGCTGTCCTTGAAGCTGAGTTTGGTTTTATACCAATCTTTGCATGTATGTTTACCCTTGTTTTTAAAAGTAGGAGAAGCAAACTCTTCATTTTCTGTTAAAGAAGAATCTAAAGAAAGTTTCACTAATGGGTATGTTGCAAAACATGTACCTTTTCCATGGACCTTCCTACAGGCTGTTCGCTGCAGCTTCATCTTAGCAGAGGTTTTGGCCTTGGATAGGCTTGTGGGGAGCGAAGGCACCTAGTCACTAAGCAAGGATGGAGAACTTACCTACTTTAAAATTCAGCATGTGAAATGTTTTATAATGTGAGCTGTTGAGAAATAAAAAGGGTATAGCATGAGGATGTCTCTTGTAGTTCTTGAATCACTCCTATTATCTCCTAATTCATACTGAATTTTCTAAATTCATTAGTTTTGCTTTACTATAACTCGGATTTTCGTTAGAAAAATTCAGTTCGGACAGCTATGTCAAATGCTGCATTCCAGCTCTAACCAATCCTGCTTCTGTAGGCAAGCTTGCAGGTTTTGAGAGTCTCTGCAGGTGGGCCTCTAAAATCTGGACATAACTCTTGAAATACAACTGTTATTCTTAGTTACTGCTTTACAGACAGCTTTCCTGAGAGACACAGTCTAAACAACTGCCCTAAAATCAATCCTTCCATCTAAAGTATTACAAAAACACCTATGACAGATTATTTTAGGAACAGTAGATAAGTGCAGTTGTTTTTTAACTTGTACATGAGGTGTATTTTTTCCCACAGTTTTGATAACCTTCATGCACATAGCAGTTAACAGCTGAAAAACATTTTTTCATTAAAGCGTATCAGCGAAATACAAAAGTGTACATCCAGTAGGACAAAAGCTTTGGGGACCAGGACTTCTTGTTGCTGCTCTCTGCATGAAGCTGACCTTGTCTGTATTCTATAATGGAAGTTACTTCATCATCCAGCCTTGGGCCTCTCCTGAGCAAATACTGTCAATCACACTGAATTGTGCCAAAAGGCATACCAGCCGTGTCATGCAGATGACTGTCCACTGTGGACTCAAACGAGACCACCAACCCTTAACCCAAAGAGAACTGAGAATTTGTTTTGTTTCGAAGCAGAGACAAGTACATTGGTCTGCAGAGTGCTTTTGATTTTACATTAGCTCTTGCTATATTTTCCAGGGATTACATAGACTGCTGAAAACCAGCAAAAAAAGGGAAGTTTAACTGATTCTCTCATACTGTGCAAAACCCAGCCATATCCCACACTTGATATTTAGTTGGCATGAAATATAAGCTTTAAAGAAATTGTCTGTTCTGACTTCATATGTAGTTTCATTTTGCATATTTGATTTAAAAATATGAGGCATAGTTGTTACAAAAGTATGATGCCCTAAAGACTATATGGCACAACTAAAAGTTGTTCAAGTTTGTGGTGTAGCTAATGTCCCCAGTTTAATGTGGGAAGTTTAAAAAGATCTTCCTGTATGAGGTTTTAGTATTTAGTTAATTTTTGCAGGAGTTGTTCAGACTCAAATTGCCATTTTAACATTTTCCCTTAACTACCTTCATCAGCCACAGATCATAGGACACTGAGAATCCTGGCTAACAAAGCTAGGAAAAAAGTATTTAGCAGACAATGACTGTAAGCAAATTTGAAAGACCCAGGCCAATTGCAAATCATATTCTCTCTCATTCAAAATCAAGGCAATATTTTACCTCTTCCAGGGCCTTTCTGAGCTTCCATTAGTATTCCAGATATGCTGCTGCACAAAGCTCATTTGTCCCCACAGGAAAAATACAGATTGATTTCTCAAAGTATGGTCCATTATCTTCCTTGTGCCCTCAAAGCCACATTTGGACTACAACCAGCGATGTTTGCTGAGCTAGCTGAGCATTAGTCCTAATGGTCATCTGACCATTAATCCTTTGGTTGTTGTATGGTGTAAGCATTAGGTTAACTCATCACTAGGGATCATCGTTAGCCTGTGTGTCATCTGATCTGACCTGATGAAGAATTTCGTGTCCTTCACTGTGCGCTGTTGCCAAATACAAGGTCCATCTTGGACCCTCAGTTTCAAAATTTTCTACCAAAAAATGGGAAGAAGATCTAGGCACAGATGTGTTTGAAACCAAATTGCAATCTTTAAGTTCTAGAGAAGCCTCAGTCCTTGATGCTGAGGTATAATACCATACAATGACTTTCCTAGTCAAAAATTGGTTCCCCATACTGCAGTGCAATGTAAAATACATTGAAATAGTCATTTGTATCAGAAATGTCGAAAAAAAATACCCTCTATTATTCTTCTCAGGAGGGGTTAGAATTTTTTTCTCAGCAGAATCTCTGGTTCCTTTCAAACGCTACATTTCATCAAAAATAGTTTTTTTTTACATGTACCGTTTATGAGAACGGAAGATCTGTGACATGGCAAAAAGGCCAAACACAACATAGAGCAGCAATGTCTCCACAGGATGGTGTCACTTCAGGCTGTGGAAGAGGTCAATTTGTTGCACTGTTGTAACAGCTAGTAAATGAGTAGTTTCTCAACTTGTGAATGTTTTTCCGGTTTTCATATGTCACACCCGAGTCCCTTTTAGAAAAGACTTTTTCTGTGCTGAACTACTAAATTTCTCTATTGAAAGACTTCAATGTAATTAAACTGATTGCTTAAAAAGACATCACTCTTCTAATAAGGCAATTTACATATTTAATAACTTTAGACTTGCTTTCTGAAAGACAGCTTGAAAGTTTATTTGTATGCTCTTTCACTCAAATGTTTTTTGATTTTTTCATGTTGTTTCCATTAACATGCCAATAAGTTAAATCAAAACCCAAGGCAGCTTCTGCATGTTTCGCCTTTAGCAGGTAGATGGTAGTGAAGAAGACCTTGATTCAAACTTCAAGAGCTTAAAGGTTATTTTATCATCAGTCTTGATGGCTTTGGGCCCTAAGAAAGCATTATGTGATTTCCACATGCACCCCCACCTTGAGCAGTCTAAACAGAGTGAATGTTCAACAAGAGTAATCAAAATAGTGTAATTTAATACTTGGTAGGAGTAAACAGTACTCAAAGCAACATTAAATTTTAACAATCTCCAAAGACCCATTTTGGACTTGTACCTCATGTTTGATTTTTAAAACACAGACTTTACAAGAAATTAAGTTAAATATTTTTATTAAATACCAACAGGTATGTTTCCTGTCACCAATAAACCTTCACTACTTCTTGTAGTCAGAGACATGCAGAAGTACCATAATGGGATATCCTTTTATCTTTTTATGCAAGTCCTGCAAATCTTCTGATGATTTTTGTGCTTATTATGCACATTTTAGTTCTTCCTAGGTTTGCAAATAAGCCACAAAAAGAGATTGATTTTTACAGATGTTTGCTGTTCAATATTGGTTGATAAATGTTTTAGATGTGGTGTAGAGCTCATAATTAAGGATTTACATTCTATAGACCAAAACTTTTTAACATAAAACATTTATTAGCTAATATGTACAACTGCTGGTAGGTGTACTGTTATTGGTCATTTCCTATATGCAGGCTGATCGCTGAGATCAAGTTACTGTTTCTACTTTTGCATGTTCCTTGAGGCTTAGGTGTAGGAGGAAGGTCTGTGTAAGCTATTTACTTGTTACAGGAGATTGAACTTTGCTATGGATGCATTTTCTCATGCGTGTGGATGGCTTGCAGGAGAACTGGTGTGGCTTTTGATTTTCATTTTGAGTGTGCCTGATAGTTTCAGCCTTTTGCTTAGGAGTAACAAAAGACTTGGGCTTCAGTTCATTAAATTAAAAGTCATTTAAGAGGAGTAAAGGCTTCTTCATAGCCCTTGGCTAAGTGACCACCCAAATGCAAGATGAAATCGTATGAAATCAGTCATGTGAAATCTTTCAGTGAAAACCTACCAGGTTAAAAGTCAGATACTACTAAATTTTAACAGCAAATGGATAAAAAAGATGAACCCAAGGAATTGAGTGAACGTTACCGAGATGTCACTCCTCCTGTTTTAACAACGAAATAAGAGGACAAAAATGATAGCTGTGGAATTCCATTTTCCTACCTGTTTTACTTGCCTGACCCCTAGTTAGCTATGTCTTCATTAAAAGAACATATCTCAGAATTTCACACCCATTTAACACCAAGTTAAGTATCGCTTAACCCCTTGGTACTGACCAAATGTATCCCCATTAAGCAGAGTTTTTGTTAGTACCATCCCAATTAAACAGCAGTCACAGCTATTCACTAACATTATACCAAATTAGTTTCCTGGGAGGTATCTTAATAAAGCAACCATCCCAATTAAGCCTGTCCTCATTAGATAGAGGATACAGTATTACTATTTTATTGTAATTGAAGAAAGGCTCATGGTCCCTTTTCATATAGTTTAGCTACAGAATTATTAATAAACAAGAGTCCCAACTAATATATTAGTGCTGACTCAGAACATAATAACATTGACCTATTAAATATGGCATTTGCAGGTATTCAGTGGTTTCTTGCTGTAGTTTTCTGAGACGCTGGAAAACAGAAGGATTTTGTCTTCTTGTGATGTCCTTGTTGTTCTTTGTTGACATCATCACATTTAGTCTGTACAAAAGAAGTGTTGAAAAAACATAGAAATTGCTGACTTAGGCTCCTTGGAGCTTTTGGAGGTGATGACTGTGATAAGCTGGAAATCTTTTGAGCTCATGGTGTCTGCAGTTTCCCAAATGTAATTCACATACTTTACTAGCTCTAATTTTTAGCTTTAGCTCCAGTTGTTTTCTAATACAATCCTGAAAGGGTGAATTTGGACAATCTCATCTTGGCCATTTTGAGCACATATGCTAGAACTAAGTCTTTTTGGCTCAGCTGTAGCTTGAATCTAATGAAAATGACAGATAATGCAGAGCGCTGTGTGCCTGCCAAAAAAGAGGATATTTCCCATGAGATAGCACCTGGTGATGCAGAAATAGACACTATAGATTTGTGATTGGCTGGTACTTACCAGTATTCATATCTAGTCGGTATTATCAACCACACAAGATCACATCTTGGATAATAACAGCAACAATGGCATGCATAAAAAATTACTGCAGCAAAAGAGGGAAAAAAATAGATCAATTATGTCAATTATATGGTAGCACTTTTTTCCCCTCACAGTTTCAACACTGAGAAAAGGTGGCATCTATCTCTGATCTAATTATTCACATGCTTGTTCTTTTTTTTTTCCTTTCCCTTTTCTCTTTTTTTACACACATAAAGGATCTTCCTTTTAAAAAACACAACAGCAGAGAATCAAACGTGCACAGATTCTGTGTGTGACTTGATGTTTTAGCAGATGAGTAGTGGGGTACCTGAAAATACTAATTTTTAAAAAAAGGCATAAAAAGATTCTTGGTTTGGTTTTGTCTGAATGGATATATATTGAGATGACCTTACCTGAGTGCAAAAATGCCATCAGCCAGAAAACTGCCATAGATTAAACTGTTATTTAAGCTCCAATTCTAGTAAAAGGGTCCAAATTTCCAAGGTGCCCCTAATGGATCTCTACTCGATCATAATGGAGCTTTTTTTCTGAAGGAGTAGCTTTACAAAAAAAACCCCAAAAAATCACAAACACAATGTTGAAGGAAAAAATCAGCCTCCTTTTATTAGGCAGGGTTGTACACAAAATCCAGCAGCTGGTGAGAGAAACTACAGCTCTGCTGAATTTAGCTTACCTAAGGTGAGATAATGAACAAGGTGATTCGGAGAAAGAAATACAAAATCATTAAGCAGATCTGTAAATTTTATAATGAATCATTTCAATTAGATTCAGGCAGCAGCAGATGTTAACTCATTTTGGCACGCCCAAGCTTTGAGATTCTTAGGATGAAATTTTCTTTCCTTTTTTTTTTTTTTTTTTCTTTTTGGTGGAAACTTGATGAATCTCACATTTAGAGCTGTGCAGGAAAAAGATGTGTTATGTAAAAACAGAGCAAATGGGCCCTTCATTTGCTGATTAATGGTTCAAGCCTCTTTTCTTATACCATGAGGGGGTTTTAATGGGAGAAAGTGATAATAGGTGCACAGAGACGACAAGGTGGGGCTTAGCGCTGCTGGTGAACCCAACAACGTTTCTGTGTTTTCTCCTCAGATTTCCTCACAGTAGTACAGCTGTGCCATGGAGGAACAGGAATTCCCATATGTGTCAATTTTCATGTGTTTTCATGTGGTTCCAAGTGTAGTAAAATATTTGTTGTTTTTCAGTGGGTTTCTGGGCAGCTGCTGGATACTTGCGTTCATGTCGTAGGCTGAGAGTTCATATCTCTTAATGTGAAAAAGACATCCCATGAAATCTCTACCTACATTTGCACAGAGCTGATAACCTTTGCATTTTTAAAGTCCTTGTATTAACATAAATGGAGACTGTGCCACTTACATAAGATTTAATAGTCTTCTCTTGCATCACTTTGCCTTGACCACCTGAATTGTCTAAGCCATCTGATTTCTGTCTTGCTTGCTCTTAACCTTGTCTACTATGGTGGGAGGATAACGTTTGGTTTACACTGAGCAGCTAAGCAGATGTCTCTGTGATGGCACTGTCTGCCTTTGTACTGGAAGGGAATTTCTGCTGGCTCATAGCACTTCCTGAAAGAGCTGTCTCTTTAAGGAGTTATCTCATATTTTCAGAAATTGACTGTGAAAATTCTAAGTAATGGTGTGACATGATCACACTCACTTTCCGTAGTTAATCCTTCACTAGGGGTCAGGCGCTTTCCCTGCTCAATGAGTCATTTGATTGTCATCTACCTTGCACAAAAAAACTACGGAGCCGCAAGCACTGTCTGGTAAGGATGACAGGCAGTCACAGTGCTGAGCTCTGTGCAGGAATAACTGAGTTAGAAAAAAGCTGCTGGCACTGTAATAAAGCGTTTAATGGACAGACAGCCTCTTTTACCTTCCTTGGGGTAACACTAAATCCCTTTTTATTGTAGTTTGCACAGATGTTAGTGAGTTATCCATTTCTCTAATCATACTAGAAGTTGGCACATCCATCTTAAGTAAGAAGACCAGCCCACTCTGTTTTTGAGAGTCCTTTTTCTAATAAACTTGTGTCAGTTTCAGGTCAGTTTCACCAATACAAATAAAATTCAAACAAATAAAAAGTATATTGTCTCATGATGAGATGTATGTAATTATGTCCCTTAGGTCAGTTTAAATTTACAGAGGGAGTTACGCTGTGTATAACCCTTTCCACAATCTAGATTTTCCTCCTGCTTTAAAAAAAAAAACAAACCTACTGCAATATTTAGCCAATATATTGCAGTGATGTGGTATTCTTGGTTTTGGAGCTGAATGTTCCGTATGATTCATTTTACTTTGCAATTATTTGTGTATAAATGCATCATTGTGTTCTGTGAACAATATTGCCCCTCCTCCCTCCGATAAATCTTTGTGAATGGAATCCACTTGTTTTGTTTATTTCCTCTACAAAGTGATGCTAACTGGCTCAGTAAATGCAGAATATTTATATTTGTTTCTATTCTTTTGCACGCTGCCAAAGCAATTGCACCCTCACGTTGAAGACTTTATTTCCCTCCAAGTGGTTATTCCTAAATGCAATGCTTCTATTAATGAAATGAAATAAAAGCTTTGGTTTGGGGCTCAGTGGGGAGAGAGTAAAAACCCACAGCCTGGATCGTACATGACAAGGTGCTACATGCTTCAACTTCTAGCATGCTTACAAAGGTCAGCTAAAGTTCAGGAAGGGATAAATGATTGCTACTTTGAAGGGGGTCCGTGGTAAGCCTTGTTCTTTTTTGCGCCGAGTTGATGGGTTCACAGCAGTAGCTGAATTTTGATAGATTGGCAGACACTGAAAGGAAATGCTAAATCTGCCACAGGGACTCTAACTTCATTTTCTAGGGGCAAAGGGTAAAAGACAAGGGGTACTGTTCAAGGGCAGGACATCATATGACCTGGTCAACAAAGCTACCAGTGTTGTTTGTTTGGATCCTTGCCTTGTTGTACCTGGCTTCTTAACAAAAGGCCTTACCAGCAGGGTGGGCTATCAAAATAAACATTAAAGGTTCAGGGGTTGATGCTAGTCCTTTGTGTATGTAAATTTACTGCTCTCTGGGGTCTCACTGTAAATGAGAAGGCCTGTCTCTGTTGTGTTTCCTGCTAAAATACTTTTAATAAATAAATCAAAGACTATGGAACATTCACTGTTTCTCACCAAAAGGGAAAAAGTATGCACTTAGTTCGTTGAAATAGTTCCCCTACTTGACTATAAAAAAAAAGGCAAGCCTCTCAGCTTCCAAATACCTAGGGCTAGTTGCACTGACAGTCTTGCACAGGAAAAAAATCTAACCTCCCAGGTTGGCTGTTGAGTTTTACACTGAGCTGATGTGCTGAATATATCTGACATTTTATACATGCCTTGAAATAGATAAAACAATTGATTAAGTTGAAGGCCACATTTCAGTAAGGTCAGTTTTACGATGGGGTACGTACAACGGAGGCACATTTGACATCCAGTTAGTACATGCGATTGTAAAGGCTTTATTCACAAACTGGGTAATTGTGCACACAAATGCTTAATTAAGTGCATTTGTCCGGGTCATTAAGCTGGTTGTATACACAGTTGTGAAATCCGTATGTTTTTACTTTTTACTTCTTTTTAATCTTACGTTTCCTTTGTGATCTCCCAACACGTTCTAGAATGAATGAAAGAATTTATGCTTTAAGAGAATGGGGAGTTTGAAATGTTTGCAAGGGAAACTGAAACCATGTGAAACTAGCTAATGCTTCAGGTTTCATCAGAAACTCAAAATGTGTCAGTGATTCCCCAGGTTTACAAACCATATGGTGAACCTGAGCCTAACTTTCAATGACCGCTGTCTGATTTATAGTTTTCCATGGCAATTGATCAAAACCTGTGATTTTTCCCAGGCCACAAAGGAAGCTAGACAACCCTAAGTGATTTGACGAGAGACTTGGGCTTAGTCTGAAGTCACAACTCAGAAGCTGACTGCTGGTTGGTACTTCTATAGCTTTTGAAACTGTCCAACCGTTTTATCAGTAGACTAAAATTAAAATTGGCTGCTTTACTGGCCAAGTACTAATAAAACTGTTGGCTTCATCTCTTTGTTTACCTTCTAAGACCACTTGGGAAAGAACAGAAAAAAAATCTCATTTTGATTTTTTTATTGGTGGTGGTGACTAACAAGAGCAGCACTCACACAACCTCTAGGAGTCAACCTCTGGAGGACCAGAATGGGTTAATTTCACTCTGTTTCCATTTCTGGAAACTGGACAGCACACATTGCAAGGGTTTTTGTTTTTTTCCCCCTCCTCCTTCTTCTTTTTTTGCCTAACAAGGAACAAGTCCCAGAGCACTTTATCTCACCCAAAACAGATCTGAGAAAGATTTCTTGAAGTACCACACCCATTTTGAATTAAGCAACCCAAGTCAGGACACACAAGAGGCAATATCTGTTTATTGGGATAAACGAGAACTGGAGAGGATTAGAAGGTGAGTCAGATTGCATTCTACAAGAAGATAAATGACTCCACGAGGCTTGAAAGCAAGTTGCTTTTTTTCCCTATTTCTTTCCAAAAGAAGAGCAAGAATTTATTTTTTAATACTTGCTTTTTAACCCTTAATGAAATGTTAAGTCTAGAACTGTAGCAAATCACCATACCTGAATGAAACAGGTAAAATGACTTTACTCAGATGTACATGCTGCAGGTTGAATTAGGTTGAATTTCTGCTTAAGGTAGTGATTTTAATGAGTTTTAGAGAGACATTTTAAATAAATTATAGGGGGAATTTCAGAGGTTATTCTAATTTGACATGTTTTGGTTTATTCTAATGTAAAAATTCAGAAACTAGGATGGAGTTGAGTAAGACTTTTGTACAGCCAGTTCATCTGCTGTCTTTACTAAAGTCGTTTATGTATTTATCTGATTTCTATACTGTTGAAACATCCTTTGATATCCTATCTGAGCTTTCATTTCTTGATCAAGAGGGCACATGAAGATTGCCTTATTGAAACATTTTGTGAATAGGATATAAGCTCTGTCATGTGAGATGTACTCAGATGTTATAATCTTCAATCATTACAAAATCAGCACTTTTTAGTGAAAAGTACAAAAATAAGTGATACATAGCTGTCTGGATTCGTCAAAGACGGGTTAATTTTGTCTGGATAAATTCTTCATGATGTAGCTTAAGGTGTGGTCTTGAAAGTGTACTGGTTTGCAGCGTCTGGGAATGCATTTTCACATCTGTCTCTCCCACAAATTAGAGCATCTTTCTTTTGATAAATACGTTAGTGATTAGTTACATGTCTTTGGGGAGGTGTATGTAGTCTTTCTTCGGACAGCTGTGAGGAAGGTGTGCCTGAATCATGAACTAAGAACAGTGTAAATGGAAGTACTGTTGAGTTCAAGTTAAGGTACTTTGTTTGGGATCCTTGCCCTGCCTCCTCCTCACAACCCCCAGGCGAGAAGTACCAAGAAGTACTTGACACCTGATTTGGGCCTGCAAAATACCATATAGACATATCTACAAAGAAGCAGCCAAGCCTCTAAATCTCCACCAAGTCAGTTATTGTAAGGACAAACATTATTATTGGAGCTATGCAGGCATGATTGTGACCTTTGAAGCCTGCTGGAGAAACTGTCTGTAAAGAGGCCAACCTTTAAAGTCTAAGAACAGATATTTCTGTGCATTAAGATGAACTGTGGAATATGCATGTTGCAGACCCCACAGTACATACACAAAACTGCAGAGCTGTCGGAGTCTTCTCTTTTAAAGTGTACTCAGTGGTAAAGAATCTATTTCCTCACGTGTTCCACTCCCTCTCATCCTGGGACTTATCCTTCAAATTTCTTTTCTCCAAGGGTCAGAGAAGAAAAGAACTTTTGCTTGAGAGCACGGCAATCTTTTTGTTTATTTAGCTCATGTTTGAAGCTATCCTTCCAGTTTCAGCAAGTCCTAATGAGCATCACTTGCAAAACAGGGAATTTTGTCTTACTCTTAGAATTTTCTAGGCAGTCACACGGCACTAAGTTTGATACTGCTAAAAGCAGCAATGTTTTTAGTATAATAATCCCAGATGTTAGTCTTCAGAACATGGGCACCACCTAAACACAAAGCCAAAGGTCAGCTTGTCTCTCCTTGCTTCCACTGCAGTGATGGACAAGAATATCCTGAGGTACACATTTTCTGTCTCTATTATACCAGAGTATTTGTTCATTCCAAGAAGATGGAATATTGAATTGTGTGACTCTGATAAGTTTGACAAAAAGAAGGGTCTTGCATTTGCTAAAAGAACAAATATAACAGCTTTCATAGTAATATTAATCCAGCAGGAGAAAAAGGTATAATTATATTGAAGTCAGTTCAGAGGCAGGCCTGTAATGTCTCCCACATTTCCATCATTACTTTGCAAACACTCAAAACTCAGTGGAACTTCCCAAGAGCACTCTCAGACATGGGAGTCCAAAATGTGGGTGTCAATTATGCATGTTCAAGTCTCTGACCTTATTTTCAGTTAGCCTTCTTTAGAAACAAAACTCCTGTAAACAGAGAGGTTCTTTCAAATGGGAGTAATCTTCATAATCTTTCCACTACCCCAGCTGCTATTTTATGGGTGTAAGAGTGTACATCTGCCTTGATATTTTTTTTTTCTTCATTTATTTCTTTTATTTGAAGGAAGGAACATTTTGAAAATAGAGATCCTCATAGTTCTTCATGGTGTAGGACACTATGAAATCTCTAATTGGTCTTGAATCTGTCTTTTAAAATGTTATCTTAACAGAAGGAGAGAGAAAACAACATAATAGGGACAATGGATCAGGCTGCCATCACATTACCCTTGCAGGTTTTCAGGCATGGGATTGGAGAAAACAGTAAATCAAATAGTCAGCTGAACATAGATATGGCATGCTATTACTGAGTTCAAATTCTCTGTGTGACAGACATTTTTGAGAGTTCTGAGGAATAACTGAGGAACATCTTCACACTCCTAGCCAGGAAATGCAGTCTAAAATTGCTATCAAGTACCTAGGCTTGTCCAGTGAAATTAGTGCAAAATGTACACATTACAGCACTGAAACGTATGAAATACTGGTTCAGTCAGTTCATTATTGCTTATGTAATAGGTAGTTGTTTTGAATAATTTTATATTTAAATGCATTATGGTTATGATTTTCTTGGGTGCTTACAATCTTTGAGTCAAATTTACATGCCTTTTGATTGTTCTATTAAAAACACTAGAAGCATCTTCCTTACAAAAGGCTCTTGACTGTCATTATCCTGAACTAAATCTAGATTAAATGTAATCTCAAGACATTCAAATATGTTCAGAAGTTGGTGTTCAAGTAGGTTCTGAGCATCATTTGTCAGCTCATCATAGGCTAGCTGTATTTTCATTCACTTCCCACAGTATTTCCTGTAATTCAAAAAAGGCCTTTGTGGAAGGTTTGGAAATAGCTCAGGCAGTTTTGAGGTCCATTTTTTGAGGACTCCAGATTTTAACCAAATGGGCCCACTGCTATCTATTGCTAGTAAAGTCTGTTCTGCTACTCAGCAGAAAACAAGAAAAAAGCTGTAAAGGCAGCTGAGAATTCCTTCCCTGCATTACTTCCAGAGGACAGGTTTCTGTAGCAAATTGACTTGTATCCACAAAAACAGTGTGGCAAGCTACCGTATGTGGTAATTGTATGCACTGTTCAAAATATTTTAAATGAGCTTGTTCTTACAAAGAAATAAGTTATGAAGTTAACTTTTACGTTTGTGTGAATAATTAAACTATTATTGTCACTACTCTAAATTATCATCTATTGTTAACGTACATCGTTAAATCTTGCTTCTTTGCTAAAGAATAATGAAAAATACACTTAATTAACAGTTATTGCAAGCTTGAGGCCATTGATAACACAGTTCTCAGACTGAATTTCACAAGTGTGTTTTGTACTTGAAATTGCTGCTTTATTCTAAAGCTCTGCACAGTGATGTGGGCATAACAAATTTCGTATCACAAGAACGAACTCCCTTAGTAAATTATGTCACTGTTGGTTAAGATGAGGTTGCTACAAGCAAACGACTCGAGTGTTGGTTTGTATTTCTCTTTTCCCCCAGTGCAGAGGGTGGAGTTATGGGTTGAGCCTGCTGTTGCTGTTCTAGTTGTTTTTAGCAAATTTATGAAAGGCTTTTGTTGCGTGCCACATCTGACAAAATCCCACCCCTTTTTTGCTTCACACTTTTGCTGTGCCAATGCATCAGAAAAAAATTTGGGGGTTCTCTAACAATTCCCTGAGGAAAGTGACTCTGGTTAATTTCCTTGTTGTTTCGATTACAGAGGTGATAGGTTTTTTTTCCTTGGATATTGTTAAAGAGGCTTGCCAGCACTGTAAAGAATGTGCCGCATTCTTCAGATGAAATAAGGCCAATCAGTGGAATAATGAGGAAAGTAATATCTCCCTAGAGAGTCTGATTGGGTTTTCATCAAATCAGCCAACCTTTTCCAGTCATTTACACCAACGTTCACTCCATGCAGGGTGTTATGCTGTCTCAGATTCTTTCCTCCTTTTAAATCCCTTGTGATTATTGCTGATAACTAAATAATTGAGACGAGGCAAATTTATGTATATTGTATATATTCTCCTTTTTAAAATTAATTATTTTGCTTTTATTTTTTCACATATATTTCAAATGACTCTCCTACCCTGGAAGCTATTCCAGAGAAGAGAGGGATATGCAAGAGCTGGAAGATTTATTCCTTTGTGACACTGAATGTCCTTTTATTTTTAATATGTGAGGTAGTCTCCCCTGAATGGAAGGTTACCTACTGTTAAAACTACAATTCCGTGACAAGATGCCCAATTCTTGTTGTTAATTAGAGCTCGACACATTTATTTTTATTTATTCATTAATTTGCCTTTCCGAGATAAACCTTTAAAATGAGGCATTTAATTTATTGTGGTGTGAGAACAATAGTTACCACGATCTTCCCTGATTTCGTGCTCTTTTCTCTGCCAGGAGCTCAGCATTAAACACACAGGGAACATCTCACTACTGAAACAGAAATGCTCTCTCTCTCTTTCACCCACACAGAATTCAAACTAAGAAAATGGTCATTTCAGCTTTGCACATAGCTTGTGCTATGGTTTCTAGCTGCACCTATGTACATCAATCCGTTTGGAAAATCTTGTCAGGATTACAGTGTTGGGCCAGATCCTCTCACAGTGTGAACCAGGTTGGTTTTACTGACACTCGTAGCTGTCCTGGCTTATACTTTCAGAGCATTTTGACCAGTGTGAGTCCCTTTGGGTACACAGAAACGTGGTAAACTACTGGCTTAGCAGGGCTACTGTTTGTATATCACTAACTAGCTCTTTTCTGTGAATCTAGGGGCTTTTGGTCATCAAATGAGAAGTAAGCAGGAGCACAAAAGATACAGGATACTGCAGAGCTGTGTTATTTCAATGCATTTAGTAAATGTTGCACTCAGCCTATGGCTGACAGCTGCATACATGGCTATGCAGTACCTTAGGTACCTAAGGTGGATTTTTGTTTTCCATCTGTGCTGGGTAGTGCTGCGTTCTGGAGCACAGACTAAAAGCTGGTATACTATCCAAGTTACCTTCCTTCTATGGCTGGGAGATTCAGAGACAGTGTAGCTTTGTTATACACAAACACATTTATGGCATCTTTGACAAGCTCCTGGACCACATCAGGCATGATCTGATTACATCACTAAAATGAATGTGGTCTTTGGATGTTTTACACAGCAATCTGGGAGACATTTATTTCCTGCAGTTGGGGGGGGGGCATGACATGTTTAGCATGTGAAAGTTTTCAAAATTAACTGAGTTCCATTCACACCAGTCCTCCCACACTGCTCAGCAAATGATTCAAAGCCTTCAGCGTGATTTCATCTGTGCAGACTCTAATCCACTTACTTAATGAAATACATAATTAACATATTATAATTGCAGTAAAGATGGTTTTGACAGAAATCATTTCCCGTATCTAATACCGTGGTAATTTAATCTGTTCCCCACTCCCTAACACGACCCTCCGTGATTAAGTTTCATAAGAATTTTTTTGATTGATTGATTCATCTGACGTGCCTGGGCCCTGCTAAAGGAGTGTCTGTCAGTTGACAGAGCCACGTGATGTTGTGGCAGATGGTTGCGGAGAGGCTCTTTGCGCTGTCTCCCTGTGTGGTCTCCTTCCCCCCCCCCCCAGAATGCCCTGATAATCCAAATACAGCAACTCTGATCCACTAAATCGCTATGTGTTTTTATATGCTGTCTTTTAGTTGTGTATATAGTTATTAAACTAGGGAAGGCAGGATGTGTTAAACTAGGAGGTCTAAATCCTAATGCTAGCATTCACTTCTACAATAAAGCAACCTACACAGATACTTTTTATTTGATTTTTCTTTCTGGTTGTTTTCAACACAATCTCTCTAGTCTGTCATTCACTCACTGGCAGTTACTTGAGTTAAAAGGGCCAGCAAGCCAAGTTATACAGACCTTCTCAGCTACATATCACTTGTTACCTGCAGGAATATATGGGGAACATTATCAACCGCTGGCTTTTTCAAGTCAGGCTCAAACGGCTGCTCTCTCGATATGGGTCATGACTCATGGGATAATATACAGCAAAAGGTCTGTGGCAAATGATTACTTCCTTTTCATAGACTGAAACCCTATAATGTTTTCAATGCTGTCAGTCTCCAGGAAACTGCATCCTAGTGACAATGAAAAAAACCCAAAACAACCAAATCCTACAGTGGATGCTTGGATGTCTTCTACTGACACTAACCATTTGACAGCATATAGCATCCTTCTTTCATCTTCCACCACCCTGAGCACCAATATACCTTTTTCCATCTCCTGTTTGCTTCTCTTGTAGTAGGAGTTCAACCAGTACTGCTCATCCTTGTCCTACATTTTCCTCTCTGTCAATGGCTCGCATACAACTAACCAGTTCTCCAGCAGCTCTGGTGAAAAGGAGATAGGTGTCTGTCTTTGGAACAGACAACAGAAAGACAAAGCATTGCCACTATCAAGGCAGCCAGCCATTGCCAGACCTGAGATTAGAGCCACTTGCTCTAATTAGTTGCTCATCTTGCTAAAACAGGCCATCCTGTTGCAGTTTTGGGCATTGGTGCCTACAAATGTTGTTATCCACATCTAGGAGGTTCCCTGACACCTTGAGCAGGGCCAGTGGCAACGTTTGCTGTTTATGACTTGATTTTATTGACAAAGTGGTTGGCATAGTAAGGTAATGTCCTGTGAGAGGGCATGGGGCTGTAGCATAGGCCTTCTCCTGGGGCCAGGCTGGAGGCAGACAGACAAGTTGATTCAGGTGAGCTGATTTGTCTTTGGGACAAGGAGGGCATAGGTTTCTCAGGGTTTTTGGTTTGGAAGAGGGCAGAGTAGGAGTGTTTAAACTCTTGTAAGTCCTCTGATTGTCCAGATTTTTAAAAGCTGGTCTCATGAGCTGAGGGAGCACCACAGCAAGATGTGGTAGTGGAAGTAGTGGAAGCTCAAGCTTCATAGCACTGTCATCCAAGTGGTGTGGAAATCCCTTAGGGTCACATTTTGCTTTGCACATTTTGCCTGGTTGGTGCCAGGCAGTGTGGCACAAAGAGCAAATTGCAGACAAATTTCCGGTCTTGTGGTCTGTGGGATGCCGACATTAGTGGTTTATGGCTTGTAAGAGCTGAGGTATAGTGCAGGCACAGAAACCACAGTCAGCTTCTGTGTGATGTTGTGCCTCAGCTCTTGGAAATGTTTTGAGTAGCAGTCCCTTGGCTGTCTTGGTCAAAAGGTGGGCGAAGGTGGTGAAGTTGTGAACAGTGAGCAAATCTTTGCTTCCTGTCAGCCTGAGTCTTAATTTTTTGCTTTCCTATAACTGCAAATAGTCTCAAAGGGTCTGGTGGGTAATGTTGCTTATGTGTCATAGGGCAGAGACCTTGGTCTTGAAAAAATTGCTGGATGCAATTGCAAATTCTGTTTTACACCTGGAATGTCTGAGTGTGTGTATTCACTGCCAAGGAGGGTAGAGACAGTAGAAAATAACAGAAGATATTTACTGCCTGTCTTTGGTTTGTTTTGTTATTGCACTTGATAATAAGTCAAAGGTGACTCGGGCTCCAGCCTCTGTGATGGTCGTAATGCACCAAAGGGAGTGGAGCTAAAGCTGACCCACCTGTCCTGTTGCCCCACATCCTTCTGAACATTACATCTCGCAAAAGTGGTTCTGACAGAAACCTCCATTCATGGAAGGCTCAGTCTCTCTCTTAGTAGGAGGATGCATGAATCATTTCCGATGATGTGAAGCTGCACTTAATTGCATTGTCTTTCATAAACTGAGGAACTGCCAGTGCTTGACAACATACTAGGTTTGTGCTTTGTTTTGTTTTTTGGTTGTTTTTTTTTTTTTAAGGTGATCAAAATGCAGTGTATTCTTCCATTTCAGTAGTGGTTTTAATACTAAGATGGATTTAGGTGCCTAAGTTCTGTTGATGAGTTGATGCATTAGTTATGGTTTATTTGCCTACCAGTTCTCACAGCCCTATATACTTCTGGTGTGCTTGCATAAAAACTTATGCCAATATTATCCTATAGCAAGCGAAGGTTTTTCTGTGGCAGATCTAAATCTGCCTTCTCTTCTAGTGACAGATTGTGAGTGCACTAATCAACAAAAGCTCTGCTTTCCCCATTGAATTGTGAAACACTTACCTGGGAACAGCTTGAGCACAGAATGCGAGATGAATGAAGAGGCATTTATGTAAAAGGAGGAGGACTGAGATTTTTGAATAAAAATATATGCAAATGATCAGTTCATTAGTGCACTGGTACAGAACCACAAGTGTGGACAATGGACACACCCATACTGACTTCAAGGAGGCCACACAAAATGATGCAGAGTAGCTCCTACATCCGAGTCAGTGAACTCGTTGAACTTGACTGAAATTCCAGTCGGAGCATTTTCTCTTTCCTGTGAGTGTGAAGGGAGGGGGAGGCTCCTTTGTGAGTGGCAAGTGTACATGAACACCACCACATCAACTGCCAATATGTTATGAGGCCTTGGTAACAATCTGGAGTCTCTGGGGAGCTCTGCTGCAGTTCAAGTGAGTATCAGACAGAGAGAAAACAATTTCTGGTGCCAATAATGCAGCACAGATGAAAAATGTTTTAATATTTGAAGCTGCTTTATGGCAGAAGCAATGACAGTGATGGAGTCAATGTCAGCTTTTTTCCTTTAAATGTCATCTTTCGTCTATGAGTTTTTTCTGCTCTGGAGGCATGCAAGCCTGATGCTGACTGTTTGCAACCATTGATCATTGATTTTATTCTAAATGGAAAGCTTGCCAGAAGACTAGAAATTCTGGAATTTATTAGGATTTCTTTAAGAGGCACTTTAGCTCAACAGTTCTCATTACTGTCTTTACAATGTTACTTATTTTTCTTTTTATGTCATATGATTTGTAAAGGGTTAGTACTCAGAGAACAATATACGATTAAACCATTGTGCATGCTGAAGTTGCAAGCTTAGAAGGGAGAAAAGGATTCTTAGGAGGGCTGAGCACATATCTGAGCATTAAACAACAGCTAATGCTTCCTCACAACCAAAAGCTCTATTTTGAAATCTGTGCACATGATTTTTGTTAAACAGCAGCTTGATTAAATAAGGTCACTCTTAAATTAATAACTCTTACATACATAAATAAAGGGGCTAAACCATCTTTATATTCTGACATTTAGTGCATAAACAACGTACTGTATGTACCAAATGCCAGAATATAATGAAAGTTTGTCCTATTAAACTAATACTACTGATGGGCAAAAATGTCTTGGACTCTAGTGGCTCTTCAGTGTATTTATTTACAGTGACATTATTCTGAACATGCCAACCAGGAGTGGTTTAAGGCTTTATTACATATTAACATTTAACATATTTATCTGTCTGTGTATAAGTGATTATTCTTCATTTGGTTAAAAAGAATCCATTTACAATTATACAGCAGGCTAAGTGTTTTCAGTTGGTGATATGTTTCCATTGGCACAAGACTAGTTCAAACAGGTATGTTAGCTCTTGGCTGACATGCCTGACATTCAAGCGTTATTACAGAACAGTGTACCCAGGGAATGTGAAATATAGTGAGTATCAGCCTTGGCCTGCTAAAAGCATCATTCAGCCTAGTTGATTATGGAATTTACTCTGGAGTTTGGGTCTGAAGATCCATCTACTGAACTGATGCTGGTTATTTTTGTAGTCACAAATATGTTGTAGACCAGACAAAGGGAAAATTTCAGTGGAGAACAGACTGGTTGAATAGCAATGACCAGGGAAAAGCAAAATCTTGCAGGGTAGAGTCAGTAGTATAGTTTTTATCGTCACTGTTTAGATAAAACTGATTTTGGCAAGCCCTTTAAATAAACCACCAAGTGCGGCACTTGAGACGTACAAGAAAACTTTCCAGAAAATGAAATTACCATCTGCAATGCTACCTTAGGTGCTGTACGTGGAGTGTGGTGTCATCTAGGGTACCCCTTTCATCTAGTTGCTTTTAATACTTACAGTAATTAACTGTCCTGATATGCAACACCATGTATAGTACAACACTTAGATTGTAACTGGGGTAGAGGAAACAACAGAATAATGTCTGCCTGCCTCCTCAGCACTGTCTGTTCTGCACAGGCCATATCCCTGCATGCTCATTCTCATACTTGTTAACAGGTGTATTTCTGCATCTGCAGCAAGGAAGCTCAGGTGACAAAAATGGTATGATTTTCTCATTATCATTGGATAACCTCTGTTTCCTTCTTCATAGGAGGATTTGGTTAGAGTTGTTCTCTATCAAATGATCTGTGATTTCTGGCAAGGTTTTAAACATTTTCTGCCAATACTGGACTCTGGCTAAGCACAATAATTGGGAAATACTGAATTCTATTCAGTAACCATTTCTTGAGTGCTCTTTTTTGAAGGTGAATCTTCAGAAATGTTCCATCGAGCACCCTTACACTTAAAGAACATTTGTAAAATAACCATGAATTTGTCAGAGTAGTAACAGCTGCAAGCACAGTCTCAAGTTGTGCTGGGGGAGGTATAGGCTGGATGTTAGGAGGAAGTTCCCCCTAGAGAGAGTGATCTGCCATTGGAATGGGCTGCCCAGAGAGGTGATGGAATCACCATCCTTGGAGGTGTTCAAGAAAAAGACTGGATGAGGCACTTAGTTCCATGGTCTACTTAATTGAGCAGGGTTGGGTGATAGGTTGGACTGGATGATTTTGGACTTCTCTTCCAACTTGGTTGATTCTATGATTCTATCTGTTTGCAAACAAATACTCAAATATGAAGTGATACAGTGTTGTAGGCTCCCATGGTACAGAGATCCTCCATACCGTTATTGCTCTGTGTTGCAGCAGAATCTCGAGGCTGTAGTGGACTTAAAGGTCTCGTTGTGTTAGGTCGTGTGATCTGGATGTGGAATTGAGACTTAGTGGGTTTTAATTTGGCATCTTGCTCAGTAGACTGCTCTGCATACTTAAAAAAACCCTGAGTTTTTCTGTATATCATTTATGGTTACAGCCTTCTGCTTGGACAAATTATTGGTTGTTTACAGATCTCTCTTTCTGTCAAGGAGGGACTGGCAAAAGACGATCCCACAGAAAGGGATCTTTTAAAAAAGAATTTTAGACAAAGTAATTGAAGAAGGAAGACTTAGATTTTTGTTCCTTGTTTGGGAAAAAGATTAAGGTAAAGCAAACCTAACTTTTCCCACGTTTAAGTGGATTGCTACTAAGTGGCAGCAGAGGGCCACAGAGGCAGCAGAGAGTGCATTGAAAACAGTGATGTTAAAAGATGTTGGAAGAAAGCCTGAAATTTTCTAGAGAAAATAATTTCAGCTGAAAATCACTGAGTAGCTCTAGTGAGGATCTTACTCCTTTACATTGGGAATCATTGACTTCAAATCTCCTGTATTCAGTACCCACAACTCTGTGAATTTATCTATGTTTCTTTGCAAATGTTCAGCTAATATCAATGAATGGAGGCAGTTTCTTCATTGTGAGGAACTTAGCCTTGCAAGAAACCTCCTCCTGCTAATCCGTATTCAAAGAAACTCCAAGGGAGACATCATGAATATCCTGAGAGTAAACTACCCACCCAGGAAAGGACTACATGATGCTGGCCCCACTTGAGATCCTCAGCTAGATCAACATGTCTCGGTGTTTGACAAAGGTTTGTGCTGATAAAACATTGAGCATGCTGATGTCCCCATGACCATTTTGTAGAGACATCTGAGCTGAGAGACTGAAAAGTAGAGGTTTGATTTTTGGAATCGAAGTAATGGTCACTGGTGGCTTCCAATAGGGTGCCATAAAGCCACCAATGCTCTTTTGAGTGACTACATTAGCAGAAATAGAAGGCAGCAGGTAAGGATATTCTGTAGTGCCTTACACTCCCATGACTTCTGTAGTTTCAGTTCTGATGAGAAAAGGATTGAAGTTCTAAGGCAGCCTCCTTGTTCCTCCAGTGAGTACAGGATAAGCTGCAGTAGTTGACCTTAGCTCAACTTGGCTGCCTCAGTGTATGGGGACACATTTGCCCCATAATGTCGGTGAAGATTCTGATACTGTACCTCACATCATCCTTCTCATCTTCCAGATGATGGAGAGATGGAAAAGCCACCCAGCATTTCAGTTCTGATAACACCAGTCTAGGACACAACTGAGATCTCTCTGTTGCAATCTGTACCTCTGTGACTAAATAGAAAAGTTCAGCTGCCAAGATACTCAGTCTGGAACTCCTCATTAGGGGGGGGAAAAAAAAGTGCTATTATATGTTATATCTGTAGTAAATGGCACATATATTATGACATAATTTAATTTAATGCTCAGAATGTATTATAGCCACCATAACTCCTTTACATTTATAGATTTCATAGTTTTGCTTCTATAAAACAACTACAATCTGTACCTCTTACAGCTAATTGCAATAAAATGCTTCCATTCACATTTACAACGTAAACTAAGGCTAGAGGTGGGTGAATTCTGACCCGAGTTTATAGCTTCATAGACTCCTGAGACTGCCTTAGTCTAGCATCCCCTGACTACAGTACTTTCTAGTATCAGGTCCTGGGGTAAACCTACTAGGCAGGAGTTGCTGCTGCTGGAATGTTGAGAAAATGAAAGACTCTGAAAGCAGATACTTATTTATGCCTGACAGAGAAAAAAAGAGACCAGAGTATGATACATTCACTGGAAAGAGGAGAGAGGATGAACTGTTGAGAGATGCAGATTGAGTGAGCACAATGCAGGGCAATGAAGCTTTGGAAATTAAATGACAGGTTCAGAAGGCGTGTGTGTGTCTGAGAAAATGCAAAACAAGGTGAAGGAACAGATGTGTTGTAATGGGCTTACCTTTTCTATCATGGTGTAATGTATTTATTCAAGAGCAATTTACATGCAGAAGTCCTGCAAAATGCTATGCTTGTTTCACTTTTGGTTTTGTTTTGTTTTTGTTTTGGTGTTTGTTTTATTTTTTCTTAAATGAAAATATATGACCAAAGATCCTAAATGACTGTGGAAGAAGTTAACACAATCCTTCCTTATTTAAAAATCCCCAGGCTTAAAATAACCTTGTATTAAGAAAAGCAATGGTTTCCCAGTTAACCAAAATGCAATGCAATGTTTAATGGACTTTCTCTAAGTAGTTAACAAATAAGCTTCCCCTATATGCAGAAATCAGTTAAAAATGAGCTATCATCTCTACTTTTGGCACACTATTTGTTAAAGCCCTCCTCAACCTGTTTATAAGCTGAACATGAAAGTGTGTTCAACAAGCAGGGGCCAAAAGCAAAACCTTCTGTTCCTGTTTAAATCTTTATTCTGGAACCCATGTTCTTAATGACTACACTGGAGAGCAGTCACTCCTGATTTTCAGTTACACCCAAGTGGAACAAAGAGAAGTATTTTTGACCTTGCAGTCTTCCTAACAAAAAAAAAAAAAAAAAAAAAAAAAAAAGGAAAAAAGGTAAGCTCCGAAGACCTCAAATTGTTTCTGGGATGCAGCTTGGTCAATTATTTTCATGATCCCTTCCTACATTTTCTGGTTTTGTGACGGACCTTCTTTTGAGAAGACAAAATGGATAAGAGGTGGCTAACATTTACAACAGCAAACACTACTGCCACTACAATTCCCGTGAGAAAAATGTTTGTGTTTATATTTGCATAGACAATAAAAGTGTGTCTGATTCCACATCCACGTGGCAGCCCAAGTATATATGAGAATCCAATTTTTGACCATTTACAGTGTAGCCTCAGATCTAATAACCTTCTTCTGCAGATGCTGGTTTTGTATGTTTTTAATCACAAATCATTCCTTATCTATTAACCAATCATATTTGCTAAGTGGATTGCTTGTGAAGACCTCTTATTGTAATTAGCATGCTTCACTTGAAGAGTAAACAAATATTCTAACAAACTACTACGACATAAGTTGATTTTCTGTTACTCAATCACTACCATTGTGGATACAGCAAATTTTGAATTAAACATCTCTCCAAGATTTAATGATCTCAGTTAAGAACATTTTAATTAAATTAAGGGATTGAAACTTTTCTTTTTGACAGAGAATAAATAAGTCAGCAAAAGGTGAATAAGGTTCAATGAAAAACTTGCTCCAGAGAAATAATCTGGGAAATAGTTTAGATTGCTTTGACCAAGGAAGAGTAAATATTTTGTCAAGAGATGCTAAGACATAATGCACTACACTGAAACCAAAGTAATGCTATAGGAAAATAGGCATTTGGCTATGTAACAGCAGCTCTCTGATGGGTAGGTCATGCCTTCCACTAGCACCCAACCTCTGCTCTGTCCTCCTTGAGTTTGAGTTGACATGTGAATGTTGGGGTATTTCATGAACTGTGTTAGCAACATTTTGAGAGATCTGTGTGTTGAGGAATCTGGCTGACTTGTGTACTGAGTTTGTGGCTTGCAGTTTGCTTGCTCTCTTACTGGTTATTCATCCACTATATTTACTATCACCTTTTGTTTTAGTGACAGAATAAATATAACTGGACATCAGTTCAGAGCAACAGATTTATGTTTATAAAACATATGGCTAATATGTTCAGATCAATCAAATTAGCATGTTAGGCTCCTTTTAAGTTTATGCCATGTTTTGAAACACATCACAGGCACAAACCGCTATCTCTAGATATTTAAGCAGCGTGATTCACTGGAAAATACATTTTGTGTAGTGAATATATTATAAGCTATCAAGAAATTTAAGTACCAAAAATATCTATCTGACATCTGCAAAAATAAAGGAATAATAATAAAAAAAATCCTTCAAGGTTAAAGTGATTCAAATATCCGATCTGCAGAAGCCCACTCATATACTTGATGCTATCTTTTCTTCATGTTCTTTTAAACCACTGCACACAACTCCCCTAATCTTAATAGTACCCTGGAGGGAGTAGAATGGCCAAAACATGAAACAGAATAAACAGAATAAAACACAGAAAACTGTTGCATTTGCATTGCAAAAGATTGACTTGGCTTTGAAAATAATGGAATGACAGTTTGCCTTCTAAACAGCGCCTAACCTCCTTTACCTTTAAGTGTCACCTGCCTAGGTGTAGTCCTTAATGCTTGTTTTTACAGATGAGAAAAGGCTCCAAAGGACTCAAGATAGATCAGATTACTAGGCTCCATTAACAGCTTATTCCTTAAAATATAACAGCTTATTCCTTAAAATAATAGATTTTAAAAATCAAATCAAATAAAAGAGACCTAATTTAAAAATGGATTTATTTGATTGCATTGAAAGTGCAGGGTAGAGTAAGGGAGAGAAAAAAGAATATAGCTTGGAGGAGAGACTGAAAAGTTTATAAACACAGGCACTTCTCTGTAGTATGCTGTGGAAATCTTTCCTTGATCATACCCTGGTGGCAGTAAAGAAAAGGCAAAATGGGAGAATGCTCTTTGAAACTCCATTCATAGTCTTCTTAGCTCTCTGTACATCAGTGGTCAGATCCCCTGCAGAAAATGTGAGAACTTGCTTATCTCCTTGTCTTGTCCTGGTCTGCCGCCTCTTCCTCCAGAAAAGCAGCCAGCTGTGTGATAATTCCTTGTGGAAATCCACATTGCAGATTGAACGCAGCACTCAAAGGGCAGAGTTCTCTTTTATTTTCTTTACTTTCTTAAGAGGATTTTTTTTCCCTCTGGTTCTTCATACTACAACTCCTCTTACAGGCCAGATCCTAATTTCTGATGCTTGTTGTTTTAACCTCTTTTAAGAGTTAAGATTTTCTTCCTAGTCCTTACAACTAAATTTCTTTGCCAGACCATCACAATCTCATGTCACAAGTACTGCAAACTCCTCTGCAGTCTGTTTAACCCCCTTAACTCCCCAAGGAATCAAATGACATCAAAAGCAAGGTCTAAACAGGGATTTCAAGACATCATGTCAGAAAATGTGGCAATTTTAGTCTGTAAAACAGCACTGTTGAGAAAGGAGGGCTTGTTCTTAAGGTACTTGTCCAGATAAAATAGTCAGCATTGCACATGGAAATATTTTCGCATCTGCTTGGTGGGCAGATGTCTTTGTTCTTTTGATAAGATTTGTGAACGCTAATGAAAATTTTGTCTTTCTCTCCCAGAACTGGTTTGACTGGCTTTGCCTTCCCTCATCGTAGGAAGGAGGGCAAAATACAGCAGGAAACAGAGACTATAAGAAGAAGTATGCAAAGGGAAAAAAATGCTATAAATATTTTGGTTGAAATGGCAGAGATATTAAAGATGAGAGTTAAATGGAAATAAAGGCAATCAGATGGTTATTATATGTTGCTATAAAATTTGAGAGCTGTTAGAAAAGGTAGATCAGGATTTTCTTTTTAAAAACTGACAGGCCTGTAAGAAAGCAATATTTTTGATTGATAGAGTTTTTAATTGCTCTGATATTTATTGGAATGACAGCTATTAGGAGTTGAAGCAGTGATAAGGGATTCTCTGAAGCTTGAGGGTATTTGGATAAACACCTCAAATTCAAATGCCTATCAGAAGCTTATGGAAATTACTAAAACCTAGAATTTCTCATTTGAGCTAAAAGTCTTGGAAAAGAGGTTTGCTTGAAAAATTTCTCAGGAAATGGTGTAGACTCTGATAGTGATGAGTTTTGTGTTCTCTCCACTTCAGCACTATGTGCAAGCTAGAATAAACAGAAACTGCTGACACGTCTACTTGCAAAGATTATAATGTTAAGGACAGAATTCATGAGGGTAAAACATGTTTGATAAAACTGTATTAGCCTTTGAATTAACAAATAGTGTAATTCCAACTTCTCAGCCTGGAGAAGAAGAGGCTCAGAGCAGACCTTACTGCTCTCTACAACTGCCTGAAAGGAAGTTGTAGCCAGGCAGAGGTTGGTCTCTTCTCTCAGGCACCCAGTGACAGAACAAGAGGACACAGCCTCAAACTGCACCAGGGCAGGTTTAGGCTGGACGTTAGGAAGAAGTTCTACATGGAAAGAGTGATTGCACATTGGAATGGGCTGCCTGGGGAGGTGGTGGAGTCACCATCACTGGAGGTGTTTAAAAGGAGGCTGAATGAGACACTTAGTGCCATGGTTTAGTTAATTAGAAGGGTTAAGTGATAGGTTGGACTTGATGATCTCGGAGGTCTCTTCTAGCCGGGTTGATTTGGTGATGCTTCCCCTAGCAATGGAAGTTTTATTTTTAAGAGATCTAACCTGTACATGTGCTATTTTCCATCTATGGCCACTCTAGTTTTTTACTTTTTTACTTTAGTTAATGACTTGTTTTGGTTATGTAATTGGAAAACTTAGTCCTGAATTATGAACAGTTTTGTTTTGGGTTCTTGACTTCTCTGTGGTTCCGAGAACTGCTAAGCAGTTGCAAGTTGAACCAAGGAAAGGAGAAGGCTATCATTGTTTCAGACTGGGGGATGTGAAAGCTTCAAGTGTGGTCATCACATCACAGCTTTACTGATCTATGTGCTTTTTATTATCCTACTGAGATGAAACATGAATGACAAAGTTAATAAAGTGGCCATTCATTATCTTTCATGCATATTTCCTCTTTTAAAAATGTTTTATTTAGCCATTTCCACATTAAAAAGTAAAAGAGTAGAACTCTAGTACTATTTAACCTTGTGACACTGGTCATGTGAAGGCAGGATCTTTCCTTCTTTCCTTCTTTCCTTCTTTCCTTCTTTCCTTCTTTCCTTCTTTCCTTCTTTCCTTCCCTCTGCAAATGCCATCCCAGTTACATGATAGTCATGACCATTCATTATCATTAGATAAACCAGTTCCCTGAGAGATGTGCTAATAAAATATATAAATTCTACATTGATGAAGTGCATATGTTATTTACTGATGGTTGGATATAAAGTCTAAGTACAGGTACATTTGGCAAGAAATATTTATATGGATACTTTGGATTCATGGAATAGTGTTTAATTGTAGCAACTTGAACTGTTGTTTCCAAGAGGATTGGAAAAGAGTGGTAAGAGGAAGCTGTCACTATTTCTGTAGTGATAGAGTCTGGGATGATTGGGTCAGATCACAAATTAAATATAACTGTGATACAGTAGCACCCTGCTGCTTTGTGGAACAGTTTACACGGTTAAGGATTTTCAAGTAGATGTGGTGAAATGCTAGGGAGTGGATTCTTCCAATATATGTATGCCATGAACTGTTACAGAAGAAAATACGTGTAAGAATCAAGGAAGTAGTACAGGCAGCTGCAATGCATTTTGGAAGGAAATGAAGAGCAAGGAGAGATTTGGGGAAAGAGAAATATAATAGAATTAACTGAGAAGTACTAAGACTGAAAAAGTAAGCCTTGACAAAATAGAAGACTCAGTCCAGAGACTTTCAAATGCAAATAATGTCTCTGAAGTAGGTATGTGTAGCATGCTTCAGTTCTTTCACATGTGATTTTCTCTTTGTCAGTTTTTATCCAGTCGACTTTCTTTTCTGCTGTATCCCTTTATACTTTCTTTGTGTCTTTTCCTCCTTCCCAAATTTTTCCTCTTCTAGTCCTCCTCTATAAAGTTCCTCACTGTAGGATTCACTTCATTACTGCCTGCAGTGAAACACTTCTGAAATGCTGCAGCAGAAGGGCAGAATACGCCTACTAAATACATGTCACAGCTTTTGACTGTGGTATAGAGCAGATTTCCCTCAATGTATTGTATATATATTATACTATTACAGTTCCCTGAAATATTTGGGAAATTTTGCTATTTGAACTGTAGCTCTGCCTTTAGTTTATTCTTCCATGCACCATGAAGATATAATAGCCAATAATTAAGAATGTGAAAAACAAGCTACAGTGGTGAGTCAATAACCCAGATACTTCTGTATATTACACATCCTACAAATTGTTAGCAATTTTCTTTTTGATAACAACATGTTTTCTTTTGCACTGGCAAAAATGACATGACATAGCCCTTGGTGTTTGAGAACAGCATGTATTTTTTTTTTTCAGATGGATTAGTTCAGGTAAGCAGATCTGATTCAAATATTTAACAGATTGTCCATAAATCTGACATTCATGGGAAGCTGTTAATTCTGAAGTGATCATAAACACTTCACAAATGCAGAGACTTCAGTCAGAGCATAACTCACTGAAGACTAGAAACTGAGATGGTTGCTTCTGATAAATCTTTCATTGATGTGTGTGTCTAACCATCAAAAGATGAACAAAGAGCCAGCATGTTTTGTAAAATACTCTCCTTATTTATTTTAATTCTTCTGTAAAAGTATTTGATGCCTTTTTAGATTGTTTCTTAGATTTACATTTTGTTGCAATCAATCTTGATTCAGCAGAATGCTCTTACCAAAACATTTTAAATAATGGAACAATTACAGCAGTACATTTACATAACCAATGAGTTCTTTCATTGTTTCTTTTTATTGCGTTCTTCTTTTCTTTATTTCAGAGTAGTGTCTGCTCGTCAGTGTAGACCAAAGAAAATAGCTTAGTTGAAACTGCTAGATTTCTTCATTAGGGCTTAAAGTTGAAACAGTTTATTGGCTAATTCTTCATAATTGCAGTAACTCTGTTCTAGGTTTAAGCTAGGGGCAGCAGCACTGCAGTAATTACCCTGTCCCAACAAAATGTTTGCATGAGCTTTAAAGAAGTAAAAGCCAGGCTATTTGCACAATAATCATCATCCTGCCACCCACAGATATTGTCTGACCCTTAATTTTTCCTACTCATGTAACTGTCCTCAAACAGTGAGCAAAAGTCTCTGTGAGGACCTCTAAGGTCCTTCTTGCTATGTCCACCAGAATGCATCTGATGCAAATCAAGGACCAACCTAAAGACAAGCTGTATTTTGGTGAGAGGTTTAGCTGCAGAGGATGGGGCACAGCTATCACTCCTGCTTGTCTTACTGTGTGCCGGAATGAACTAGGAGCAGGCTGCCAGGCATTGCAAACATCTGCAGCGCTGGTACAGATGCACTGAGTGACTGTCATCTCTGGGGCTGTGGTACAGGCTGCCCACTGTGCTGGGACTTGTACATCTCAGTCCATGTGAAGTGTCTGCCACAGCTCATTTGGAGGGGAAAAGAGCACTTTGTTGAGCCATGGAAATGTAACCTCCTTTGAAGACTTAAATAAGGCTGTGGTGGTGAGTGGGTGAACCTTCAGTTGTCATCTCCCTTTGGATGGGTAAGTTCCATTATTTTTATGTCATGTTTCTACGCTGTTTGGGAATTTGGCCTCTTCTGAACCCGTTCTATCCTCTTCCAAAATGAGTGGGACTTGCACATGATGCCAGCTGCATCTTATAGTTAAAGTCTCGTAGCAAACTGTACATGCGCAAATGCTAGAATCAGTGGTGTGCAGTGGCTTTCCCATCTTCTATTTCAAACGTACTAAATGGTCACAAAAAGTATTCCCCAAACGTTCTCATCTTTAATCAGGAGACCTGAAAGAAGGAAGGCAGTCTAGTTGATTGTATAGGGCTGGGAGATAGGCTGGACTGGATGATCTTGGAGGTCTTTTCCAACCTGGTTGATTCTATGATAGGCTATGGACTGCCCCACATATATTTGCAGTAGTTGTGAGGATAAATTCCTGTTCTTGTTAGAGTTAAAACTATTTAAAATGATTCTTCTACTGACTATCAGCTTCCTTCATATTGTCCAAAATAGTGGCACTTTGAAATAATCCAGATATATGGGTGCAGCTAATGAGGAGAGTAAAACAGAAGTAAACTGAAGAGCAAGATTAAAATATACTATGGAATTAACCTGTCTAGGTTTTGACAGATGAAATTTGGAGACAAATGGTTTGTCTTTCAAGCAAAGGCATTTTTAAAAGAAAATTTAAATGTAATGCATGAGGCAGAGTTGTGCTGATATGAAAAAGAGGATTAACTGATGTGATCTTGCTTGTGGAGTCATTATACTGCTACCTTGGAAAAAGAATAGAACAAACCAAAAAGTTAACAGGAGGCCAGGGCAGCAGCTTGTAGTGTCTTAGCCCATACGGGGGAGAATGAAACATACAGAACTGCAGAGTGTAGGAATCTCCTGATTGTGTGAGATTTATGGGGAACAGAGGGCCATGTTGCATTTCGACCACAATCCTCCTGTCCACAGGCATGGGTGTGGGAGAGCACCCTGAAATGTTTCCTGAAACAAGGACTGCAGTGAAAACTGGGTCTTTGCTTTGGCTTAGCAATCGTGTGACATTCCAGTCACTTCTGCAGCAAAAATCTTTGTACAGAGGGGAAAAAAAATATATTGCTAGATTGATAAAATGTGCTCATCACATAATCTTATAGCTCTGCTCCGACAGAAAAATGTATAACGATATGTGCAATTTATTGATAAATGTCAGCCTAAATAGTCTGTGAGAGAAGGGGGGGGAGAAGAAAGCTATACATTTCCCACAAGCACCCCCTCAGGCAACAGCTTGAGCAAATACAATACATGCGATGCAATAAACTAAGATTATGGGACTTCACCACAGACAAGTGTGGCCTTCACCGTAGGCTAAGTAGGCAGTCACCTCAGCACTATATTTAATGGGGCACTGGAATAACGGAGCTAACATGGTCATTCTCCAATACACCAATTCAGACCAACTCTTCTATGTCTGTTTCAATAACACTTGTCTTTGTCTGACAGGGCCTTTCTGTCATTTTTGTCTAGAACCTCAGGACCTGCATGTTTTCAGCACTGCTTACATGCATGATTTTAATTAATGGAAGGACAAACATTAGTGTGAGCTCGATTTAGAGCTCTCCAGGTTTCAAGTCCCTGAAGGCCGTAGTTGCCTGTTCTGGGTGCTCCATACAGAGCTTGACTGTGTGCAGGCACAGAGCTGTCAGCAAATTCGTGTACCAAAACCCAAGGTGTGTACATAAGCTCACGGTTTGGGCCATAGAGGGCTGTTTTGGCACAAGGTTGCGGGTCAGAAAGATTCAATGTAGGGACTGAAGCATTTGGAAATGTCTCACTTTTTCAGAAATGCAAACCAGAAAATGAGTTGAAGGAGTTTTCAGACACAGAAAACAGCTGCAGTCTGAGGGTATAAATACTGTTTTCATGGTGGAGATGACGAGTTTTCTGCCATTGTCTTGGTCCAGTTCACTTCCTTCTTGTTGCAAGCTGCATTTCAGTAAGTAATGCAGAGCAGATGCAATCAGATTCTACCTTACTGCACAAACCCAAGATTTTGAGGTGACAGAACAACATCTGGCTTAAATAACCATTTGAAGAAGATATTTTCAGCTTACTGTGTCAGATCTCCATCAAAACAAAGACTTTCTCACCGGAGGCATAGGTAAGCATCAAAACACTGGATAGGTATACTTTTCAGTGATCATCAGAACTTTTGCAAGTAGAAGACCCTTGCAAATGCTGCGTAAAACTGAGGCACCTGACAGAGTTAAAAAAAAGCCCATAGTTGTTGGTATTTATAAAGCAGCTCAGATTTGGAAAGGATTTTAATGAGAACATTTAGTCTTCGCTACTCTTAACATTTTGTTTTCAAGTAACTACTCATAGCAGTGCATGTGTGATTTGGGGTGCTTTATAAGAAGACATGCAATAAATGCCTAAAATGAAATAAAATAATTGTTTTGTTCTCTCAGACTCTAGGGAGACTTTGGCCATGTAGGCCTGCTAAAATACATGTAAGCTGAAGTAGTTGTTTTTGATACTAAACTGAGTACAGAGAGCAGCATAAATCACTTTTTTCCTCTTTACTGCTGTTTTCCTCAGTGAGTTTTCCCATAATGCCTCTGCCAAAGCTGACAGTTGGATGCAGCACAAGACCCTGCTGGACAACTGTCAGCTTTGTTGAAGGATATTAAGGAGAACTTGATCATGTGTCAGCTCTCTTCAGAATACACTCACATTGGAAAAGTGATATATCTGTCAAAGCAAGGACTTCAGCATTTGGCAGAACAGGCCATTTTCACAAACAAAACTGTCCAATTACATTAGAGGGCATGAACTTCAGGTGTGTATGCCAGGGACAGAAAGATCTGCAGCCACACGTCACAGAGGCTGTCTCCTTAAGCCATATGGTTAGATGTGGGCTGCATCTCAAGCATAGTTTCTTTATACTCCATAGATTAGAAATTAATTTAAAATTATCAGAAACATAAATTGCTGCTTTGAACTTCTACATGAACCTTTTTTTTTTTTTTTTTTTTTTTTGGGTATTATTATTATTATTTCACTGAAGGCTGCCAAGAATTCATTTTAGGAGAAAGAGAGAAAGAGGAAAATTTATCAAGTTTGATTAGATGATTAAGAACTAAGCTATGGAACAGAAATGCTTCTTTCTTGTTTTGTATTTTAAATACTTTTAGGAAGACTAGTGTGAGTTTTGATTAAATAGCATCACTGGTTAGGAAACAAATTGTGCCTGAGAGAATAAAAGCAAATACTTTTTCTTGGAAATAGGTTATAGTTGAGTTTAGGTCTTTCTTGGCTAACACAAAAACAGGCAGACATTTGGTGGGAGTGAGCTTTCAAGTTGAAACTGCTTTTATCACACACAGCGTCCTCTGTGCAGGGAACTGTTATATCTAAGTTCAAGAAAACCATCAAGATTCAGTGATAAGGATCAAAATTGTCTTGATTACATTGTTTATACCAAAATGCTCATTTTTTGTGTACAAGAAATTTTGGACTTCATCTATGTTTGGAGGTAGAGCACTGCAGTGTAGTAGAGTCTCATATAGAGTCTTTGACAGGCACAATTTACAAGGATGAGCTCAATTTTGAGAGTAGCATTAGGAGATCCTAAGGTGAATGTAGCTTTTTCAGGTTGCTTACAATTCCATTAAAGAACTGTAAATTTTGATATAACCCTTTAATATAACTTATCCTAAGAGTTCAGGATGGAAATGTGAAAAACATGACATTAAGACAGATTTTCTTATTCCAACTAAACATCTGGGCTAAATTTTATGCTGAATTTTACCTTGTGCAATCCCACCAAAAGCTATTCATTAAAATGACAGCTCTCAATATTTTTTTTTTTCATTTTATTTCCCAATTCACAGAAGCAAAATCCCACTTTGATGAGCAAATCAATTTATTTTCAAAAGGAATAGAGACTCTTCTTTGTCTTCCTCTGAGACAGAGAATTCCACACGAGTGTTCTCAGTTCCAGGAGAACGAGATACCTCTTCTTTGCCTCCTGCTCCATCTGTAACTCCTTAGCCAAGTCCCCACTCAGAAGCAAGAAAACTAATAGATAATTATAGTTCTTTATGTTGTCAAATAAGGAAATATTTGCATAGCAATATGGGCAACTGCACACACAGACAATCATACATGGATGTACATACACATGTTCAGTTTCCTTGCAGATAGGTCTTCACACTTTCCCCTTTAGGACAACTGTTCTCTTCCTTTGCTTTGTCTTCACTTGCAGAAAAAAAAACATGTATTTTTATGGAAGATAATACAAAGATGACAGACACCTATAAAGCTATCTGATTTTAAATCTTTATGGAGACAGATCTCAGGCAGGTTTTCCATGGAGTGTTTGGCAAGACAGATGGCATGCCTGTAGCAGCTGAGAGTTTGAGTTTACCAGCTAGCTTGTAGTAACTACTGGAGGATGTAAATTAGCCATGTTGTGTGCTTACAGTGTATTATCCATAAAAGGTTTTGAGATCTCAGTCCACGCACAATGATGTAGATGAATGTTTCTGTGCTTTCTTTTTGAGTCTCTCTGCAAACTCAGAACGACTTTTCCATAATTGCGGTACTAATTTTATGTTTTAAATATTGTTTAGCTCTATTTGTCTTTTTTTTTCCCTTGTGAGATCTCTGGAAACAATAGAAGGAACCCTCCCTTGTCTCCACCTAGTCATTTATGTCATTACCCTGATGGATGTAACCCACTTTTTGAGAAATAGGCACTATACAGTGTTATTACATTTGTTTCAAAGTCCTCATTTGAAAGTAGCTTAATTTCTGTAGAGCTGACATTATGATTGATAGGAATTTCTACATCACAGTCAGTAATCTTTAAGAAGCTAAATACCTAAGTGGAAACAGTTGTAGTGAGGGCTTTTAACTGTATGTCCATGATAGCTGCACAGTAATGTGGTGACATGTCACCATGACAATGATGTGACATGTCACCTCACACAATGACATGTGACAGCCACAGAGTAACTCTGGCATTACAGAATAAATCAGAGTTTGTGTGTAACTGTGATCAGCTCTCTGTCTACTGATCCAGTTCTGGTACGCATACAGCACTTCGGAGATCTAATTAATTCCAATACTTGCTGTTTTGGATCAACTGACCAACTCATAGTTGGGCGGATGATAATGTTAAGAAGATACCTGAGGGAGGTAAAGATGTGCAGAAATCTTCACCATGGCCGTGGTAATAGGCTTTTCCACTTGTCTGCAACAGAGCCAGGGCAAACTCATGGTGTAATGCAGCTAAGAGGCGACGGTTGGCCAGCTACTTCTATAAATGCTATTCCTGTCGAAGACAGGCTTGAGGAGCCATGAGCAGAGTGATCTCTGCCTTTCCAGTTCTATGACAAGACAGATGAGCTACTGCAGATATGACAATGAAGGGCCACAGGAAGCTCAGTTGCTGGCTGATGAGCAGGTGTAAGAGGCACGATTTTGTTCCTGCTCTACGAGAAGCTTTGAGTCTGGGAAGCTGGGCTTCTACTTAGCCTCACCTCCGCATATCAGAAGTCATTCTGGTTCATTGGTACTATCCAAATGAAGAAGCCTTTCCTGCTTGTTTTGAAACATCCTGTTTCTCATCCAAACCTGTGATTGTTTTGAGGTCTGGGTGACAGGCAGTTCTGAAGCAGCTGGAGATTTCATGAACTACTACATTTTCATCTTTCCTGACCCCAGTATGTCCTTCCCATCCCTGTGGTGATGTAGTCCTGGAAAATAAGTTTTGTGTGAGACTTTCAACATGAGGGATGTGATGACTGATTTGGGATTGCTGTTGTTGGTGGTGATCATCCAGTCCCGTTCAAGAAATGAGTAGTGGGATTCACCTGAGAAAATAATTGTTTATATAAAGAGTTAGTTCTGTTATAGCTGCTAAGAGCTGTAGGTGCTGTGATGCTGACCACTGCAAAGCCTGGTGCACAAAGGGTCCCTCAGTGTGGACCCAGCACCTCTTGTCCACAGTCTCCCAGCTCAGATCTGCAAGAGTTTAGGAATAATCTCCATGGACAGGCACAATCGGTTGTATTCAGTAGCAAGGCAGAAGTACAACAGTGGTTTACAGTGCATTCAGTGTCCAGGCTAACTCTGGGAGTCTCAGCTCTAAGTGTGGGCATAGCAAAGGGCTAATTCAGCTTTATACATTTCAGAAAGGCGCTGACTTTTGCCTGCCTGGCTTGTAGAGTGGGTACAGCCACTCTGTACTGCTCATCTCTGCAGTAACATGGGTTTAAAGGCTGCCATCAGCCTGTCCGTTCAACAAGAGCTGGGCAGTTATTCTGAATATGGCACTATACTCGCATCTGAGATGAGAAAAGAAGATGAGCTTTTCATTCTGATATACAAAACCAACAACAAAAGCTACAGACAACTTTTTTATATTTTTCCACGTAGTGAAACACAATTTGTCTACAGGGAAAAGTATGCTCCCATGGGTGTGGCCGTGCTCTGAAACAGAGTGCCTTCATTGCTCCTTCTGTCAGACCCAGCATTTTGATGATGTGAGAGCTGTGTTCTGAGAGAAACTTTGCCAAAGCAGAGGAATGCTGTCTCCAACCTGATCAGGTTTGTACATGGGACAGATTCTGCGCTCGGCATTGCTGCAAAGACTCACAAAGTCCTGCTTGTAAACACACACACGTATACATGCATGCAGAGCTTTTTTTGCATCCAAAGGATGTCTAAAAATAAAGCCCAGCTGCAGTAACAAATTCATCAGTGTGCTTGGATTCTATCTGAATTAGTTTTCCTTGAAAATGTCCACTAAAACATTTAAAAATCCTTTATTCCTTAATTGTCAATATAAAACTGTACATGGGAACAGCTCTATGGATTTCTGGTATCTACGATTGGGATTTATGAAATATATGTTATGCTGTTTGCTATTCTCAAATAAGAGAAATACCTAAACTTGTGCTGGTAAACTTTTACATTGCTTTTTCTCTCTTCCTCCTCATCTTTCTCTCTCATGTATAGGAACCATGACAATAGAGTACTCCACTGACAGTAGAATTTCAACTTCACAGTAACCTTAGTTGACATAACAATTTGAGATATTTGTGGTTATGGCTTTGTCAGGATCTTCACAAGCTTCTGTTAGTGGAATAGTTCCTCCAGTTGACAGATGACTTGTCAGAAAATACAAAGGTATCTTAAATTTTAGTTCTCTCTCTGCTTTGTTCTGTAATTTAATCTCTTAATTGGCATGCAGAGTATGTCCTTTTATTTAATGAGCTGTGTGGTGACCTATACTGAGTTTTAGTATGTGATGCTCAGATTCCAGCCAGCACTAAAGGCTCACCACGCAAGAGCTCAACAAGTGCTGAGAGAAGGTGAGAAGAACCAAAACAATGAAGATTAGAAACGTGAAGACTCTTTACCAATCCTCAGGTATAAGGTTTTCTCTTTCAGTAATACAGAAAGAGTAATGTGTAGTGTGTGTACTCTTGTGTGATGGGACAAACTGTTGCCTGTGAAAGTTGAAACTTTCAGTTCTGCTTACCCTATATTCTGTGACTGGATTCCAAAATAGCTGGCACCTGAGTCATCTTTGCTTGAGACCAGTATCTCCACCAGAAATGTTCTCCTGGTTTTAAAACAATGTGCAGGAATGTCAGATTGTGGGAGTCATCTTGGTCTCCTGGTAGGAAGCTTCCCACTGATTTCAAAGCTGATAGGAGCAAAAGTCTAGAAACAGGCTGTGATAGTTCCCCCTATGGACTCAGAGCAGCCCCTGTATTAGTACCTAGGGCATTACTGAGCTGCCACAGGGAATACTGTAGAGCCTGGTCCAGGTAACACTGGCCCCCTGGTAGCTCTAGGGTCTCCCTGTTTGGGCACAAATCCCAGTAGGGAAGCATGGTAGGGATTTTAACAGCTTTTTTATTTTGCATTGCTTGTTGAACTCTTTGCTGTTACATGTGCAAACTTTGCACTTGAAGGAAGGGCATAATCAAAAGCTTTAGGTACAACCTTATATACATGGGAAATAGTTACATCTTAAAATGTTGATGACCATTGCTGTTAAAGCTGTGAAAAAGCTACTTGGTAAGCAAGCACTCTTAAAAAAAAGTCAATACATTAAGATGGTTAAATTGGCTAAGTTTACTTCCTGTTGCTTTCAAATATGCCATTTTGAACTTTGACATTATAGCTCTCCAAGTGCATCCTCTCTGATACTGCATCAAAGCAGTGTTGAAGCAAGAAGGGCTGTAGTTTGAAGTGGCAGCTCTAAAACTTATGGTTCTTCTCTTGCCCTCCTTAACTCCCAGCAGCAAAATCCCAGCCTGATTAGCAGACTGATTTATTTTACATAAAAATAGTAATCTCCCTTTTTGCTCATCTCCTCCCAGTTGGTGAATTCCATTCCTGACATCTGCAATTTCATCTGGATACTGTTCTACTTTTTCTCCACACCCCACCTTCAATGCATATCAAATTGCTGGGTGCTGTTAAGTGTCTGCTCTATTTCACTGCAGAAGTGGGTGCATTTGGATGAGGAATCTTTCCTATATATGAATAACCTTCAATATCCTGCTTGTATTCTTTGGGGTGAAACACATTATGTGTCACATATTAAAACTATTTAAGCACTTTGCTCAAATTAGGCATTCAAATAACTAAAAATATTTCTTTCTGATATTGACTTTTATTTATTATTACTTTGTCCCAGTTTCTAATTAACTTATTTTATAAAGCAGTAAAGAAAGATTAAGACACAGTTATTGTATGGCCTTCTACCCCTCAATACACCCAAGATGAAGGCCATCTCAAGTGTGTGTTGGCATGATCATGAAGTCATAGAGTGAGGCTTGATGGCAGCAGCCAGAAGAATAGCATACTGTGGGAAATCAGTAAAAACACATTTTTTTCTTTGTATTCCTATGGCATTAGTGAGTGCAGGAAATTGCTTTTCTGTGCTTCCCATCTTTCAAAGGTCACTCAGATTTATCTATTTATTTATTTAAAATAACCCCCCAAACATAGAAGTTTCAAAATCGTTTTGCAAAACCTCTAATTTTTGGCTTTTTGAGTAAGTAAGGGAGTTTGCTTGGTCCTGTTTTCCTGAGCTCTGGATCGTTAGCGCATCGTTGTGCCTGCAGCTGGGCCATATTTGTCGCTGTTCTCTGATGCCAGAGGTGGTTCTGCAGGTGCAGAAGTGTGCCACCCCCTGGCAGTCAACAAGGAGAAGGCAGGGGGAAGACCAGCCCTGGTCGTGTCCTAGGTGCTGCTAGAGACTGAGGCCTGAGAGTACCCTATGAAGAGACCATGCTTTCCAGGATGATGTTTTCTTGCTCTCTTCCCAAAAAGTTGAGGTAATTTTCCAACTTTGTGTATGTTAAAGCACAGTTGAACTTTAGATTATAGCAGAGGTGAAACCATTTTTCTTATCATGGTTTCTAATAAGCTCAGATGAAGTTGCAAAAAGCTTCTTTGAAGACCCTATTGAGTGGAAGAGCATCACATTTCATGTTTGCTGAAAATCTCTGTCATTCCTTTGCGATCAAAAGGACATTGAAGATACGAATGGGGTCATCCAACTTGCCAAACATTTTGGAATAGAGATTGAAAAGGTCTTTTCTTTTCAGAGGATACTTAGAGGTGAAAAAGGTAGAGAGCAGCAACTGCTGGAATCACTTCATTGTGGAGGTAGTATTACAGGAACACAGGGTGAAGGATACAGAGCTAGAGCAGGACTGGTTGAAATGCTTTGTGCATCCCTGGAGAAAGACAGGGAAGAGGGGGAATGAGAGGGGGAAAAGAGAAAGAGGCATTATATCAAAACCATGTGATCTTTGTCTAGTATTGACCTGAAAGTTTTGTTCTGCATTAATCATACAGTAGGTCAATAGGACTTCTTGCACTACTAGGGCTCAAGTAAGAAATTATTTGCCCTTGGCTTGCTAACTCTGGCATACAAGACTCATATCTTCTCTTTATCCTGGGCATGCTCTGGGCCCTTTAAAAAACAGATCATGGTCCACATTTTTCTGTAAAAAAAAAAAAAAAAAAAGGGGGCTGTGCCAGTGCACACTCAAGACTTTGTCTCTTCATGTGTTTATAATAAATGAAGAAGGAAAAACCTCAAGGGCTGCAAAGGTAAGTGAGCAAACCTGGGTCTTCTTTGACGCCTCCGTAATTCTACTTGCTTTTGCTTCTGTTGCCCTGCTCACCCCTCCAGCTGTATTACTACAGAAGCCAGTGGTAAATTAGGCCTTGATGACTTCTGGAGAAGGCATCTGCATCTGAATTTTATTTCAGAAATGGATTAAGAGGAGTACAAATTGAAGCTCTATTCTTTTACCCTGATAGGGATTTTCATTTGATTTTTTTACTGTATGCTTTCTAAAAGAACTGTCAGCGTGTTTGTTCAACTGAGTATATATGATGTTATAATTGTTTTGTTTAGTACTGTAAATATTATGTGTGATTAATCTTGTTCATGCTGGAAAGGTATTTGGGTTTCTTACCAGACAGTATATATTTAAGGTTTGCTTTATTTATGTGGAGAAAATGACAAATACTATAGCTGAGGGAACAGGAAAAAATGAGAGCAGTGCGCTAAAATAAAAATCTAGGTTGCAAAGTGGGGAGCAGTGCTATGCTCTGGCTTGAGGTGACTCTGTGTTGTGGAGGGTCAGAGCTAGAGATTGCTGACAACTGCCACATCCAACCTATGATAACAGAGAAACTAGAAGGAGCCAGATGAGCAGGATGTGACCCTAAAGGCTAAGGAAAATAAGCTGGAGGGCCTGGAGGAGGTGTCTTCCCCAGAGTTTAAATCTTTCGTAAATAGCTTGTTCCATCACAAGTACTGATATCATGACCCTGAGCTATTGAAGTTGCTGCTTTCAACAGATCTTGGAGGCTCCATTAATACTGCTAGATCACTCACACAGAATGACACAGTATTCCTTTCCTTTTCTTTCCTCCTTTTCTTTTTTGTTTCCTTTTTTTTTTCTTTCTTTTTTTTTTTTTTTCTTCCTTCCTTCCCCCCCACCTCTCTCCTGTGGTACTTCCTGAGCGATGTTAACATGGGAAAAAAACCCAAAACCCAACCGCCCTTTTCCAAGAGTGCAACTACTTAAAATGTAATAATAAATTGCACCCCATTAGGGTTAAAATAAACATAGCTACAGCCCTGCCATACTTTTGGGAAACACCGCTGTTCTATTTTATTTTAATACTGCAGGACTGTTTTGCTCTCACTCCACACCAGCCTCACAAATCACTAGTGCAGTGCTCTCACTAACTTGTCTGTATTATGTTCATTTTCTGGGTGGCAATAAATATTAGAATAAAATAAACTAAAGACTGCTGGCTGGGGCTCTGTTAGCTATCTTTATGGTTTCCACGGCAGCTGAATGACAGCTCAGGCTGGAAGCAAGCGGCCCCTTTTCACCAAGTAAATTTAGCCTTGGGAAGGATGAACATCTTCTAACTCTTGAGCTGTGATGGTTGATGCCAGTCAGTAAATCAGTCAGATTTTAATTATCGGACACATGACAGGGAGCAGTGACAGGCGGCAGTCCACTGGAGAGCATTCCTTCAAAGCGGCTTTAAAAACAGAACAGCACTTGAAGAGGAAAACCAAGTGAACAGAACACAGTCACAGCTGAATTGCAGGACATTAATAGCATGATGGAATTCCCTTCCTAATAATTTTAACTGCTTCTTGGCCACAGCCTTCCAAACCAAGTAGATCTAAGGTAGCTTTATTAGGAATTTATTTTTTCCTAAACCTCCTTTATACAGACCTGTGGTTTTTAATAGAGTTTCACACAGTTACTTGCATAAGCAGCTGTTTGGTGCAAAGAAAGCAGTGACAGATTTATAATGCAGCAAAACCTGCTAATTGGATAGATGAAATTGCATTCCTGACAATGGCCCCTCTATGAAAATTGGTAACATACCTCACAATGATTTTGTACGTAAGAACTTGATTATTTATTGTATTTTGCCTTTTGTGTTAAGCCTATGATTAATTCTTGGGTAATTACCTACAAACACCTCCCTGGAAGCCTCTTTAGATAATAAGGGCTTGGTGGTTAGTGAAAGGTTATGGGAATTTTACAAAACCTATTTAGAAAATTCTCAGGATATTTAGAAACACTTTATAGTTTCAATGTCTGATTGGGGGGAAACTGGGGAATTACTAAATATTAGTTGGGGTTTTGGAGTTTGGGGGCTTTTCTTTAAAGCGCTATTAAAAGGAATAAATGTCATCTTTGGGAATTATCACAGAGCTAATAGAAAGCTTGAGAGAAAATGTAATAATAATAATAATATTAACAACAGCAAAGCTCTTAGCTATTCACAATATATTGTAATATTCTACCTTTCCAAGTGGGCAGCTTGCCGTTATTTGTTAATTACAATACATGAAAAGGAAACTCAAGCGTAGCCTTAAACTGTTCTGTTTCTTTAAGTTCATTGTTTAGGATCCCATGCTGAAACCAAGAGGAAACCTTTGATGTGCTTGGTCACATGGGAAGCTGTACAACAGTTCAGACTATAGCCATGCTGCTCTAGTGCACGCCACAGGATAACCTGCCCCCACTCAGACAAACCCATTTGTCGTATCACGAGGTCACAATGCGACACAATTCAGAGCAGAGCTTAGACTCTGCTGAGAATACATGAAGCTGTGAAAACAAAAACAATGTTTGACTTAGTTTTAGTGAAGATTAGTAATTTTTCAGTGCACAAACCACAGCCAGATACAAATAGGCCGTGGTTTAGAATTGGACTTCTCCTATTCTATGAAAACAAATGTCTTTCCTAATGTCACAAAAATCACCCAGCATTTCTAAATGAATCTCTTTTCCCAATGGGAATCACTGCACACTTGAACTTTGATTTGTTTTTGATGTTCTAGGCTAGGCTTCAAAAGTAATTTTAATTTAAAAGCTTTGGTGGGAAGAGCTTTTATAATAGGAATGCAGATTTCCAACAAACACATAACTGCTCAGCATTGTTGGAGTTTCTTGGTAATCATCTTCACAAAGCTAAAAAGCTTCATTTTTATTATTTGTTTTATAAAAAGAAATGTGTAGATTGTCAAATGTTAATATTTCCTTTTTGTGTTTTGTTTCTGAAAGGAACAGAGAAGAGGAAAAGTACCTTCCCCCCCCCCCTCCAAATGCCTTTATTTTCTGATCAGGTAATTCAAACGTTCTCCCCGGCTGACAGGAACAGAGAGTTAACCAGTACCTGCCCAAAGCAGGCTTCTCAAGTACTTGTCAGCTTCCAGTTGTCTGTGGTTCTTAAAGTGTGGAACATGGAATTAGTCATGTTTAAATAAATCATGGGCCAAGGCCAAGGATCAGATCCCACTGTGCAGGACACTGTCCTGTCCATTCTGGTTATAAAGGATAATGGCATTCATGGGAGTACTGTTTTCCCACTCAAAATCAGTGCAAAAAGACATGAAGTGCAGTAACCCAGGATAAACCCTTTGCTCTTTCTCTGTACTTGACTTCCAGCTGCTAAACTGCACTGGAAGCAAGTTAGAAATACATTAAATACTTCCCAAATACTCTTTTTTCCATGAAAGCAGTTGCAGCAATTTTCTGGCTGTAGGTGGGAGTGGATGAAGGTGTAGGTGTGTGTTGCTGGGAGTGGATGAAGGCTGTAGGTGTGTGTTGCTGGGAAAGTTGAGTCATCTTGCTGTTGGGACAAAACCTGGGAAGTATGGCTCACCGTACATGCACTTGTGAGCATCTAGGTTTAGCCAGTTTAGGGGTATAATGCATGCCTTTTTTTATGCCGTTTGTAAATAAGAATGAATTGTCCAAGACTGACATTAGTGAAGCATAGCAGAATCTGGACCTCGTGCATGAAGTTCACTAGAGGATATTCATCTAGTCAGGGTGAGTTGTTTTATTATGCTGTTCAGATGTATAAAGCAGGTTATTTGTGTGACTTAAAGAGTAAGCTGTAATTTCTACAGAAAACAGAGATGTGTACGTAGACAGCAATATATGTCAGTGTTTTACTGTCATTATTAAATGTTACGGGAAATGCATCGCATAATCCATACCCTTTGTGGCTTTTTATTTCTGTGTGAACAAGAGGATGTTGTGGCTGCAGATAAAGAAATCATCCAGCACTGAGTCTGATGTAAAAACACCACCCTCCTGATAAGGCAGCACCTTATGGCTAGGGGACAAACAGCCCAGACAAAGAAATAGCCCTTTCAGAAAGGTGGGAAGGTAATGAAAGTATAGCAAACAGGTTAACTAGGCCTTTTGCTAGTGTAAGTCAACATGGTTTCATTGGCATCTTAGCAGGTAGAGAGATTTGTCTGAGAATTTTGCATATTAGGGGAAATAAGAACAGTAGAACTTAGAGGAGATTCCATGTATTATTGGAAACTTATGATATCCAGAAGAGAGAGCTTGTTTTTCCCTTAGGATTCAATATTAAGGAACGTTTGTGTGAATTTCTAAGGGAAACACAGTATTCTGGCCAACTGATATTATTCACTAATACCAGATAAAAGATAAATGATGTCTTACCAAATGTGACAACCAGGTCCTCTCATTACAGGTAGTATTTTCACAGTAATATTTTCCTATTCCTGTGGTTTTAGTTGGCAGTGAAATATATATTCATATACTTGAGCATTCAAAGAACCTGCTTATGATGTGCTGCTCCTCATTTGTACAAAAAGAAGGGTTTCTGGGAGATTTTTCTTCTCTCCTTGCAGTATTTTCCACCAGATAAGAAGAGAGAAACATGGGAAGATTAAGCTTCTAATTTAAACTAGAGTGTTCCTTAACTGCCAGATTTGAAATAGCCTGAGATTTCCAGGCAAGGTTTGGTTTAGAAAGAGGGTCCAGAGACAATATATGCATATGGATTTAAATATGTGCCTATTTCAGATTTCAGTCTGCTGATTAGCCTCCTTGAATGTTTGATGAAGAGGAGATGGTTACAGTTGTGTTGGATTGGACTGTTGCCTGTTGGAAAGGGCATGGTGACAGCCACTGCCTGTGACAGAAGTCTGATGCTAGTTATACCGACCTTGATCCATTATGTTGGCCAATACTTCCACTGCAATAATGATTTGTGGCTACTTTGTGCTATGTAAACAGATACTCAAGGCATATAGTAAGGGAGACCTGAACCCTGTGTCTGATTAACCAAGTGTTCCCAGTGACTGTCATTCAAATAGTTCACTTCATCTTTTTCCCCTGTATCTCTGTATCTTCAAAGATGTTCTTGGGCTTCAAGTGTTGTAAGCTTTAACTAAGTAAGTCTAATAACAGTCTTCAAGAAATAGAAGCTCTCTTCACGAACCACTAACATGAAACTGTTCTTTTAATAGTGAAGAAGAATGCTACTGAACAGTTTTGAGCAGGAAATAAACACTGTTGTAGACAGTTTAAAGTGTAGGTAGCCAGAGAGGAGCTGTAAAGTATCTATAATGCTGATGCACAGAGAAAACAACCAGGAACTCTGGTTTATATCTTATCTGAAGGCTTAGTCCATCAGCATTGAAGTTTTTCCCTTCATACAATGTTTGGTCATACTTGCTCATAAAAGAAACATGAGACCTCTTGAATCGCTCTCCTCACTTCCGGCAGCACTCTGTTCAAACTGGACGTGACCCTGCTTCACTCTGAATTCTTATAGTCTTAAGACTTTACAAATCTTCTTGACAGATGAAAAAACAATCAGCAACAGAAACTACAGATCTGAGGACTTATTGCCATCCTCAGCTGCACCAGTTCAAAAAGTTTCTGTTAAATCTAGGCTTATCAAAGCAAAGCCTTATCATTACCAGAATAATCTCCTTTACTGCTTTGGGAAGGATGAAGTACCTGTGAGCATGCATTTGGTTGGGGAACCTTCTTAACAAATCTGAGCTCAGTATTAGTCCTTTCTGAAAAGTGGAGCTGAGCTGGTTTTGCTTCTTAACAGGACAAATACCACCCTTGTTAACCTGGACATCAGAAAACTTTTGGGAAACCTAGAGTGTGAAGCTTAGAGCTGTGTAGTAGTAACTTCACTTTTCCTTGATTGGCCTCATGACAATTTAAGATGGCAGAATGCCAGAAAAAATGGCTGGAATGACAGAATTTTTCTACTCTCTGCAACCTGTACAGTCACATTTCAATGCAGGAGAAGAAGAAGGTTGTGGTGGCACACGTACAGCTGGAAATTATTTGCTCTGTTCTGTCAAAAAGAGAAGGACTTAAACTTGTCCAATGCTACTAGTGAAGCAAAAGCTTTGTATGCTGCAAAACTTAGCTATACCTGAGCATTTAGAGCCCTTCTGAGAGGGGAATAGGTGCCAGAAGCTGCCTGATATATTTTTGGGTGGTATTAAATTAGCTTCACTTGCTAAAAAAGGAATTACTTGGTAAACTGTATCTATCAATGGAAAAGAAGTGGTCAGATGGGGCAGTATAATATGACTGGCTTAGGCAAAAGGCCTTTTTCTCCCAATTACAATTAATTTCAGTGGACTTGGGCCTACAAGCCCCTGGCCTTGGGCACTTTTCACATCATAACAGTTGTGGGGAGGGAAAATACAGAGATGAAATGCAGCCATTCAAAACTAGCCCAAAGCTGTTCTAGCAAATAGGCAGACTTTTCTCATTTTCATGAAACCATTGAATATATGAATTTCACTGGATTCACTTTCTTGTGCCAAAGAAGTCAACATAGTTCATCCTGGCATGTTCAAAATTGGAAGAATCTGATTGACAGAAGAGGGAGATGGCAGATTCAGAATATTCAAATCTTGCTGTTGCACAATTCATTGCAATACAAAAGGTCCGCACAAAGAAATAGTGCTGACAGTCCGTCCGTCGCTCTGTGCCATATATACTTTACATTCTCTTTAAAATATTTTCTGTGCTTTTCTGGTTTATCTCCTCATAATTATCTTTTAAACTTCATATTATATTTTTATATTTTAAGCTAGATTCTCATGGATTTTTTTTTTTTTTTTTTTTAATTAGAGCCTTGCAGTTCTCTTTTAGGGAACATATTTAACTATGTTTTCTTTTCTGGTAGAGGCCTCTTACTGTTTAATATCAGGTTAGCTCAAATCAAAATGTGGCACTTCAACTTGGCTCCAACAAGGAGCAAATGTATGAAACCCCAGTAAAGAACCTTTGACCAAAAAGTGTATGTGCATTCTGCATTGAAACATGGTATACAGATACCCAAATTATCTTTGAGCAGGGCATTCCCTCGGCCCTACCCACAGTGATGTGATTCCTCATACAGGCATTTTATACTATTTCTCTATGTGATGAATGTCCCAAGACTTGCCATACTCCAGAGAGTAGGCTGAGCCCTAAAAACCCAGACAAATATTGTGTAAAACTGGGCCAGGCAGTACTGTTTGAGATGAAAAAGATGCTTGATATCCATGTGTGCCTGTGACAGTATCGGGCAGTGATACACCGTGACACTTTGTGCAGCTCCAGAGCTCCCTTCAGTAGTTCTTAAAGGAATGGGGCAAACATCTGGCTCCTGTTTGTTCTCTTATCCTCATCCCCAATGCATCTGTTAAGGGACTGTTCTGTTTTGAAACTTTTTAATTATATATAGGTACATTGCTATGCATTTATGTCAGAGAGAGCCAAGCCAAAGGCGATACCTTGAGCTTACCACAGAGAGTTTGGTGTCATTCCTCAGATGCTGTGGGATTTCAGAGTCAGGGAGGGACCAGTCCCTGTGGGAAGATGGTAGGAATAGACCTTTGCTGCTTCTTTTCTTTGTGCAGGTGACATGGAGACCTTCTCTGGATGCTCCCTTGTGGCAGAAGCCCTGACCCACCCATGAAGGCCAGACCAAAACCAAGGATGACTGATGGTGATTAAAAGATCACCTTCCTGCCCATGTTTGGGTAAGTGGCTTTCAGTTAGGGTTCTGGCAAAGATACAAGTGTGCTTCCAGGAAGTGTGTGGGAGCAAACGGGTGGGCAGTTCCTACACTTCTGTTAAATCATGCAATCTGCTTGGTATGGGCAAGAAACATCTTTGTTTGTGTGTCCAAAGAAATGAGAAGTCAAGTTACAAATGTCATGCCAGTGGAGGCAGTCCAGGCAAACTAAGTATCAGTAGACAATGCATTCCTTTGAGGTTCCCCTCAGCTGACCATAAACACTTCCCTAAAAAGGGAAGGCATTGTTGGTAAATTTTGCAGATGTGTTATGAAATTAGGGTCTCCATTTTTGCGCTTCTTAGCTCTGAGGCGCTCCCCAAGTAACTTGAGCCATAGCAGTGCGAGTCCTCAAAACTCAGTCCAGCAGCCAAACGCCATCAGGTGATGAATGAATCCTGTCTGAACACTGGCTTTGTGAGGAAAGAAGGTGAGTCCTGCCTGATCCTGAGTTCAGTTACGAACACTTCAAACAGCAGCAGCTAATACATCTTCTCATCTCCCGCTTTATTTGCCATTAAACAATCCTTCCTCAGGCTTTCTTGTGTTCTGCATAGTCATTCATTTGAACTGCCATTCTCTTTGGCAAGTCGCAGGATTTTCAAATGCGGGTTAAAGCAGGTATTTCCCAAAGCAGATAGCGCGCGCGCTTCTGGGAGCTCTTTTGTAGCAAGCACTCTATTAAGGTCTAACAGCTCTGGTTTGCCATTCGTCTCATTTCAATCTTATGATTAAACATTTTATCTTAACCCATCAAAAAAGCCCTCCTTACAACACTAAATAGACCACTTCACATGAAAACTTTTTTGTATAAAAATAAGGTTTCTGGATATGAGACATGCAGTAATTAATGCTGCTTGATAGAATCTATAAAGGTACACTGCAGCAATGCTATTTGCTTTAAGTACTACTTTAAGCAGGAAAAGGCAATGAATCCCCCTTCCAGTGTCTGATTTTATGTTTAAGAGCTAATGAACTGAATTCTTCGTAAACATTGGCAAAAGATGCAAATGAACAGACAGATTCTCCAAATGCAAAGGGACACATGAGAAAGAGCTAATTTTACACAATTGACTCTCTAACCTTTTTGGATCAGTGGAATTAGAGGCTGATTAATCTGCCATGATTAGCATTTATTGAAGCTTTTGACACTGCTGCATTGTTTTCCTTTTCCTTTTCTTTTGTGTCTCTGAGAGTTAACAGTTTATAATACATTTAACTACCAGTCCATCACCCTGACAGGGTCATAGCTTTCCTTTATGGACTTTTAAAATTAATAACAGACAGTTCCATTTTGACATGCCCTTGCTTCTGCTGCAGAACTCTGCTGTTTAATTGTAGAGCTGGCCTCTTGTGGCCAAATGCTCCCAATGTTTAGCAAGGGTTGAAAATATGGATGTTAGGAGAAAAACTGGCAGATGGCTGACAAGGCATTTTTACTCATAACACACCAGTAAAACTTTAACTCGGAAGATTTAGTGCTAGAGCTTTGCAGTCAGCAAGCTGCAGCCATATGCAGATTTTTTTTTTTCAAACTTCTAAACTGATGGTTTTGCAAAGTGTGCATAAGCAGCCTTTATTGATTATGATGTTAAAAATTGAAAGCGTCAGTATCATTTAGCTTGAGACACTTTTAAAGAAAAAATGAACATTCATTTTCATTATGAACTCCTGATAGGCCAGACACCAGGAAGGTCTCTAGTCTTTAGTGTAAAACTAAAGCAAGGAACACTTACTACGCCTTTCTCCCTCCCCCCTTCCAAAGAAACGTTGTAAGAATGAATCAAAGAGAACCTAACGTATATACAGTAGCTGTTGGTTCTTACACATTCATAGACTCCAGATGATGTCCCGACTCATGAAAGTGACTTGTTAGCTGGATATAAAATCACAGACACCATAAGCCTGGGTGATAGCTTCACAGCCCAACTTTCAGACACAAGATAGTATTTATAACACTCTCAGTACCTATCTATCACCGCGAAAAGCGTGTTAAATAACTTTAAAGGCCTGACAAACCCACAAAACTAGGAAATGAAGATTTATGGGTGCACAGTCCATGAATTTGTTCTATTGTGCCCAGGTGTTATGGCACACACAACAATGACATATGTTTGCTTTAGTTTAACTGTGAAGTAATGCAAGCACATTATCACTGGTATCCTGCAGTGGCCAGGCAACATTCTCCACTATTTTTTCCCCATTAAATGCAGCCAAACTTTGTGCTTGGCCATGAAACATGGTATAGTACAGGTGGTAGCTTACCTCCTTTCTCCGTGCTTCGATACTGTAAGACATTAACTCACATTTATCATTCAATTACAAGCATACTTTATACTAGAAAATTAGAAAAGATGCTTCCCTTAGAACCTCAGGGAAAAAAAAAAAATGAACTTCCTTAGTTTTAGCTTGGAAAGGACTAAATCAGTTAAGTTTTCACTAAGGCAGATAAAAAGAAAAAAAACCCCAAACATGTTTTCCCTCAGTCCTGAGAGACAGCTCTGTATCCTAAATGCAAACCCTAAACGGACGTGTTTTCTAATGCAGCTGAGCCTCAGATTTGTCTGGGTAAACCAACGTTTATACGTAAAATAGGAATAATTATGCACCTAAATATCTTTGCTCAAATGGCAAATGAGTCTAGATTTAGACAAGTGACCTGCAGGTTGGTGTATCACATGCAAATATATTTCTTGCACTGGCCGGGGCAACACCACATCTTCCACCAGAGCTACACCTGAAATCCCATTTGAGAAGAAACATTGGAAATGGAATTCTCTTAAACCCTCAAGCACAGTGGTGCAATTATATCATAAATCAAATTAATTAAACAGTATTTACATCTAGCAGGGCCTTTCAGAGTTCTAACAGATTTTGCCCTGCCTTCAAGTCAGAAGGGAAGCTAAAATGGTAAGGAGAGAGGCCCCTTCGCAGCCATTACTGGTCAGAGCAGTCCATCATTGTGGGCACTGCTTCATGGGTGAACTAGAGCTCGACTTTTTGAAATAATGGAGCTGGAGACTGTCTCAGACAAATTACCCAGGGCAAGTCTTCCTTATTTTCCAATCTTTCCAACCTGGTAGAGGGCTGCTACTTCCTGTGACCCGTCTTGATCTTCTCCAGGGGTCAGCTTTGTTGCTGCCTCCACCCCTATAGGGCTGTGTCTTGCTACCAGCCAGGGAAGTTATAAGCCTATTCCTCACTGTACTTAATGCATGTATTTTCTTAATTGCACTCCCAGTTTCAGTTTTACTGATTCTGGCCATTTTGCACATCTTGTACAGCCATAACAAACAGCTGCTCCATCTCTGGGTTGAACAGCAGCAGGCTCTGTTGATGTCCTGCCAAAAATAGAGAGTAGGGTGAGGAGCCTGCTGCAGACCCACCTCAGCTTCCAAAAGAGAGCTGCTGGAGGCTTGACTTTCCCCAGATACCAAAGTCAGCCTAACTGGATATTTCTGAGAATGGTATGTAGCTCTCCTGAAGACTTCTGAGAGCCAGCAGGTCTATGCTGGAGCCATCCAGACCTCTTTACACCCCAACCCCCAAAGGAGAAGAGCACCATGCACCAAGGAGGACTGAAACTCAGTCTTTTAATTGGAAATTGTCATGTGGAGAAGGGTAGGAGAAGGTGGGGTTGTGTGGGAGGAAGAAATTCCTTGTGTAAAGCAATGAGGAAAACCTCTGTGAGACTCTGAAATGAAATGGGGACAGTATTTTGAAAACATTTTGGGTTTCAGCAGCAGTGCTGATAGCATCAGGAGATCACCTGACTCCATAATTTCATGTTACCAGTTACTGCAATCGAATTGATTATATGATCTAAATCCATGTATATTACCTGAGCATGTAGCCCCTGGTGTTTTGAACACTTATGCATAAAGATTGCCATAATTCTTGTTAATAGTCACTGCAGTTCATCTATCGCTCATCTATAATCTCTTGAAGATATAATAGGAATAATTACCATGAGGCACAATGGGGAAACAGAGTCTAACACCTTGACTGAGGCTGAATCACACCAGAGCCTGCATTAGTCAAGCTTTGACAGAGAAATGCCTGAAAAATTTGGAGTCAAACCTGCTGAAAACCTGGCTGAGTTCCAAATATTTGCCCTGCTTTTTGCCACAGAGTTATTTCCTCTGAGGAAGATACTGCAAGGGCAGGAGTTAATTTTGCCAAATAAATACTATCCAATACTAGAGAAGCATTGTCATTTCTGAACTTAAAGCAACGAAATCCATTTAATACCAGGAGTCAGGATTTCTTGCTCTGCTAGTCCCTTGCCAACTCCAGGCTCTGCCAAAGCCACTATTGCCAAGGGGATAATGAGGTAATGTGCCTGGGTGATAAAATCCTGGCTTTCTGGATTGTTGCCTGAGAAATAAGATGGCACATACCTACATTCATATGAAATGTTCTTGTGGGATCTTTTAGGAGACTTTCCGGCAGAAAAACAAAGTATCAAAGGAAAAAATAACCAGGAAGTAGATGGATAAAAATGTCCTTTAACTGCGTATAAACCGAAAGGAAACTCCAGTTGCAGAATACTGGCCCATGCTTAATCCAAAATCTGCATTAACTAATGCTTGTTGGATGTTGAATTACAACAGAAAGCCTATGTTAATGCATGTGAGAGCCACATGAATATCAAACAAATTCATTACGATCAGTGCTATTACAGTGAATACCAAATGAGTTCATAATGATGGAACAATGAAACTGTTACTGATAGATTTTATTTCTCTAACTAATCCTCTGTATAAGGGTCCACTCCTGTAGTATTAATTCTAATATGAGACTACATCTGAATATTAGCATCTTCAGATAAATTATACCTTTCAATATTCTGAACCATACAATTCAACTTTTTTCCCCCCCACCAGTATTTCCTCTCTATTTTTTTTTTTAAACTCAATTTGTCCATAAAGTTTGATGACTCTTGTAAAGGGGTAACACTTTATTTTAAGTATCCAGTCATTAGGAATTCATTTAGTATTCATTGCAATAACACTAATACAATAGAATCGAATGAACAAGAAATTCATTTAGTATTCATATAGATGTGAGATGTACTTCTAAAAGAGTTCTACTCTAATTCAGCGTCGCTTTAGAATTATTTAATGGGCACTTTATTCTAAGTGCATTGGTAAAGATGGCTTAATTTCTACACTTAGATATTTAGATTTTTATTTTTTTTTAACCAAAAGGCTCAAGATACATGGCAAATTCATCACCATGTGATGCAAACATTTCAAACCTATGCAAGATCATCAGCTTTATGAAAATGGATGAAGGAAAATCTGAACTCCCCCCCACACACACACACCCCTTTGGTACTGACATATTCAAAGGATAGTCTAGCTACAGAGGTTGCAATAATTCCTCGATTACACAATGCATACCTGTGGTCTGAAGAACTGATTTTGTATCAGAACTTAAAGCACAAATATAGATTTTGTTAACATGAAGAATTTCTAATGTATAAATTACAATTGTAAGAACAAACTCAAGTCAAGCTGTCCTCTAGATTATGATCTTCAAAGGCAGGAAAGAGCTATATCCGTGTCCAACTATTCCATATACTGCAAGTAAATTGAAGAAATGCCCCCATCCAGCAAGGGCAAAGCCTTCTAGATAACCTCTCCTTCCTCTTTAAGCTTACTCCCTACCATCCATTAGTGATGGTTACCAGCTAACTGCAGCCACATCAGTGATTCTGACGAAGTTATTCTGAACCCAGAGGGCTTAAGATGATTTGCCCGTAATTTCTGTACTTCTGCGAACACACAAATGCATTTATGAAGTACCAACTATCCTTTCAGTTAACTCTTCATTAAAATGTATATAGATGTCCTTCAAACAAAAAAAAGAATCATCTTACAGTGAAACTCAAACTGGCTGATTCCCAGGCTTACAGTTACTTTCCTATCAAGAATTAATGCAATATCATGCACACACCATTACTGAAAAATTCTACGCTGTTTTTTGCCAAGTGTTCCTATATAACAGTTTTATCACAAGTCTGACAGCCGCCATAAAAATTCCAGGCATTCTATATCAACAGCCCTCTTTGTACTAAGTTATTAAACATTAAATTTTTATTCGTCATTTGTATTCTGTTATGCAAAATAAGCTCCTTGATAAGATGTGTCTTCTTAATTGGGCCCTTGATGCTTCTTGGATCGGAGTTGTCAGATTAGCTGGAAGAAGAGGCTCTGCATTGAGCCAGCTCGCTACCAGGAGACCAATAGCTTTGTAACAACGATATTAAGTTAGAGGGGCCAAATGGAGGGCAGCACTAGGCTCAGGTGAGACTCTACATCTGTGCATGTCTTATGCTCAGGCACTTTTCTCATAGCATCAGCAGGGCTGATGGAAATAGATTTGTTTGTTGTTTACAGCATGCAGCTGTGGATGCTGCTGCATGGGAGTTGTATAAGATTGAAGCAAATTTGTACTGAGACTAAAATATTGAGCTTTTCTCCAGTCAGCAGTCTCTGGAATCTTATTGTCGAAAACTTTATCTAGTTGTAACCCTCCCCAGGGTGATCTTCGTTTGCAGCTGCCCTGCTCTGTTTCTCACCGCCTGTCCCGTGCTGCTTCTGCATCAGCCAGCGCAGGAGCAGGCTCCCGGTGCACGAGGTAGTGGCTGGGCCAGGCTGTGGTATTGACAACTGGGTCAAGCGTTTTGTACGCCGGATTTTCCAGAAAGCTTTTTGAGTCCCAACAAATCCTTCTGACAGCTGTCGTTATCAGACATCATTATTTTCTTCCCTTTTAGTACAACCTGAAGAAAAGGCTCAACGCTTGGCATGCTGCTTGGTGGCAAAGCGTAATGAGACATCTCTAAGCATGTGGAGGAAATAAAAAAGCCCTTTATGAAAATGTAGGATTTATTATTTTCATAAGACAGAGTGATTCTAACAGAAGCATAGAACCTTTCCAGGCTAGTGTTAGAAATGTAATTGATCAATGATTCTGGTATTTATTTGACTGAATTATCTTGTAATTCTGAAAAAAATTACTCCCTCATTTTATTAGCTGTCTTCTGCATTACAGCCAGACATGGAGACCTCACCAACACCAGAAGCTGTTGTTCTATGTGCAGGAGCATGATTGCTGCCTCATTAGAGCAGCTGGGCCAAGAGAATGTGAAGAGAGTCATGTTTGCAAATAGGAAATGGAGGCTAAACATGCAGTAAGACAAGTCACAATCTGAACCCCCAGTGGAGCAACACACTGAACCAAAACTTCTCACATTTCATGAGGTGCCCTAACCATCAGACCTTCTTCTTGTCATAATTAAGGAAGGCATATTTAGTAAAATACTCTATCACAGGCTGTGGTCTGATCTGTTAAGAGTATATGGCTTTGATTTCCTTAACATTATAAGTTCTTCTGTAGTTTTCCTCTAGGACACTTTCTGGGGTTTTTTATTTTGTTTTGGTTGTTTTTTTTAACTTTTCTGGCACACGAATAATTTAGAACTGTTGGTATGTAGTATCATGTGGATTTAATAATCTGTTGCTGTGAGATTCTTTTAGGTTGTTTGCTAGAAAAGCTTAAGAGGTTTTTAAGATGGACTTTTTGGCAAGAAGTCTTTTAAATGTGTGCAAACCCTAATCAGATGTACTTGTGTACATATTTTTCTTTCAGTATACCTGCTGCAGTTTAGCTTATGTGTGACTCTGAGGAGTAGCTATCAGGCTCAGTTCTTGCACTAATTTCTTTTTCGCTACAGTGATTTTTTTAAAAACACTTCTCTACAGGGCATTTGACTGAAATTTTGATACCCAGCTGGAGAAACTATTTCTTAGAGGGAAGGCATAACAATGAGTACTGTGTACTGATTCTGTGCGTGCTCTTGTCTAGCTTTACATGAAGATCTTTTGCAAATTCTCCCTGTGTTTGCTTGTTGTCCTCCCCACACAGATTCAAAGAATCATAGAATCAGTCAGGGTTGGAAGGGACCACAAGGATCACCTAGTTCCAACCACCCTGTCATGGGCAGGAACACTCTACCCTAGATCAGGCTGGCCAGAGCCCCATCCAGCCTGGCCTTAAACACCTCCAGGGATGGGGCCTCAACCACCTCCCTGGGCAACCCATTCCAGTGTCTCACCACCCTCATGCTGAACAACCTCCTCCTCACATCCAGCCTGAATATACCCATCTCCAGCTTTTCCCCATTCCCCCTAGTCCTGTCACTCCCTGATATTCTGAAAAGTCCTTCCCCAGCTCTTTTGTAGGCCCCCTTCAGATACTGAAAGGCCACAGTAAGGTCACCTGGGAGATTGTGTAACTACAAGGCTGACTGTTGCAGCAGCAGGACTGAGAATATTAGCGTGAACCTAACACATTTTGCACTTTTAGCTGGGACAAGAGTCAAGTGGTGGAAGCATGGTGGCAGGGAAAAACCAGTTGTAATGTCCAAAGACATATGAAGATGTGACATCCTCTCTGTTATGTGTGAAGACCTGACTGCTTTCAGGCTCCTCCAAAGGATATTCAATGGTTGTTTCCTATCCTAAGGCCACCTGTGCCAGACCTGTGTTCAAAACCAGGAAAAAGGCATAGCAATCCTGCCAAGATAATAAAAACACTCAGCGGAAATGGGGAAGATGTAGTTGGTTAGGGTACCTGTCTCAGCACCAGCATCTTGTGCAACTTAAGGGTAAGGAAGGAGTCAGTGTTGGCAGTGCTCTCTCCATCTCTACAGTCAGCTGTGAAGGGACAGAAGAAGGGAGGGGAGAAGACATGAATTTCTAGCATTGCTCCATTGATATTTTTGCAAGCCTGTTATGTATTCAGAGCATTTTCACAGTAGCAGGATAGAGCAGCTTGCTCATTCAATATCTCGGTGTCTGGGACCCAGTGGGTGTCCCCAGCAGGCAGTGCATAGGCTGACACACCTGGAGCAGCCTTGTTGATGCTGGCAGCACTGTGTTTCCTAGACATTCCTCCATGTCTCCTGAGAGCAGACTTTAAAGGATTTTCTGTGCCCGATTTCCAGGTTCCAAACATTGTCCTTCACCTTATTGTATTTAGAAGATGAACCTGTAGACACCTCCTGCAGTTCACTCACAAGTACGCACACATTGTGTGTGGTTAATATCTGTCTGCCTGTTCTTGCCCCTCCATCTCAGACTCAGGATGAAGGACTCTTGGCTTCGAGGCTGACAGCTAACTAAATGATGCACACCAGTGGCAGGAGAGCATCACTGTGGTAAAGTAACATGTCAAAGGTCATCTCTCCACTAGGTCAGTAGCAGAGTCAGCCCTAAGCCATCAGCTGCAGGCTCATCTCTCAGCTGTTGCAGTCTGTATGTTATCCACAGCCTTCCCTCAGAGTGCATTGGTTTAGCTACCATTTAGCTTAGAAACGTAAGACTCCTCTCTTGACTCAGAAATTCCTCACAGCACTTGAGACAGTTTCTGGGCCTTGTTTATAGAAAATAATGAAGATTTCAAAAGGAGGAAAAGGAAAGAGCTTTTAAATTCTGGGGGGAGCCTGTTATCTGAAGAATTAAAACGCACAATTCTGACTGGCTAAACAGATACCTTACATCTATAATAATTCTTCCAAGAGATACCAGCTAACCCATGCAATTTCAGCAGCTATGGCTCCAGCATCTGGCTGTGTTTTGACGTTTCTAAGATGTAGAGGTATTGTGTGGAATGGCAATGTTTTAGCTCAAACGTCAGTGATAATATTCCTGGCATGCTCAAGCAGTGGATATTCCTGTGTCTAGATACCTCATTATCTGCAGATGCTGTAATGAGAATATGAATGCTGTCAATCACCTTGAGACACTTGTGAAAGTAGTAATATAGGAAAGCTTTCCTTGATTTTCTCTTACTGCTGTGTGTTGGTTGGCTAAGGGAATCATTGTGTTATGGGAAATTCAGACTGTGTTTGGCCTGTTCTTTATAAACGTGAATCTACCAAGTCTCAAACCACTCTCCTTAAATACCTCTGGTATTTAAATTCCTTTTATCTTAAATTCCCTTCAGAAGGAGCTTGTGAGTGTCCCAAACAGCTGCTACCTGTATGACTGACTACAGGGTCTTGCATATCCTAGACATGACAACAGTAATGCCAGATCCTTCTCAATTATTCCATTAAGATTTCTGGACTCTTCTTCTCTATTTACTTCAAGACTACATATCACAGATTTAAAGAAAAAAAATGGTACTCTCCCACCCAAAAAGTACTAGAAAAGCTTGAAATGAACAGACTATCCCTGGAAACCACCTTTTCATCCATAAGGGCTTTCCCAAGCTAGATGTGTGAAGGTTTTTAATAAGTGTTATGAAATCCCCACAGATGTAGATACAAAACATCTGCAATAGTTGACAGCTTCACAGATTTATTTAAGTTATTTCTGAGAGGCATATTCTGTAAGTAAACATCTTACGGTTCCTAATTATCAAAAGGGAAAATAGTTTGACTAGACTCTCCTTATTTTCTGCTCATTTCAGTTTGACATCCTTGGAACATTGGGTAGATAATATTCATATTGCTTGACTTTGATGTCTAGAAGTTAGACAATTAAGTCTGAGCTAAGTCAGTGGAGTGAAACAGAAAGGTTTGTATTAAGACAGAGTTTTAGCATTGGTCAAATGAACTGGGTATATGGTGTCTAGTGATTATAAAAAAATGTGTAGCTTAGTGACTAATGCAGGCTAAATACCTGACTTTGCATATGTAATGCTGGGTGAGATTGATTCCACCCATCACTGGCCAAACAGTGCACCGTGCACTTGCATTTCCTACACAACTGACAGAGAGCGCCCAGAAGCCAAGGTGGTTCTCCAGGAGTGCCAACACTGGCAAGACTACACTGCTGGTCTGGAGGCTCATCTCACCCCTTCACATGGCAAGCCAGCCCAGCAAAATCTCCTCTTGCCTCAGCAGTGCCCAAGTGCCTCTGTTAATTAACTGCATGTTTGTTGTGTACTGTTAACTGTGTTATGACGTCTACAACCACCTGAAGGGACATTGTAGAAAGGCTGGTGATAAGCTCTTCTCATAGGTAATTGAAGACAGAACAAGGGGGAATAGCCTTAAGCTGAGACAGGGTAGGATTGGATTGGACATCAGGAAAGAGTTTTTCACAGAGCGAGTGGTCAGGCACTGGAATGAGCTGCCCAGGGAGGTGGTAGAGTCACCGACCCTGGATGTGTTTAAGGGTTGTGTGGATGTGATGCTTAGGGATATGGTTTAAGGTGAAGCTTGTAGAGTAGGGTTATAGGTTGGACTTGGTGATCTTGAGCATGTTTTCCAACCTGGATGTTTCTATGATTCTGTTGAAAACACTGCATCCCTGCAAAGTTGCTGAATGGGTCCCCAAACTTTGGGTCTGTTCTGTGCATGGAGGAGTTGTTGATGGAGAGAGTTTTATGAAGACTGCATGCCTGGATAACTGTTTATGGAGGCTACTAATCATAGACTCAACCAGACTGGAAGAGACCTCCAAGATCATCCAGTCCAACCTATCACCCAGCCCTGTCCAGTCAACTAGACCATGGCACTAAGTGCCTCATTCAGTCTTTTTCTGAACACCTCCAGGGATGGTGACTCCACCACCTCCCTGGGCAGCTCATTCCAATGCCAATCACTCTCTCTCTGAAGAACTTCCTCCTAACATCCAGCCTGTACCTCCCCTGGCACAACTTGAGACTTGGTCTCTTCTCCCAGGCAACTAGCAACAGAACAACTCCCACCTGGCTTTCTTGTCTTTTAATTAATAAATTATAGAATTCTGTGCCTATTTTGCATTGGCTATTTGAGTGTTTGAAAGCACAATAAACAGCAGTCATTAATGGATTGGTAGGCTTAAAGTGGCTTAGGATAAGGACTCTTCACAGATACTGAGGCTGGCCATAGATAGGGAGGTGACAGAGCTAGAGGGAGGTGACAGAGCTGGGTAGCATAGCAGAGGTATTTGGCTCCATCACTGGATGGCTCCCTGGCCTGCTGGGACACTTTCAGGCATGTCAGTATTACCATTACACCCCTCCTAGACTGGCTCCACTTGAACATATCCATTGTGCTCTACTCGCAGACTGGCTGGACTTTCATTCTGAACCTTCCTCAGCTGCTTTGTATTTTACACAGCTTTTGCTATAAGTTCTTTTTTTTTGTGAGCACAACCCCTCCCATTTTATCCTTGCATTTAACATAAACATAATGTAGCATAAAGGTGAACTTGATTTTATCATTTCACCAGGGCTCCACACTGAAATTCAAACGCAGTGTGTGCTTTGACTGAATTCGTTTTACCTGTATAATCTCGCATTATCATGGTATTGCCTTCCGGAGGGTCACTGAAGACTGGCACTGAGATCATCTTTTCATTGCAAGCTTGTGCGATAATAGGATTACCATAGGCACGTTTTGAAAGTGTTGTAAGATTGCTGTGAGGACATTAAGTCTCTGTTCAAGAGTTTGCATCACTAAGAGTAGCACAAACCAAGCTAGAAAACATGAGAAATGTAAATATGTTACTAAAAGGTGGACCCTTGCCAATACCTTGCTCATGAAAGGAAAGCATTTGGGTTTCTAGAAGTTTTGCAACAGGCATGAAAGTAAAGCAGAATAGCTTAAAAGAAATCAAATATTTATTGCAGGTCAGATTTACATATATATCTGAAAGTACATACACAGAAATGCAAATGGACTTACCATCAGTGCCTACAGAGGCAAATGCTTATGTCAATACCTAATTAAGCAGCTACATATGGTACTGCATTCTATCACAGTAAGAATGGTGTCTGTCTGCTGGTGTCCTGTTACTGTTGCAGCGGTAATATTAGCATCCTGGTACATATACAGTTATGTGCGATTTCTTCTTTGAAATGCTGGTAACTATTGCGTGCAGAAGTTCTTATCAAATAGAGAGTAAGCCCATATGTGAGTGTCATGGAAATAAAGAATTATTGCAGTGTACTCGAACTTTAAGCAAGTGGTGGGAGGTATTTAACTTCTGCTTATATTTTTTGATGCCGTTTGTGTTCTTAAGGCCTTTTTAATTAAAGAAGAGCTTGTGGCTCCTTTTGGGAAAATACAATAACTCCACCCAGAGAGGTGTATTGCATTCTATTCATTCTAATTCTGTGAGCTCCTTGCTGCTTTCCCCTTTTTGATTACAGGGCATATATATAATGTGATGTAGTTTAGCAGTGTTATTTAAAATATGGCTATTAAGCTTGCCTGTTGTTCTGAAAGCTAGGCAAACCTCCGATCATCCTGGGTGTTTGAGCATTCAAACCTTAGTCAGTGGCAGATTAGTTTAGGAGAGGGCCTTGCCTGGCTCTCCCAACTGGCTCCTATACTAATTTTAAACACATGTTTTCATTAAAAGCCCTTCAGCTGACAAGTGAGCAGGGGGCAAATAAACCAGAAAAAACTCTTGGCAATTTCATTTTTCAATGAAAGCTTTCACACACACATCCCCCCCAACCCTCCCCAAAAAAAAAATATCCATTATTAAACTCTGCTCCTCTTCAGCATTGTTTTCCAAGTAACTCTTAAAGAACCTGTAGCTTTTACCACCAGTTCCAGATCTATCAACCTTTCACAAAACTCAGTGGAATTTTCTGCTGGGCTTGAGGTGATTCTGGCCTACAGAGAGCTGGTTAAAGTGGGTCACCACAACATGACATACATCTGGGTTGCTCATGTGCATGGATGGTTAGTGGCTAGAGTTGTGGGGCAGGGGCTGGCAGGTATTTTAAAACCAATGCTGCTAAGAGGAGGTTGGTTATTAAAGCAACATGGTCTGAAATTGCTTTGGCAGTTACTAAGCACATCTGTGATTATGCCAATCTAGGTTTACCTAAAAATATAAAGCTTCAAGTGATACGTTGGAGAAGCAAGGCAAATGTTTCACGTGTAAATGTCATATGCTGGACAAGCAAAATAAAGAAAAATCTCCCTATGGTTGTGGTCTGGACTCCCTTTTATTTTGCAGTTCTACATATACTGGATTGGGGTCTCCAGCTGCTGACCATTGCTCTGATTATCTCACTGTAGCACATAGTGCTTTGTACCCGGAGAATGTATTCTAGCAAGCTCCTAAATTGTATTTGGACAAAGAATAATTGAACACTGGACAGAATAACAAATGCTGTGGTCAAGTTTGCTTCATGGGTTTATCGTGTTGTATTAACATGATAGAAATATGAATACTTAAATCTTATCTCAGGTATAGTTTATAACTGCATTAATCATTTACTGTATTATATATTTTTCATGTCACTAAGATTGTGAGGAAAAGATTCAATTTTCCCAGTGCAGTCAGTTGAATGTGGTTTAGATAAGTTAAAGGCACTGCATTAAACTGTTTCAACATGGCTTTCTCTTATAGACCCTATAAAAGGATGGGGAACGTATATCAAACAGTAATAACTGGTATATTTTACCTTTTTTTCCCCCTTAAAGTCATATAGCAGTGCATTTTCCATTTTCATTAAAAGCAGGTAAATGAAGTTACTAAGCTTAACAATTTTAAGCAAATACAGTAGACAGAACCATCTGTGTCAGTTTGAATACATTCACCTGTAAATGTCAAAGGGGAATGCTCTCCTATCAATTAGAATAGCAGTTTGATAGACACTGAAGCTATCCAGGGGTATCATAAAGAGATACAACAAATACTCCCAATGCACCCAACAGTTTTTCACTTTCCTTATATTTACTGGTGATGTGGAATATGAACCTTCTGAAAAAGAGAGTGACTCACTGGCACGCATCTCTGAGATTTCAGCACACCACAAAGCACTCCCATTTCACTCCACATAAAAAGGGAATATGTACCAGCATATGCATTATGCACTGCTAACTGCCTTTTTAGATCATTATATGAACATTGCACATTCATTGCCCATGAATTATACGTAGATTCTAATTTGCAAGAGAAATACTGATTCATTTCCTCAAAGTCAAGAGGTGGCCAAAGGAAAAACAGCAGCTGAAAAGGCGAGGGCTGCCAGGGAGGCTGTGCTGGTGGCTGCAGGCTGAGGACAGGCAGGGCCGTGCAGCTGCTGACCTCAGTATGAAAAGCAGCAAGCAGAATAGGTAGGTTCGTGTGTCTATAGAGTGCTTAACCAGCCCGAAGGAGTGTGGGGTGTATGGGGTAGTAATCAGGTGCTTAAGTCCTTTTGCACTGCCTCTTGATGTCACACTGATACATGGCCACTGGGGCTCAAATCATGAGCAGCTGCTTCTGCTCCATGGGCAAAGGTGCAAAGGACTACATCTGGCTGGGCTTGGGTCTGGTTAGGAGCAGGGATGTCTGGGGATCAGCACTGCGCCTGGGGCTGCCTGATCACAATATGGCACAGTGAAGTCAGCATGGTCCTGGAGTGGCTGCAGCATCCAGATAAATGGGTTGTCTGTGCAGGGTGTGAGGTTTGTATCAATGATACAGAAATACTGACTGGAAATAAATTTACTGCAGTTCAGAATTTTTTTTCACAATTGCTTGGTTTGTAAATTTCCATTTAATACAAAACTAAACCCAAGATAAAACCAAACCAAACCAATGGCACTGCTATGCTTTGTCATCCTTCCTTATTATTGCCTTGCAAAAAAAGCTTTGTGTTCAAGAAGCCAACTGAAACACCAAGATCTTTATGCCATGACCATTCTTTTGCTACAGAATTCTCCACAACTGCACTTCTGCACTTCAACATTGCAATGGCTTAACCTATGACTAGAAAAATAAATAGGATAGTTTAAGTATATTGTACAATAAAAACATCTTTTCCGGTCAGATTTCCTCTAATTGAGATCACCTGAAATAATCTTAATGACATTGTATAATATGGAAGATTCCCTGCCAGGGAGGGTTTATATGGTGGTGGAGTCGCTGTCCCTGGAGCTGTTCAAGGCAAGACTGGACGTGGCACTTGGTGCCATGGTCTAGCCTTGAGCTCTGTGGTGAAGGGTTGGACTTGATGATCTGTGAGGTCTCTTCCAACCCTGACGATACTATGATACTATGATATGCCTAAACTGTAAATGGTGAGTGAAGTGTTTGCTAGAACTCAATTAGTAGTTCCTATGTCATTACTGGATTTTTAGAGGGTTTTTCTTAGGCTGCTTTGAATTACAGTGTCACAAAAATGCTAAATCAATTTTTTATATATGTATATACGTATATGTGCATGTGTGTGCCTGCCTCTTTGTACCTACTCCATAAGGATACCTGCCATGATTTTTTTTAATGCTCCTTTTAGACTTCATGTTTACTTCCATGAAGTGAAGGTCATAATACAGTGTAACTTAAAGTTTAGGAAAAAAAAATCAAACCAGCAGGCCATAGAATAGAAAGGTGAGATTCAAAGACACAAATCACTTAACAGTCACAAAAATTGCCAAAAAAAAAAAGCAGCTTACAGCTGTGCACAGCAGGGACAGAAAACATTAAACACATGTTAAATAACAAATAGGAGACTTAAATATAGCTAAGAGTGGACCTTATTCTGAATAAATCATGTAAACTGCATCTTAATGGTTCTAAGGAATGTACTTGATCGTGTGAAATATGCTAAATTTATATTGTTTTTTTAAAAAAATCAATAGTTAACCCCCTTGTTCTTAAAAAGAGGACTATTGAGGCCATGAGCAAATGTTTTGCCTCTCATTTCCTTTCTCTATGTACAGCTGGATTTGTGAAATTTCATTTCAGTTAAGGGCAAGGCAGGACTTGCATTCAAAGCAGTCTGGATTTTGGGTATGAAACTGTTTAACATTCTCTTTACAGAGGCTGGACTTTTAATGAAATTGTCCTTTTTCCCTTTCTTCTGTTACAAATGCAAAGAATGTGGATTATCCCATTTTTTTGATATACTCCTAGCAAAGCGTTTGAATTGGGCTATCCAGCATCCTGCATTCATTTGTGGTGTCTGTGAAAGGGCAGCCATTGCTCAATGGGCACGGCAAGCCTCAGCCCATCCTTTCTACCGTGTGGGAACGAGCAGGGGAGAGGAGGGGAGGGGGGGGGGAAGGCTCTTCTTTTTATGAGAAGCATGAAAAATAAATCACCAGTTTGAGTATTCAAATCAATCCTGCTGGCAACTATCTTTCCCTTGAAATGTTTGTTGCCTGTGTATTTCTGCCTTCTGACTATTTCCCAGCTTTTTTCTTGCATTCCAGACTGCGGGTCACGTTTTCATTTCCCTCTATATCTATTTTTTGAGATTAATGCACCTTAATGACATCATTGTGTGCGATGACGGGAAGGTCCCCAAGTTTGCTTTTCTTCCCATCTCAGTTGCACTTCTGAACAAATCAGCTCTTGGGCTTTGATGTTTTTTCCTTTAGGGCTATCTTTCTTGTAGGCAATATAGCTTACCTATACATTTAGTGAGTCTGCAGTCTCTCATTAGATGCATTTTTGTCATCAATAATAAGTTCCCAAGGAGCCTAATGCGATGGGTAACGGATACAGTGTGGAATGGAGCCATTGTTTGATAATGCAATATCTCTCATAACAGTGTAAATAAGAGGCTGAATACATTTCAGGGCTCCTTTGTGTTCCACATTATTAGATGGTGCTCTATTTTCAATCTGAATATTCATAATATGCTCCTAGAGTGCAGCATCGAAGTAAGTGGCTTTGAGGAAAAATTATTTTTTTTTTTTTAAGTGGAAGGGGGGGTGGAAAAAAAGAAGAAATGAGGAGTGTTCTAATGAGGAACAGTTGAGTAGTATGATTTAACATACTTCTGAGGTTTCTATCAGCCTGAAGCCATTCTTTCTTGGCTTGTACACAGTGCATTTACATGGAGCTCTATTTGGATGAGTGCCTCCCAAAGTACTAAATGCTCTAATGTACTGAAATGCAATAAATATGGAAAATGCACACATGCAGACACAGACACACACAAAGTGCAGATACATATGTGAACACACACACACACTCGCACCTCCCTTGCAGCAACAGTCACCTTCCCACCCCCTTCTCCTTCACACAGATGCTTTCATCTGTTCTCTAGCTAGATGGGCAACATTTCAAAGGTAAAAATAACAGACCTGTACATAGTCTATTTATCTATTACTTGGCATTGCAAAACACTGAAATATTCTTTAAAGGGGTGTGCTCCAACCCCTCCCGTGTAAGAACAGAGTAAGAAAACAGAGTAAGAACAGAAGGAGAGGCAGGAAAACAAGGAGGGGGAAAAAAAACCCACACAAAACAAAACAACAAACCCATGGAATTAAACCTGTGTGAGTGCTGTCGCTTCCTCCCTGACCTGCCTGACTCTGCTAACCTGAAAATGAGGCAAGGAAGAGTTTGGGTTTAACCAGCACAATGAGCTGTGTTGCTGGCTATCAGACACTAAGTGCAGACAATAAGCTCTGGATAGCATGTCACTCTTTACCAAAGGGCCCTTTGCAGTGACCTTACTAGCTGACAACAGTGATTGGAGCAGAAATGACAGTTGTGATTTTTCTAGCAGAGTTGTTGCTAATTTCTTTCAGTTCATTCCTAAAAATACTGGGGGGGGGGGGGGGGGGGAAGAAAGAGAGGGAAAGAGAGACCTAAAATAATGAAAACAAAGCTGAATAGGTTAATGAAATGACAATAGAAAAGTGTCCTTAATGGGAATACAATTGCTGCCTGAAATATTTATTACTTACATTTATTTAGATCCTTCACGAAAAAATGTGTCCGTTTTCCTATACTTTGATTTTTGCCCTGAAGTTTCGAGGAGGTTTTGTGCTTTTTCATCTAATATTCCTCCTCTAACTCTCCCAACGTGATTCATTTTTTTAAGATCTTGTTTTATTTTTAAGTCATCAATTACTCAAACTTTGTTGGCCTATCTATTCTCTGCCATCTGGACCCCATACCTTATTTTAAAGCATGTTCAAATAATGACAACCTTCTTTTCTCAATTAATTTATGGGCTGTGGGGACCATTTTTCATTTGTTATCATGCACTTCCATTTGATCTCTCATATCTTTCTTCTGCATCTGCAACCATAGTGTATAAATCTTCCTCTCAAGCATTGTCATGGTGCCCAAGATATATAGGTGTAACTCCCTATTAGTTCCACAAAACTGACCTTAATTTCTAAAAATGGTATCAGATGCGAATAAAGTTTGGTAAGATGATTTGTTTTGATTTACTTTGTACCACTTATCTTGGAGTTTTCTTCCTACTTTTCTTTTATCTAATTTAGACAGTACAGTCTTGCAAGCCCAGTTGCATGTTTATCCATTACCTCCCTGCCAATGCTGCTCCTTAGAGAGATGGAGCTGTAAGATTTTGGATGCTAAGAATAATAAAACAGGGTTTTTCAGTAACCTGTAGTAAGTGTGCAAATTCTATTTGCATTTAAAAATGGTAATTATGTTTCCAATAAAATGCAGAGATTGTGTAGGTCTGACTGAGGTGACATTAGTCTGCTAAAATGAACAGAAACAGACAAATCCAAATAGCTTTCATTTTATTCTGCTGTGTTGACAAATGATAAGACTTAAAAATCCAATTCTCCCACCGAGCACTTACAAGAGGCTGGTTTGGATTGCTGAAGGGTTGTGGCTTACAAAACAAGAACCTCTCTCTTTTTTTATTATTGTTTTGAGGGGAGAGAAAGAGTCTCTGTGTGTGTATGTGTGTTTTGTTTTACATAAACAAACTTCAGTCCAAACTAAGGATTGCTAATTAAGCAAAAACCGTGACCAGATGTTTATTAACACCTCTCAGGTTCATGGGATTTGGATAGTGTGCAGTTTTCATGGACTAATTTGAGAAGGGAAACACCTTTATTGGAATAATGGCCAATTATAATTGCCTACTTTGCCTATTCTTCTTTTAGCTGGTGCATAGAGAAAGAAACATCAGCCTAACCCATCATCCTCGTGCTGTTGATATTAATTCTACACATTATATGGTGCAGATTCTTAATAATAAATACATAATAGTGTACAGATGAAAAATTCCTCAGCCATTTGCAACTAGTTTTTTGTGCATGTTGTTATTAGTTTATCACATGCCAACATTGTTAACCTATTTATATGTAGCCTGCCACTAGGTTTGCCTCTGCCAAAGCAACGATGCGTCACTTTGATGCCAAAAAGCACTGAAACAGGAAGAGTTGCTGTTGGGTCCCAGCATGGTGACTTCATCACAGGCCTCAGCTTCAAACTGTGGAGTAATAAAACTGAATAGCACAATATAAAACTCCATGTTTCATAAGACAAATATTGCTTTACGCATTCATGTCCCTTGTACTATGTTAACTGTAGGAAGAAATGGAATACAGTTTTAGTGACCCCCTGGGACCTATAAAGGCTATTTCTGAGTCTGAATCTTGCTGTTTAATTTAATCATTTATTATATTAATATTCAAATGGGCTGCATCTTATTAGCTACTGCAAAGATGTTAGTATGTCTGAAATAAATACCTAATTATGCTTTTGAAGAGAGAGGTTCTAAAGACTTTTGTACATTTGTGCTAATAGAACAGTTCATTTGCAGATTTTTTCTGCAGAAATCAGCAGTCTGAGTGGTTTTGTTTCCCCCCCCCCCCTTACTTTGAATAAAATAAGAACACAGATCAAATACACCATTGTGATGCCTAAATAGCACAGGCGAGTTTTCCCCTTTGTACTGCAAGACTTCATTCTCCAAGCGAGTGAGTTATACAGTAGCAAACTGACCAGTGCCCTCAGCTTCTAGCTCAATAACACATTAATAAAAATAAGTGCTTTAACCAAATGACCATGAAATTAAGTATGTTCTTATTCAAATTAAACAAATGGACATGCTTTTGAAAAACATTTTTGAGCCTGACGTGACCATGTTTAAAACACATTGACATTTTATTGTTTTAAAAGGCCATTATTATTTTTTCCCTTGAGTGCAAACCAGAAAAGATGGAGGCTCTGAATTTCACCTCTTCAAACAGCAGCTTCTTGCAGAAACATACCTTGTGATTCTGCATTAAATGGGTAGCAGAGTGCAGGGACATGGAAGGAAAATTGTCAGTGGCTTTCTAGTGGTGGCTCATCTGCAGGATCTCCAGGCAGAACCTTTTACTAAGTCTGCATAAGGATGACTTGAACTGCAAATTCTATGTACATAAATGGTGCTAACACATTGCAAACTAAATGCACACAGTGTGTTTAAACAGTGCAGAAAATTAGTAATAAATGCAAAACTACAGTCTACAAAACTGAGAATTAGAAGTTACTGTCCTTCAAAAGATCACCACAACCAAACTTGGACTATTTTTTTTTTTTTTAAGTCTGTAAATTTAAGGTTCCTACCAGTGCAAAATTATTTCTTTCATAGCTGTTTGCTGAATAAACGGTGGTGTTAATAACAGGTTAAAGGACAGAGACTGCTGGAAGCCAAAGTCCTCATTGTAGCTACAAACAGCAAAGTTAGCGAGCTGCAGGATGAAGTCCTCTGAGCTGACCTGCAAATGAGCTTACCCTTAGTCAGCTGAAGCGGTGTGAAAGGCTCACCAGAGCACCTCCTGCAAGCAAGGATGGCAATTATCACAGTTATTACTGCTGGGCAAATTATCAGCCTTCTTGAACCCAAGGGGGGAAGAGATGGGTCAGCTCCAATATTTACTCAGGGAAGTTTTCTCTCACACCTTTAAGTTCTGCTACTGCTTCTGAGAATGTTACTTGCAAAGACTGAGACTAGACCTCACTCTGCAATTCATTCCTTAATCTACTCATAACTTTTAAGGCTGCACCTTATCCTATTCACCCCTCACAAAGTCCACCCTGTATCCAAGTCATCCTTGAAAACCTGTGAGTTTTGCAGTGGAGGCTTGAGTCAGTCACATCCCACCATTGCAGGAAGCTCCGATGGCAACGATTTATTTGAAGCCATGGGCTAGATTGCAAGGAGGATCACTGTACATTAGGGTCTGCAGTGCATAATAGTTTATAACCACTAGTACCTTAGTGGTCAACTGAAATTATTAACAATGGTCACCTAACTACCCTGTGTATAAAACAATCGCTCTGGTAGTTTTGTAATTAATAGCAATTATGTTTCTCTCAGTAAGCAGCTGATGCATTTCTCTCTTGGAAAATACTTTAAAATATACATAGTGATCTAAGTTTGCCTTTTTTTTTCCCCTGCAGAATATGTAAAGATTAGATTGTCACCGTTGGTTTAACAAGTAGCAGCAAAGCTAGGGCATCAATAGTTAACCTTCTATTACCCTCTGCTGAACAGACACAGTATCAATGTAGGGGTTTAACTACCACACCACTAAAAACACATATTCCTGCAGTTTTAGACTAGCCATAAGAATGCTGTGTATATGTTTTCCTCATTATTTGGATGTGCTGTTTGAATGTTGTGATCAGTGATTCAGAGCACATGATTCATCAGGAAGACATTTGCTAGGCAGACATGTGAGGAGCTGTCTGCCTCTTCAATCTCACTGACAGGGCAAAAATGCTGATTTATAGTAAATCATTAAAATCTGCTTATTATTGCACTGCTTGTTCCTCTTCTCCACTTCAAGCCAGCATCTTGATCTGCATCATGTCTCTTACAATTTTATACTACAGCAAGCAGTTATTTAAACAAGAGAGAAATGATCCTTAGTCTTTATTAGTGCATATGAAAGGATATTTTGTTTAAAGAAGACTAATTAAGAAAGCAGACTCTATTTTCTTGCTCAGTTTAGGGAAAAATAAAGATTTAAAATGTGTAAGTGCAAAGAATTATTACAAGGAAACAATATTTTTAAATGATTATTCAACAGCTTGGGGTTTTTTGGTAAAAAAATAATCATAAAGAAGCAGTCCAAGCACCACTAAAAATATATGGAAGGAAATAGAGGTTGGATGGGTATTCAAGTTGTGATAGAACCGAGAGAAGACACAGCTAAATATGATGTGATTTTTAGTGGAAAGGGGAAAAAACCATTAGAACTAGCTGCCAGTCGAGTACAGTGACAACGAGAACATGAAAATCATTTTTAAGGAGCAGGGGGAAAAGTTTTGTTTACTTTGAGAGAGGTGATTTTATGAAATAATACAGAATGTAAATACATAGTCTGACAGAAAAACAAAGAAACAATACAAAAAGGTCCATATTGTGTATGTGTTACTTACAGTAAAAATTTTAATTTGATGCCTGGGGACAGAAATCCTTGCCACTGAATTACAAAGAAGTGAATAAACTGACTCAAAATTAATCCATACAGATCTGTCCCCTTAATAATACTAATTCCAGAGAACAAAGCAGTGCATAATGCATTTTAAATTAACTTGGAAAATGCATAATTTATATTTGTTTTATTTCTTAATATTTGAACACAGGTACATTTCAGAATGCTAAGGACAAGAAAGGAGAGGACAGATCTCGGCCACATAGGCTCAATTTGAAAAAAATAAAACCAGACAATATTTTTCAAGCTCTCTTAGAAAAGGACTTCAGCTGTGAAATATTACAGAGAAAGGATAAACACAGTTAGGAGAGAGAAAATGATTTTTAACATGCTGTGAAATGAATATGTTTGGTTAAAATATAAAAAGGGTCCTAATTCCTAATAAAACATTCTGAAATAGATAATTACATATTAGTTTGGATCAAAAATAATGTCCTTACTCATGAGAAGCAATTGAGAGATACACGGCAGGGTGCCCTGTTGGGCATGGCAGACAGAGAATACGGGATGCAAGAGGGGCAGGGGTAAGGCACTGCAGTGCAATGCTCTACTCCATGACAAATACACTGCACATACAGGAAAGGACAAGGTTCAGGCCTGCTTCTTTGTTACTGCTCTGCACCTACACATGTAACATTGTCACCTGCCTTTTATATATACCCTGTTATTTACCATATGGGTGTGCAAGTCAAAAACCAGACACCCTGTGCCTAATGTAAAAAAGCCATGCCTGTAATTCAGAGTTGTACTGATCCTTTGTCTGCTAGGGCAGTTCAGCAGGTTAGCTTCACCCTTTCCAGCCAAAGAGCCAGCCTTCAGTTACTCAGACACCACATTGCCATGGGCAAGAGGAAATAGTTTAATGTACTGGAGCCTGTACATCAGGCTCCTTTTGGACAAACGCATAGGTGCTCCATTGCCTGCCATACTAAGTCGGTGCTGCTGGATTTGAAAGGTTGCTTTCCATTTGAATTAAAAAAGAAAGGAAAGAGAGTAAAAGGATTTCTGCTGGAGTGCAAGCACAGTTGCAGATTGGAGTATAAGAAGAGGGCATCTGGATGTAAAGATTCTCAGTGTGTAAAATTAGTTTTTGCTGTTTTACTTTCTCCTATGCCAGAGTAACTTTGGATCTAACAAAGTGGAAGATTGTTTGCAGAGGGCCAAAAGGCAGTTGGGCAGATACATGCTTTTTGCATAGCCATATAAGCAGAGATGGAACATGTCTACATGGAGAGCAGGGGTATCTGCTTTTCGCCTCAGGGACACCAGACAAGTGTAACTCTTGCAAACAAAGACAGTTTCCTAGAGACAAGAAATTTTACAAGCATTTTGGTCTTGTATCAAGCCTGCAATACTCAGTGAGGATGAAAGCCTGAGTGAGAGTTGAAAAAAAATTACCTCCTTGTCAATATCTGCTCAAGGAAGGTTGGCTGCCCTGGTATTTAAAGGAGTGGTAATACCTGTGCAGTGGATAGAATCGTAGAATCAACCAGGCTGGAAAAGACCTCCAAGATCATCCACTCTAACCTATCAGCCAGCCCTGTCCAATCAACTAGACCATGGCACTAAGTGCCTCATCCAGGTTTGTTGAATATTTCAGTTATTAATACTACTGATTAACTTATTTTAAATGGTTATATTATAAGAGGACATAAAGGGTAAATAGTGTATTTTATTGATTTTTTTTAATATATATAATCTTTATGATGTTTGAAGGAAGCAAAATTTACCTGTAACCAGACTTGATTACAACATAGAAATTCAGCCCCTAGTTGCTAAGTTATAAATCTTTCTGCCAGATTGGGATGAACATCACATTACCTTGAACTAAATTTGTAAAGAATGGCCACTGTCTTCACAGCTGTAAGAGAAAAATGTGGAGCTTGTCCCAAACCATGGGTTTTAATAGGCTGGTCACATGAAACTAAAAAGCGTGGAAATAAAACCCAGCTAATGCAAATTTATCCAAACTGATTACTTCCATAGTGACAATTTGTTAAACAATGACTTTACTAGAAAACTCAATTGATTACATTTTGTGCACTTTTTGTACTTTAACTACCTAGGAAAAAAAAAAACCCAACCACCTTGCGTTGATAGGAAAACATTCCCGGTTAATTCCTTCCTTGGTGCTATGGTTGGGAGTTATTTTCCACAACTCAATTTACAAGCTAGCCTTATCGTGGGCTAATGCAAATTAATGCTTTGAGTCATAAGTGTTTCCCTTGGAAACAGTAATTTCAAGTTAATGTCTCTTGATGTGAAATGGAGTACGGTGTCACAAACTCTCTCTCACCAACCTACAAATTAACTTCTATTCCCTCCGTACAAAGAATAAACATGGATGCCATCCTGCTTTGCTTACATATGGATGGATAAGTGTCTGTGTGGACAGGTCACTCTTTAATGAGCTCACAATCCTGGATTTTCACTGGTGCACCCAGATCTACGTGAAAAGGCCATACATGGCCATTGGAAATAAAAGGGGGGGCAAAGCACTAATATTTATAACGTGCTAATACAATGATGATTCATGAAAGATGATTGTTGATCTCCAAACCAGGTCTGCTTTGGCAGATTGGTTTGGTTTGTACTTAGGGAACAATGTGCAACTAGCAGCCATGAAAAGAAAATAGGAGAAGAAAGGAAACAGTGAGCAATGACATGTTATAAATGAATCAACAGTTGAAAAATTCTCCATCCCAGCATGGCTGTGTCTTCTGCATAAGATTTTGTATTTTCAGTGCAATCTAACACAGAATGCAGAGCTCCAGCCTTATGGTGATGCACAGAGGGAAATCACAGCACTTCTCTCCAAGCTTTCAGCCCTCTGCACAAGTTGTAGCATGGGCTCACAGTTGGGAAAGACTACAGGGTACAGGCTGAGCTAGTAATGGTGAATTCAGTTATCACACAGTCAAACAGGCTAATTCTCTTATTTGTGCCTTCCTCCAAAGCTTGCTTATATTATTGAAGGCACCTGTGGTTTGGACTCTTGGTTGTTGCTGCTGCTTCTTGAAAAAAAAAAAAACACTTTTTTTTTTTTCCTTTGACTTCTTAGTAGTCCTGTAGTCAAACTGACCTTCTGAAGTTTATTTTTAAATAAATATGTAAAACCAAAACCCAAGCAGCAATCTCTTCTCCACTTTGCATGGGAGAATGAAGTTACACAAAACAATCTTTGGAAGCAGAGAAATTACAAAAATCTCCTCTTACAACAGACCGCAGTTTCTACCTTTGCACAGTCCTGAGCTTCCTCTAGAGATACTCAGCTCTCTACCCCTCCATAGATGGTGCTTGTGGGCTGATGCTTTGACCTTCACAAATCCCACAGTGTTCAGCAAACTCCTAAGTTACACCAGTAATGCTACTCATTTCCTCAGAGCAAATGTAACTGAGTCTCCAGACTCCTAAGGAACAAAAACACGTTGGAGGTGGTAATAGCAGGTAATGTAGGGTCTTCACTGAGCATCAGCTAGGACAGTCCCAACAGTCCTCTGAGCTTAAGAGGGCACAGAACTCAGCAAGGATTGGGACAGCTATGGGAAACCATGTGCTGCTGCCTCAAAACACCTACCTCTGCACAGGCTGTTGGTCTCTAACTCACAGAGGAAGGAAACTCTCTTCTGAAAATTCATGGTTAGGATGTGTCCTGTGAGAGGAGAAAAAAGACCTAAACTGCATGAAGCTCTTGCTCCTAAGAGAAGTAGCTACGCATCCTTGGGAAATGTCTTCCCTCATCCTGAGTACAGGAAGGAGAATGAAATTAGAAGTGCCCATCAGCAGCCAAAGGCAGATGTGGCATTCCAGCAGGAGGGGAATCCAGGGCAATAATAAGATCTGAGGTAGAGAACAAGGTAGAATCCTAGAAAATGAAAGGGAAGGAAGAAGAATTGAGACTGCAATAATAGGAATGAAGAATGGAGGACAGAGCATTCATAAACCTAGATGCACGAACAAGATGGTAAGAACTAGGGAGGAAAAGAAGCAGCATGATTGATTTTTAAAAGCTGAGGTCCTGTTATCTATAGGAGGAAGGGAATAAAGGCAGTGGGGGCAAAAGGGAAGTAAAGACAACCTGGGATGATGGAAATAGCAGAGGCAAAGAAAACAAAGTATGTTTGAAGAAAGAGCAGCAGGAATAAAAACACAAATTCCTTTGGAAAGAGGCAAAAGAGAGAATAGCTGTGTTTGAGACAGAAAGGGGTTGCTTGAGAAGTCACTGGCAAAGGACAGCAAACTTCCTATTTATTAATATAGATTCTGTAATGGTTTTTTTTAAAAAAAACTTAATGTTTGAAGCCAATTATGGGACTCAGTGCACTAAACAAATATGCAGAAGAGAGAAAATGTTTAGCTTAGGTTGTGCAGGTGAGATTTAGGTTTTTGAGTGTCTTGAAATAGCGCATACTGAACAGAATTACAGAAAGTATAATAGCCTGTTTACCAGATCAAGGCACAGAAGCAAATCAAATGAAAGGTTAATAGGATCAGAGTTCATAAATTAAGGTTTAAATTCTCTTTTTTTCCTCAAAGAGAAAGATTTAGATGAAAGATCATGCAGTATATTTTAATCGTAGGAATAATTAGATGTATGGAAGAGCAGAAGGGATAATATGTAATCAGTGAAAGGAGCTGCTCTTCTTGACCAAGGAAATGCCCTTCCAGTCAAAGTCAAAGAAACTGCATGTTCAGGAATCAATACTTTTTTTTTTTTTAGCTGAACATATCTCTTACTGTCTATGTTGATTCATGTCATCCACCTTTAGTTTTGCTTAATGAATAGATTATATTATTATTACTATTAATAACAATAACAACAAAGCTGGTGAGGGGCTTGGAACACAAGCCCTATGAGGAGATGCTGAGGGAGCTGGGGTTGTTTAGCCTGGAGAAGAGGAGGCTCAGGGCAGACCTCATTGCTGTCTACAACTACCTGAAGGGAGGTTGTAGCCAGGTGGGGGCTGGTCTCTTCTCCCAGGCAACCAGCAACAGAACAAGGGGACGCAGCCTCAAGTTGTGCCAGGGGAAGTATAGGCTGGACGTGAGGAGGAAGTTCTTCACAGAGAGTGTGATTGGCATTGGAATGGGCTGCCCAGGGAGGTGGTGAAGTTACCGTCCCTGGGGGTGTTCAGGAAAAGGCTGGATGAGGCACTTAGTGCCATGGTCTAGCTGACTGGATAGGGCTGGGTGCTAGGTTGTACTGGATGATCTTGGAGGTCTCTCCCAACCTGACTGACTCTATTCTATTCTATTCTAACATTGCACTCTGACCAAAAAAGCCCAAAGATTCAGATAAGAGCAAACAGACCTGAAACACTACTGGAGAAGACTCCATTTAGTACTTTGATTTAGACACTTGAAAACAACAGCAAATATATATCTTTCATATATATATCTCCAACATAAATAGTGTCATGTTTAGAATTATAGTTGCATTTAAATTTATGAAGGTCAACAATATCACTTCCACGTAGAAGCATCACTTCTACCTTTTGGAGATTTGTGTGCGTGTGTGCGTTTTAGGTTTCTTAAGAGCGTGCAGAAAAAGATGCTGCAATGTCAGCACTTAAGAGAAATGATAATCAGAGAATATCACATTTAAATCATCATGTTACATTACATTGCAACACCTTGCTTTTCTTGCAACTTGTAGCAATTCCCTAAGAACCATCACTCTTTAGGAAAATATAAGAGGTTGAATCAGTAACAATCCCAAAAGAATTCTTGCACTTTGGAGTGTCAGCTTTTTTTCTTCTTTTAAACAAAGGACAGTTTACACACCAGGATGTGGCTGCTGATGTGATAACAGAGGCTCAGTCAGCAAAAGTGTGTTTCTTTTCAAAATGACACCTTTTGGGCTTCATTCCACAGAAGGCTGAAATAAAAGTCTTGATACAATTTCTATGACTGAATGGTGGAAGCAAGAGGGACCAGCACTATGTGCCAGGACAAGGTGCCACAGCATGTCACTTCTGAAAAGCAGTGTGCTCATGGTTTTCTTACCTGCCTTGCAGCCCCTTACTCACTGTGGGGCACAGAAGCATCGGAACTGCCACCAGCTTCATGGGCTCCCTCTCCTCCCAGAGCTTCACTGTTCAAAGCTCTCATGGCTCCCAAGGGTCCAGCCAGCCTTTCAAGTCTAACTCCTGCAGAGAGCAGGCTGACTTGGCTGTTCATCTGCATAGCATCCATAAAGGGAGAAAGGAGACATTTAAACCAAAATTGGTGGAGTCTGACAGACAAATCTGTGCTACAGCATGGAAGAAGGTGATGGGGAGAAATGTGGGCTGTTGGTACTCACTGATGCACATGGAGACCTGCATGTCTGCACATCCTTCTCTGCTGTGGCCAAATGCCTGCCAGACACTGGACACAGAAGTGAGGATTTTTCAAGTCTAGGAGGAGAAGCATCACCTCAAGGGGCGAAGAGCAACATTAATAGGGAACACCTCATCTTCCCTTCTTTGTTGATGAAACAGCTTGATTCAGGGATTGTTTTTGAACAGAACAAACAGTAACTAATCAGTGAATGATATTTTGCATGTGTGTATATCATTGGATTGCTCTGGCTCCTGTAATGTGTTATCATACATCGGTGTCAAGAGGGATTAACAGCCCTGTCAAATGTCATCAATGAGAACTCTGTATGTACAATCAGCTCCTGTGGAAACACTTCTGAGCAGGCTAAGTTCAACTCAGTTTTCAAACCCATCTCCAATTGTCATAAATAGGAGAGTCCCTGAAGAAGCAAAAGCAGTAAAATATCTTAAGAAACAAAAAATCCTAAATATGAGCAAACTTTACTGATAGAGTATTTGCTAGAGAACGATCAAAAATTTACTGTGAATGTCATTTAGTGTTCAAAAATACTATCGTGTGTGTCGTTAAAAAAAGAGAGCATTCTCTTAAACGTCTGTTATTTAGTTTTGAAATGAAAAATACCAAATAGTTAAACTTTATTACGTGTAAAATTGTTTCTAGATCATGATGTATATGCTGCATACAGCAAAGCAAACTTGAAAAGCAAAGAAAAGCAGCTCACTGAAGAAAGACTCAGAACATTAAAACCAAACAGATGTTTTTAAGCCAATCTGGGTGTTGCAAGGGCCATGTGCCATTGTCTGCAATCAAGCCCTCAAGGAGGGAGGCCAAGATTATTGCGGGGGTTATAAACCCTGGTTTGGCTATTGAGAACCATGTGGAAAACCCTGAAACTCTGTGCGTAAAATGCAAAGGGGCCTCTGAGAGATGAAGATTCCATCCAGTGAGAAGTCTTGGTTCAGACTGTTCAAGAGCTGCTGAGAGACCCAAGTGCTGTGGTTGCTCCAGCACGGAATGCCACACAGCTTGCTGCCCGGTCCACCACTCCTCAGTTTTTTCTCTCCATGTCGTGCAGGAGCGGGACACAAAATAGAAAGTATTTGAATGCTGGTTTTATGCAGTGCTGACAGTAGCTCTGCAGCTGGCTGGGGAGGGCACCATCATGTTCCCTCGGCAGAGAGCTGCAGTACTGCCATGTCCCTGACCATGGGAAACTCTGCTGTTTCCAGGTAAACCGACTGCTCGGGCAGCTTTCCAGAACAGGTTTCCAACCTAGACTGCACCCAATATATAACAGGACATAACTTCCTGAAAAGGGAAAGGATTTTCTTTAGAATAATGGTCATGCCTCTTAGTGTCACAAAGGAGCCGAGCACTAAGCTTAATCCCAGTAAAAACTGTGTAAAAGTAGTATATTTGCTTACTGGATTCCTTTTAAAATGAACCAAGTTCTAGAGATACCACATCCTATGTCTAAAAGGAAAACTTGCTGTGCTGTCTACATTTGTCTGCTGTCATTCTTGGAAGAAACTGGAAAGGGCTACACTCACATAGCAGCATGTGCACATTGAATTGTTAGTGTCATTAGATCAAAGGAACATCTTCCCACATGAACAGGTTCCTCGCAGCAATATTGTGCAGGTGCTGGTCCCTTGCAGGTCAGCTGAATACCTTTATCTTTACAAGATCCTTTTTGTAAGACTTGGATGCTTACCTCATTCACACAACCATCACAAAAGAGCATTACAGCCAGAATAACTCTTTGACAAGCTGCATCACTAAGGAAACACCAGCTAATCAGAAAGCAGAGGTACTAATGGCAGCATCAAAATGGTTGTGATTTTATGGCACATAGGCAAAACATGAGTAAATTTTTAGCAACCTTTAATTTTGTTCAGATTTGTTTTTCTTAAAAAATCTTTGGTGTCAAACTGAACTTTTAATTACCACATCTAAATGTTGACAACCCATACCAGTAAACAACACTGCTACAAGAATAAGGATGAACAGCCACAAGACAGTACTCATCACGATTTAATGATCCATCAGAAGAATGTTGTTCAGAAATTACCTTGATAGTTCCTTTGCAGGTAACCAACATCATTCACATCTCAATTTGCAACAGGATGCTGAGGAGCCTTTCAAGGACTAACTGCAATGTGTCTTGTGCCTTGTAAAACTGACATTTCAGAGGAAAATGTAGAAGAGGTGACTGATCTGATGGCTTGCTGGGAATGGCAATGGATTCTGCTATGCATCCACTCATCTTTCCACTCACCTGTCCTGAGAACTTTTGATGTAGGTGCCCATAAAGTTCTGGTAAGACTTCCAAAGCCAGGTATCCTCCATTTAGCTGAAGAACTGTGTCTTCATTTCACAATCTAAATCAAACCGCAATGTATTCATAAAAGAAGTCATGGCTAACAGATAAAAATTCTTGTGTGTTTCTCTCAAATTTGATGAGAATTATCAGGACCTCAGGTTATTACCTGTAGAAAGGGAAAGCATCCCTTTCCTGAAGGGGATGAACTTTTAATGTCAGATCTACTGCTCTTCAGCAGTATGAAAGATACCCCAAATTGCAAGGAACTTGAACAACCTGGTCAGGCCTTAAGGTTGGCCTACATTGAGCCAAAAACATTAAATATTGTCTATCAAAGTTGACATCTCTATCTAAAAGTTCACAAGTAATTTACAAGGGTGCTTCTAACATCTTGCATTCCACTGGACTTTAAAAAGCCAATCAATATATCCTTATTAGCCTCAAGGTATTTAATTACTGCAGAAGGAATTAAAACAATATCGCAATTTTAGCTGTCTGAAGATTAGGTAAAGCAATGCATTGTTAAAACTTAGGCATATTTTTAAGGGAAGACATGAGTTGAACCTTCTGCACTTACCTTGTACCCCTATGGAGAGAGACCAGCAAGCCTCCACAGGAGGAACCAGGAGAGCAACGGCTGGAGGACAGGATGACACAGCACAGAAAAGATGCATCACTTTACAGTCATTTTAAACTCAACTATGGGCTAAATATTTCTTTGCATTTTCCTTCATATATTGGTGTTCATTAGGCTGAAGACCATCAGAGGTAAGCCATGTAGTGTTGCTTGTGCTACTGAGTGCTTCATGGTTTCACGTGCCGGGTACTGTCATTGCTGGTCGTTGAGGACATTTAGTTTCCACTCTTTGGGGCTTTCTGATTTAAATCCATGTCGGATGTGGGTGCTGCAGGCTCTGCAATTTGAATCGAGCTGTTTGGGGGATATTTTTGCCCTCATCTTCAAACACCCCTGGGCCAAATGTGTAATTGCACCTGTGATAACATTCAGGGAGGTGGGTATGAGGCAGAGAGCCATGGTCAGAATGAAGCTAAAATGTATTTATTCAGCTAGGGAAGACAGGCTGTCTCAATCATCCTCATTTCACAGCAGCATGTATTATTGCAACTATTAATGAAAACACAGGGGTTAATGTTATTTAAAATGCATTTAGAATAAAGTCTGCATATGAAACCATGTCAAAAGTAAAAGAAAGTATAATCAAACTAATCTTAAAAGCCAGCTTTCTTGAGAAATACTGCACTGGATTTGTTTAAGAAAGACTCAATATTTTCTGTTTGGAGGATTTTAATGAATAGATGTTATTCCTATGTATTATTTACTACTTTCAAAATTTAATGAATAGTCCTGGTGATAATTTCTTTATTTCTATATTTATAGAAATACAGAATTTCATACATACTGAACGGTGTTATTATCTACACATGTTCCGCCTCTCTGTAAATACAGAAATTTAGTGTTTGCCAGCAGAACTATTCATTACAATTTGAAAGTGGATAAATAATGAATAGTAATGCCATTTCTTCATTAAAATTCTATAAAAGGAAAATATATACTCGTTATTCCTTTCATGAATTCGGCCCATTGAAGGTTCATAAATAATTGTGCTCCACAATTGTGTCTAATTAGCAACGAACTTAATCCAGTACATCCAAAAGCCTGAAGCAAGGGGAGGGAATTTTTGTTGTTGTTTTATTTCTCACTCTTAGTGGCAAGTGTCTGACTTTTGAAGGCACCTTTGCTGATAAGACAAAGTGATGCATCTTCAGAGATGAGTGTTAAGTCTACTTCCCCCCTCCCACATCTGCTGGTTAAAGTACCAGGTTCATAAACACTGTCCCTATCAAACTCAAAGTTAGCTCAACAGGAGATCAACAATACAGTAGTTAATAAATGAATCTTAAAAATATTTCTCTATATCAAAGTTCTTACAGAGTGCTTTTGCTCCGTAATACGGACTGCAGAGCTGTACTGCTGTAGGAATGTCCTTCTATGACAGACTTATCTCTGGAGCAAGCTTAAGCAGCATCATCTGCTGTAGAAAAATCCTTAAGGAGAGGTTATGCAAAAGGCACAAGCTTGGGTCTTCTCTACCAGGGGAACTGGTGGAGTTTCAGCACATAGTCAGTCATAGCTCTTTCCCTGCACTGTCTTCAAAGTCAATACACAAAATAAACTGATCATATTGTTAGTGAGTATTTTTCAACAAGGCACCCTGAAGAACTGTTAGAGAATGATTTATATTTAGCTGTCCCTCTTTTCTACATAATCTATTTAACTAGAGACTGGCTGGTGTAAAAATGAAACTAGACGTATTTAATGTCCCATATTCTTCAGCTTTCAGTATCTCTGCTTTCTGTGATGCTTATCACATGCCTGTATAGCTGCACCCATCGAGATTACTTGGCAGGCTTGATAAAAATCCTAAATATATTCCTTGTTTCCATCTCCCCCAACTAGTCAGTCATCAGTAATGCTGTTGGCTTTGTTCTTTGTACATTTTCAAAGAGCTTAAGCTCATGCTCTAACTGATTTGATGTTATCTGATTCGTAAAACAGCAATGAAACATCTAAGTCGTTTAAACAACCAGTACTTCTTTATGAGACACCAGCAGGTTATTTGATTATATTACAATCACATGCCTTGCAGTTGAACTTTACTGTTACCAATGAAAAGCAGAGGAGAGGGAGAAGGAAAGGGAAAAGGACTTTTTTAGTTTTCTTAGTGTTCTTTGTAACTCATACAACTCATACAGCAAGGACATTAAACAATATCTTCATGGAAATTATGCCATCAAACTATTTAACACATAACATGACATATTTGGGCTGACCTTGTCTTAAAAAACAGACTCCAAGAGATTTCTTACGTGAAGCATCTACTATCACAGCTTCAATAAAAGAAATCTCTCTTTTGTTTTTCTATTTTTTTTTTTTAATGATCAAAAGAAGGTCTAAAGACAGACTCCCTGATGGAACAAATGTAACCAAAACAAGACTGTAGTTTGGCTTTAGAATTATCTCAGCACCTTCTAAATACAGAAAACAGAAAAAAATAAATGCTGCTTTGTCATCATACTTTGTCCCTGAGAAATTAAAAACTATGAATTAAAATGATCTTTCAATGCAACTGCTGGAGAAAATTATCTAGGGAAGAGTCAGAGACTAAACACATAGGCTGACTTCTGTTCCTGGTTCTGCCATAGACATCCCAAACAACTCTGAGCAAGTCAGGCGTTTTTTAAGGTACCTGCTGCCACGTAACAAAATCTGTAGCCATGAATTAAATCCTGATGGCTTATAAAATGCATCCAGAGAGTTAGGTACAGAGAATAATAAGTGAAAAGCTGCCTAATATCACATAAATCTGAAAAAACATAGTCACCCTTGGGCTTAATAAAATGGGCATAACAGTATTCTCCTACCTCACAGAGTGCTATCAGCATACATTTACATACAGAACAGTTTTGGAGATCCTCCTATCACATCATCTGAATGGACCCTGACTTCAGCTGTCCCTGCCATGAGGTGTACAGAGGGGTATAGGCCAGGGCAAGTGCTGGTAATTTGTTGTTCTTGCAATTTACCGTTGAACAGGTTTTTACTTGATTCTATTCACCCACCTACAGGAATCCTATCTCATCGACTAGTTGGAATGAGAAGTTTAGCCTCTCCCCATGCTTTTCCGATGTTTCTCGCACTGTGTGTTTGCTCTAAGCCTGAGAATAATCTGGAGTACCTCAGAAGCCAGAATTCAGCAATCTCGAGTCAGTGTTTGCCTTTCTGTCAGGCCTCTGAGCAAAAGAAACAACCAAAAAATGTTGTCTAAATGCTCGGTGATGTCTAAATTCTCAAAGCACTAACGTGTTTGTCTTCACTTACATGTCCTTTGCAATCACAGCATATATAGCAAAGTGGTAAGAGATGTGCAGAAGGGATTTCCCATTTGAACACGCTGTGACCTGGATGCACATGTAGGTAGATTGTTACAATTTTTGCAAACTAGGTGCAGAGGTTTGAAAATGCTCCCCTGGTGACCAGTCATTTGTGAAACTGAAATGAGGACAGAATCATGTAAGAGGCTTTCTGAGTGCCTTGAAATATACTCAGCATCTTTTAAATGGCTTTAATTCTACAGTACTTTTAATATAACCCCTTAAACATGAGGGAACACAAAGGGAAGGTTAATTGGAATGGCTAATTAAACATAGTGAAGTTAAAGAACTGGAACACTGGGATTTTGTTTTGATATTTAGCAACATCTCATAACCCTAAGGACATTGATTTAGCCTAAGGTCTGGTATCTTTATAAATTGCAACATAGCCCGGAGACCCGAAGGAAAGAGAAAAGGGTTGAGTGCTTGTAACAACAGATTCCCAAAGGAGCCTTAATAACAATTATAACCAACATGATTATTTGCATTAGTTAAAAAATAAATCCATCTCTCAGGTTTTAGTAATTTTGTACTGATCAGCTAGGGTATGGAAACAGTGAGAGAAAATCTGCAACAAAATCACACTGGATCTCAGGATACAGAGAACAGAAATTCACATCTCACAACTATCCTTGTAGATCTGCAGCCACAAAGTACATTTTGCCTTTGAATACCCCAGATCATTTCCCAAATATGTCAATGAATAATAAAAATTCGTGCTTTCCTAGACTTTCAGAGAGTCTGGAAGGTATCACGATGCTTACTTTAAAACCAGGAAAATGAGCAACTTACCCAAGCCACAGCTGGTGGAGAGAAATACAAAAGAGGTGACTTGATGTTCCGATGTGTTCCTCCCCACTGAAAGGTATCTGTGCCTTGTGCTCTGCTGTGCTGATATGCCAGATGCCAGAGACAAATCTACTAGAGCAGAACCTACCAAACAGCACTGAAGTTAGAAATAGTAGAGTCACTCCCATAAGATCCTAAACCTTATAGTTTTTTGTGGGTTTGGGACCAGGATCTCTTCTGCAGGAATGCATAAGGGAAATCTGCCTGGTTGCTATGCCTCATATTATTTAACTGGAAGCACAAGCAAAAGCTGTTGTACTTCTGTTGGCTCTGTCAAAGGAACTCCATTTCCATGGGAGCTGACCTTGCTACACAAAACAAGACCTTGCTGTAGTGAAGGTATCCAGATGGCCTTCCTAGACACAGATATAGACTTGTGAAAGTTACTAAGAGCAAATCAAAGGAGTTGCTTGGGTTTTTGTTTTCCTTTGCTTAAGGTTGTCTTCCCACAAGCACACATGTATCACAGTAACATGAAGAGTTGGATGTTTTCTTTAAGCATTTACTGGGAAGTTCCCACAACAAAGCACAGTTTGCTCAGATTTGTTTACCTTTCTCCTTTCTGCCATCGCCATGCAGCTGCTGCAGGCTCATAGTGGTGCAAAGATTACAATATCTAGAGAAGAACATGATTTCTCATCTTAGTGATTGTTCCTAAGGAATTCAGAGACCTCTCAAGGATTAAAATGAGATCCTAGACATTCTTACACTAGTTGTGTTCCTGGCATGAGGAAGAGTTAGTATCTGTGTTATTGTTATTATTCACATGGCTGGTGCAAAAGCGTATAATCATTTTTAGGCATGTTTGCATCTCTTAATTTAAAGAAACAATGCTCAGATTACTAGAGTATTAATTGCATAGGTGAAGAGAAGGTTAATGAACTCTGTGAGTCTATTTTTTCATTTCAGTATCTGGACTGATAGAAAGGAAGCAAAAATACACAGTGCACATACAACCCCTTAGTAATCAAAATCTGTGCAATTCCCTGGCCTGTGCTGTGTCCCAGTCTCACTAGAATGATGTGTATATTTTGCCCAGACTCAGAAAGGATGAGGAGGTTAGAGCTAATTGTTCAAAGGGCTAAAGAAGTAAGGCCCTTTCTAAAATAAAACACGGCAAGATAAGTGCTGGCAATGGGCATGCTTAAGTGAATTTTATTCTGATAATAAACCTGAAAGCCAACGTTGTTCTGCCAAGTTCCTGATGCAATTGTCTATTTCTATAAACAGCAGCTCTCTAATGCCACGACACTACACTAGGGACTGGTGCACTTAACTGCCAAGTAGACCCAGTGATTCCACCTTGCACATCAATGTTGCTGAGTTCAACTTATACCTGATCTCCACATCTCTCCTGCCTGCTTCTCACTCTGAGCGGGTCTGAGGTGTTCCTAAAATAGTTCAAGTGAGAGTAATACTTGCACCTTATTACAGGCTTCTGTCTTTACAAAGGGCTTTCGGCTTCAGGCAGAAGTATACAAAAAAGCAAGTGGGTAAATGCAGTCTCCAAATTGTAGGCTAAATAGTTGCCTCAGATGTCTTTAAATCTTGGGCAACACAAGATTATAGCTGCATACTTAATTTTATTCTGCAAATGCTAGCTCTAAACCCTTTCAGCTGACCTTTTGACCACTGTGCACCTTTCCAACTCCTGCATAAATCCCACACATGACAATACCGTTCATGGAAGAAAAACACCACAACAATAAAAGGCCTAAATATCTTACATATCTAATACACTGTGTAATCAGGTCCTACTGGAATTCCCCTGGGGTCTGTTCAGAGCTTTGCCAAAGTCAGTAAAGTCTTGCATACAAAGTGGAGCAGAGGGTTCACATGATTTTTTGTGAGCTTCAAGAATATTTGGATTTGTGTCATACCTGTGAGGTCTGGTGCCATCTCTCCAAGCAAGATTTGCTGACAATCTACCTACATTTAGATACATAATTCTGATTTCATGAATATAGGGGCAACATTAAATGATTGTGTGAAGCTGCAATCTAGCTCCAAAACAATTTACAGCAAAAGGTGTTCAAACACCAGATGAATCTACAAATTCACTGCTTTCATTAATACTTACAGAATGCTCACAAGTAGAAGAGGCCTTTATGTGCTACATGAAATATTTAACTGAAAACATATTGCCAATAATCAAATACTATGCTGGGAGAGATGTAAATGCAGTCCAAAAACTGGGAACTTACTGCTGAGATAGCAAATAACTTGTTCTTTATTTCTAAAGGTCTTGCAAAGTTTCATCTCTGCTTTGCAAAAGTATCTGTGAGAAATGAATCCTCCCTGTAAAATCCAGCAACAAAGGACCACTTCCCAGCTGTCTTTGTCATCCACTTAGGAAAACAGAAAATAGGTTAACAATGATTGCTTTCACTTTAATTCCCCCACCCCATCCCCAATTTCAGCAGAAGAAGATTCTACTTCTAAAAGTGTGGTGTTAAGTCCAGAACTGCTCTGCTGACTTCACAGAGGCATAAATGAGAACAGAACAGAGACAATTGCTTTTAAATGGATTAATCAGAGCAAGTTAAATAAAAAGCAGAAAATTCTGTTCCTGTTTTACATTCAGGTCAGAATTTGGGGATTTGTTCTTCTCATTTGCCAGTGTTTCAGAACTAGGAAATAATATCTGAGAATTCTTTTTTCTTTCTTGACAAAGAGCGCTAGTCAAAAATTGGGAACCAGATGGCTGCTTATATATTTCTTTTTTTTATTTACTGCAATACCAAAGCCACCATAAAAAAGCAAAGTTGAACAGACAGAGCTAATAATATAATCATTCAAAACACCTGCAAACAGTGCAGATGGGCAATTTCTGTCTGCAAAATCATCAGTGAAAGACCGCCTTCCCATATGGGCAAATCTAGCTGCCTTAGAGCTTCCTAAGCTCTGTCCCTTACCTTAAGAAAACCTGCACTGAGCATATGCAGGCTTTTTATAGCAGAGCAGAAGTGTCTGTATCTGCCTGTTTGTTTTAGTTAAATATAACTTAACGGCACTTTTAGTCCTCTATCAATGTATTTGATTTGCCCATTGTATGTCCCAAAAGGGCAGAAGCCCTGAAGTAGTAAAGCAAACAGCTCTTATTCAGACAGAGCATTTACAGTTGTTAAGCTGTAGCAATGAACCCCAAGCATGCAAGTGTTACTCCTTTATGGAAGCAGTCACAGGACCAAGGCTGCTGGTGCTGGGGTGTGTGAGTGCGTGTGTTTGTCTTATGTGTGCACGTGTTTAATAATAGGTTATAAAATTATTTCTTCTGCTTATTAAAAAAAGAAAAATCCTCCTTCTGCCATCCTTTTGGCACATTGTCTCCAACGCTAATATATGGGGCGAGATGGGAAAGAGACTCAAGCTATTCTGAAGCTAACGGTGGTGCTGCCACTGCTTCCTAACCCAGATGTGCTGATCATGTGCTGCAATCTTTTTTAACTTCCTAGCTTCTTGTCACTTGAAATATCAACCTCACTTCAAGCCCTGGCCAGTGGGATCTCTCCAGCAAGCGTTCCCACTGAGCTGGTTTCCAATCTTTGGAACCTCTTTGGAATTCAGCATGATCTGCAAGGAGTCCCTCAGACCCCAGACTCTGCAGTTCATCCTCGACACTCTCATTTAGGTCAAATATTCAGCTCTGGTATTCGTATTATTTTTGAGTCAGCATCATTAAGAAACCTCTCCACTTAAACCTCAGTGTTTTTTCTTCTCCAGAAATCTGATTCTCCTCCAGAATACGTGAAGTTAAAAACCAGTGTAATTAAACACTGCACAAATGAAAGCAGCAAGGGTGTTCCAAACCAAGCACATCATCTGCAACACTGCTTCATTCAATGAATTCACTCTGTTGTGTCTTTGCTCTCTACAACATATAAAGAAACCACAGATCTAACACTGTTTTTTAAATGATACTAGCCACGGACAAAACTAGAAGGCTTAACTGCATTTTGCACCGCTGTCCTTGGTAGGTGCAGGCACCCACACCAACTGCTAAAGTACATCTCCTGTTTCAGAATATATACATTTACTTGGAAATTTCCTGGGTTTCCTTACAAATACTATTTTATTCTTCCCAGAGTGATCTCAAAAGCAAGTCCAGCTGAAACATGAATGGTCACAGAATCTTAAAGTGATTTTGGTGGGTTTTTTACTGTGGTGGAGGGTCCGTAGGCCCAAAAGTAGGCTTATTCATGCCTTGCCCTGCCTGGACATGCTTTTCTGCCCACAGCGGGGGTAAACATGTTAAACAAGCACGAAGAGGCACAATAGGCCTGGTGCCATAAAGTCTGACTGCCCAGGGCCCCCGTTTGTGTAAGGTGGCTGTGTAAGCCCCCACACGCCCATCTGGGCGTGCCTGCCTAGTGTAAGGCCCGTGTGACTGCCCTATTTAGGAGGTCTAGGCCTGCGGCTTTTGCTCATTATGGTATGGTCGCCTAACTGCCAACCTAATCGGTCATTTTCATAGAAGCAGAGAATCAACCAGGTCAGAAGAGACCTCCAAGATCGTCCAACCTAGCACCCAGCCCTAGCCAATCAACCAGACCATGGCACTAAGTGCCTCATCCAGGCTTTTCTTGAGCACCTCCAGGGATGGTGACTCCACCACCTCCCCGGGCAGTCCATTCCAGTGCCAATCACTCTCTCTGTGAAGAACTTCTCCTCACATTCAGCCTATACTTCCCCCGGCACAAATTGAGACTGTGTCCCCTTGTTCTATTGCTGGTTGTCTGGGAGAAGAGACCAACCCCCACCTGGGACAACCTCCCTTCAGGTAGTTGCAGACAGCAATTGAAGTTAATAAATATATATATTTTTATAGACTATCATCTCACACCAAATAATTTCTGCCCTCCGCCACAATCAGCGTAGGCGGCAGAATACCCCATCCACGACATTTACCTCTTAAAACCCCACCTTAAAATGACAGCATTAGTGAGTGTCCGCAGCCAGGACGTCACAGAGCAGGGAGCCGAACGCAGATCCTGCCAAGGCAGTGACCTTCTCCAGGCATTTTCTGCATTCAGGGTCCACGCATGAGGTCTCTCCCTGGAAGGAGCTCATTGCTGTGACAGGGCCTTAAATTTCATTTTCTTCAAATATGTGCACAACTTCGAAATTTGCTTTGTATAAATACTTCCTGGCAGTGAAACGCAACTGCTCAAATAGCCAGTGAAAGAACGCAAAAGGAGCAGAAACCAGGCCACAAGGAATGCAAACACTCACAGAAAATATTGTGCATTACCTACCTAGTTCTGGTGAACATCATCGTTAGGCCATTTCATCGGGATGCACAGTGTTGTTTTAACCTAACTATTAAGAAGATAATGTGTCATAGGAAAAGGAAGGAGAGGGAAATCCGGGTAAAGAAAGACTTAGTCTCTGCATTTATGCACCGATTCTGCAGGAAAAAGCAACTCTGCTTTCCTACCAACAGCTTGGGAGACGATGGCTTTTACAATGCCAGCTCATGTAGGAGGAAAAGAAAGACGTAAAGCCTTTGCCAGGGTAGCACAGTAGCTCCATTATTATTCCTTTTCTTAAGTATCTTCCTTTCAAAGTTTCCAGGATTTCCTAAATGTAACAATAATTTTAATAATTACAAACCCGAGAATACTACTTCTCTGACCACACTCCCTGTTTTCCTCCAAGCTAAAGCTCCGCTTTCATGTAATACATAAAAGAGCAATATTGCTCTGATGAACTAAGACACATGAAATATCTAATTAACATTAAAATATTGTCTCTTGTCATTAGCTTCATTTGCACTTTAAGTGCCAGTTCTTGAGAGAGAGGTTCAGAAGCAATGACCTGGCCCTTGAATAAAAAAAAAAAAAAAGAAAGAAATGCAAAGCAGAAACTAGGAGAAAACACACTGCAACATACCATGTCACATACAAACAGAGCTGCTTTCCCTGGCACCCAGGCTCAAGGCATGACTTGTAGTGAAGCAGAGAAAATTTTTTATCTCTTCGTTTTGTTTCACAACCATTCAACCTCCACTGAGCCACTACAAAGGATGAAGGTTAAAGCCATCCCATCCCTTTCCCTCTTCATAAACTGCACAGCTTTGGGTAGTACAGCTCAACCAGCACTGCCAGGGTTTTTCTTTATGGCTGAAAGCTGGTCCTGGGATCTGCACCTACCTGTCCAATAGCACCTTGGTCAGATCACTGACTAGGTGGTAGCTTTGTGAGATGAGACATCCTGGCAAGCCGTTCTCAAGTGGTGAAAACAAGCCCCTCCCATTGCCAAACAAGACATCTCATTGTGGCTATTTATTAAAATAGATAACCTTTTGCCACCACCCTGATGGGAGCAGGAAGGCAAAGGAAGGTCATTAATTTCATTTTAAACTGACCAGTTTGTTAATCAGGTTTTGATTATTTCAGTTGCTAGGAGGTTTGTGCCAAATGAGAACTGCATTTATTTATTTGTCTGTTTTGTACCTGGCACTGAAGTATGCCGGATCCCTTCTCAGCATTTCTTCATCACAATATCAGGGCACCAGCCTCACACAACAGCTTCGAAGCAGATGTGGACACTTTCCAGCCTAATAACTCATGATAAGGTAAAGCTGTGTGGCCAGAGCTGGATTTTTTTCTCTCTCCAGGACTGTGGAAAGTTTGTCTCATTAAAGAAGAGAGCTTAGCTGAGATACTTGGAGCAAACACTCGCCCCTTGCAGGCAGCAATTAATGTGTACTCAGACAGGGGTGTTTATTTCTGGATCGTGACTAGTAACAACTCTTTAAATTAAAATTTCAAGGGTGTCAAGCAAGGAGAGAATCTTTACTGTGAAAAGAAGAGTGAAAATTATTGGTACAATATCATCCCAACCCCACAAACAAAATAAACTCTCCTCCCATCAGCCGCTTAGGAGGACCCACCAGGATTCCTTTTCTCTTTGTGCTCAGGTCTGTTTATGCAATCTAGTAATAACTCTTCAAATTACTCCTATTTTTGGTCTTCCCTATTCTGAGAAAGGCACGAGTTTCAAGAACAAACACTACCCAGTCCCCATTTCTTTGGCTGGGAGAGTTCCCATCTTCTGCTTACCCCTGAGGTCGAGGTGAGCTGCTTTTTGAGGCGTGCAGCCTCCCATGCGTCAGCCAAGGACTGTCACAGCCACTGACTGCTGCTACCCTTTTCTTCCCGAAGCTGAGGGAGAGATGTCTGTAATGCTGCAAGGGGCAAGGGAGAGGGGGAGAATATCCGTACATCATTGGAAACACCATTCCTACTGTTATTTGTCATTTCCCTGCACTCTCTCTTTTGCCTAGACATCAGGATTAAATGCCAAAACATGTAAAACTAATTGTATCAATGTAATTTCCTTAGTCAGCACACCTCCTGCTTGCATTGCTGTTATTCCTTGCCATTTGTAGGTCAGGATCTAATGGATGAGCTTTACGGGCCTACATATTTCTTTTTGGAGTTCATTAAAGCCTGAAGCAATTGCACCTTAACATTTCCATGCAATTGCAGGTTTGACCTCTGGCAACAGGCCTTGCAAATCAATTCATTTCCAAACCGGTTATGATTTGTTGCCACTGAAAAGTTTTGGTGGGGGGGAGTGCCCGTTTCTATGCCACGCACAACCTAACCAGCCTGAAGAGACAACCCAGGGCAGGGCTTTGACTGAGTCACAAGGACAAACGGAAGCTAGGAGACAGTTTTGATACTTAATAAAAACAGTTAATTAGTTAAGATTCATCAAGTTTTTCACATTCTAAAAATTGATGGCAGAACAGCCAAACACATCCTATGTTTGGTTAACACCTAAAATTTGACTTTGATCCTCTGGTACCGAAGCACAGAAATTCACAGTTAAAGCTCCATGTGTAGGCAATACTCTGTGCTTAACTCACACTGTTTTTACAAAGGGTCTGTGCTCAATTCTAAGTGCCATATGTCCAGGGTAAGGAACAAGGCCAACAAAAATATCAATATTTACTTCTTTTTTTTTTTTTAGTACAGGAATTTAAATCTTGTAGAACACAATATAGAGTAATGAGTCTGCCTGTTGGTTTTTCATTTTCTTTGGTAGTTCAGCTAATGGTCTTTTAAACTAGTACACCATGAGTCAATGATTGTTGAGTTTTCTCTCTTTTTAATTCCTATTTGCAAGTGTCTTTAAGTGCAAATGTGTAAACTGAACAGGAAATTGTATTTATTTTGGGGTGTAGCAGATCTGAAAAATCTGCGCCAATCACAGAGCAGAAGCAGACTGGAAACAACTACAAGAGCAAGTCATGAGTTTGGAAAGACTCTCAGTCTTTAAAAAAAATCTATTTTACTACTGTTTCAAACCTGTGATTATTCAGCTTTCAGCCACAGGGCTACAGTTTTGTCTGAAAGACTAAAGCTGCCTTTACATACAAGATGATGTTCCCTGCGTAGGTGCTTACAGAAGGTGGCTGTTGCTGATGCAATCTGATTAAGATTTTATTATTTAAACCAATGCTTACCAGCTGCACATGCATCATTCACTCCTCTGCCAAAGTCCTCTGTGAAGTACTTCACTTCTCACTGCTCAAAATAATCAATGACTGTGTATTCTCCATCTTCTTCCATGTGTATTGCTCGGTGCCTTACCTTCGGTTTCTCAGGCCTCAAAGTATAATCCTACAAACAGCTCCCAAAAATTTGAGATATGGTGAAAATCAGCAGATAAAAAACAATGAATTCATATACCTATTTCTGAAACATTTGCTATGTCTGCATTTTGCCAACAAAACAAGCTCCTCAAATGAAGTTTTTGCCTTTTTTTGTGTTTGGTCCAGGAAAGTAACTCAAGTTTCACATGACTGCGTAAAATGGTTCATAAAAAGAAACTTCCTTTCATGTGCACTCGTGACAGCATTATAATTTAGTTGAAAATTATAAAGGTGAGCCTTGGTCCATGTCTTTGAAGCCAGACATCTGTCCTCCCTGATCCACAGGAAAATTATCAGCACTGTGGCTTTTGTTAAGTCTTTTCATAGAAGATGTCATTTTTCAGGAATGTACAGTGGTTATCTTGTAGTGAATGCAAACAAAGTTATGAAGTCTACAAATTAAAGTGAAGATGAATATCCTGTTCTCTGGCTAATGTAATGTACAACATTCTGTACTTCAATATCAAAATTTCATCTATTTTAATATAAAATAATTATACCAGGTAGGATTTCCATCTCAGACCATGACATATGTCTTAATGCTACTCAATGCAGCACCTCCGGTGGTCCTCGTCATTGTTCAATGAGTAAAAGGAAATGAACCTTGCCAGCTGCTTGGACCTAGGAGATTCAGAGGCCATCCTCCCATTGCTTTTAAATGAATGCAAGGCATGCTTAGGTATAAAAACGTTACATTGATGAAGTTTCTAACTTGATTTTACAGCATGGAGATCACTCAATGGTTCCAGACTGGCCTGCTTTTAGTTCTCCAGCTGTCCCATGTGCACTGTTTTTTCCTGAATGAGGCACTGGTGAGGAGCCACTCATAAATGTCCTCCTCATTCAGAGCAGCAAGTTAAAACACCTCTGCAGACTGCACTGTCAGCTGAGTGTCTCTTGTCTAGAAGCTTCTGGGTTTGCAGTGTGTGAGTGGCATGAAACCGAGGCAAGACTCTTCCACGTAATTAAAACTGTAACTGTACTAGCACAAATGAAAAAAGTGTTGCCTTTTCTGTGCACATGTAGTGCTTCTGGGAGCTCCTGGAGGAAGATCAGTGGAAATTTGGGTGCATCCACAGAGCATGATGCAGTGCCATGAAATCTTGGCACTGGTTTCCCTGAAGCCCTGGAAGAAGCACAGCAGTCTCAGCAGGGCAGTCCACTTGGCTAGTTTCCTGGATGCTGCACTGATGCTGTAGATAATGCTACTTGAAGAGCCGGCTTGTTCAGAGCTATCTTGAGATCATTGCATGATGCTGTGAGGGGCTTGTACCAGGTGTGTTTTGCATAAACTCTCATCTTCAGATTTTACATCAAGAAAATTCCATTGTGATAATGCTAGAAGTTCAGTATCCAAATTCCTGCAGTCCTTTTTCTACTCTTTTTGACTTAGTATGTATTGTTTGGTCAGTGGCTTAACTGCCTCACTCATTTTGTATTGGGTTTGCATGACAAGGTTTTGGTAGCAAGGTGACTACAGAGATAAATTCTGTGAGAAGCTACTGGAAGCTTATTCCATGCACAACAGTGCCTTTGCCAGATAGCTCCAAGAAGGAGCCACGGCCAAGCCCATTGGTGCTGGTGGCAGCAGTCTTGCGATAACATATTTAAGAAAGAGGAAAGAAAACCCTGCCCAGTAGCACCTGCAGCTGGCAAGGAGTGAGAATATATGTGATAAATTACTCTGCAGAGACCAGGGTCAGTGAAGGAGGAGGAAGGGGAGAAGGTGTTCCAGGCACCAGAAAAGAGATTCCTGTGTAGCCCATGGTGAGTAAGTCTGTCTCCCTGCAGTCCATGGAGGTTAACAGTGGAGCAGATACTCACCTGCAGCTTGTAGAGGAGTCCACATAGGAGCAAATGGATGGGTCCAAAGGAGGCTGTGCTGGAGCAAGCTCCTGGCTTGACCTATGGACCCATGGAGAAAGAGCAGCCCATGCTGGAGCAGGTTTGCTGACAGGACTTCTGACTCCATCCAGGCTCCATGTTGGAGCAGCCTGCTTCTGAAGGAAAGGACCCATTCACGCTGGAGCTGTTTGTGAAGAACTACAGGGTGTAAGATCACATGCTGGGACAGGGGAAGAGTGTGAGAACTCCTGGCCCTGAGGAGGAAGGACTAGAAGAGCCAACACCTGGCAAACTAACTGTAATCCTCACTCCCCATCCTCCTGCACTGCTATAGGGGAGGAGGTAGAGAAATCTGGAGTAGAATTCTGGGAAGAAGAGAAGGAGTAGGGGGAAGGAGCTTTTAAGATTTGGGTTTGTTTCTCATCCTACTCTGATTTGATTGGTAATAAATTACACTACTTTTCAATTTTTCCCTCCCAAAGCTTCTTTTGCCCATGACAGTAATCGGTGACTGATCTCTCCCTGTCCTTATCTTGACTCATTAGCCTTTTGTTATATATCCTCTCCCTTGTCCATCTGAGGAGGGGAGTGATGGAGTTACTTTTGTGGGTCAACCCACCACAGATTTGCAAAACGGATATATCTGTTCTCACCTACAACAGAGGCAATGCATGGGGCAGCAGAGGGATTTAGAGGCACTTAACTGTAAAGCAGTGACAATACAGAAACGGTGCTAGGAAAGAACAAAGTATTACTTTGGTAGATGAATCATTTGTGCCCCAGAGCCATCATGAGCTGGAAGTGACCTCTTGTGTCAGTTTAGCTATCTCTGTCCACTGGGCTCTAAATACCATGTGAATAAATAAAGAAATGATGGGTTAAGTCTTTAAATCTCACAAAATTCTGACTCACTTTCCCATGGAAGTGAATTGCACAGTGCAATCGCAACTCAAAAGCCAAGGCAACACCACCTCTTGTCAGCCCACCAGCCAGTTAGCTCTAACGATGGTGTCAGAGATTACGTGCAGCACAGCAGCTAATTCACTCTCAGTCATTATGTTGATCACCTCTAATGTATTGCGTCTCTATCTCTTCCTCTTTTGCACAAACCCTCCCGTGCTCAGCGATGGAAGTGCACTTTCTGAAGGCAGAACAAATGGGATGCAGTCTGGAGAATATGGCTGTGATGTTGGACCCTCAAGAGAAAGCACCTAGTCATGAAAAGAAGTTGTTGCTCCTGTCTCTGAAGGAAATAACTAACTCACTGTCATGTCACTAGCAAAAACTGAAGGGACTGTGATTTGAGGAGGGTTTTCTAGTCCCCTCCCTTGCCAGTACATAGCATTTCTTCTGTCTTTCTTTTTTTATTAACAGCAGCTAAACGAACCTCAAAAATTATCTGGACTGAATGACAACAAACTAAAATTAGTAACAGCATACTCATTGCCTAGGGCAATGCTGAACTGATAGCTGATGTGATGGTGACAGACAAATCCTTATACCCATTCTAAATTCTGTCTACTAAATAAATAAGTAATGCCATCAATAGCACTTCCAGCAATTGCATTCACCTCCTGAAACTTTTACACTATTATTGTATTGTCTTTGACTAACTCTTCAGTGTAATTTGGTACCTGGGCTGACTCAGAAGTAGTGCTGCAGCCAATAAAGTCATGACAAGAGACACTGAAACAGTTAGCTTGAAGTCTTTGATGGATAATATCTTACACCAGTCTTTAGTAGAGACCCAGTACTTTTCATTGTCTCTTATTCTTTTACGCCAATCTTTTGCAGCATGGAAATGCTTTCTGGATATTCCTCCAGTATCTCCTTGTTTCTCTCCTGGTTTTATCATATCAGTCCTGATAGCAAAGAGCGGGGTGGGAGGGGAAGTGACAGAAAGACAAGCAACAAACAAAACTTAACAGGTCAAATCAGAAAAAGCTGTGAGACCTGAGGGAAAACGTGTCTAGGTCTAGACAACATTACCTGAACTTTTTAGGCAGATAAGCAAAGTTGTTCTGCTTGGGTATCTCTGATGGAGTTCTCAGTAACCGAAGCCTTATTTTCTCTTCCTGTTCACGAGCAATCCCAGGGTACTCTTTGTAAGAACAGGGATGAATCTGAAGTGTTTGAACACAATATGCTTCTTCCATTATCACGAAAAATGCTGTTTGCCACCTGACAAGTGCCTGTACTGTAGACTGGCTTCAATACCACTTCTGAATCATCTTCTACTGTCCCAGAATGAAAAGCATTCTATATTACATGACTTGCTTTTAGTACTTCATATTTTCAGCAACTTTTTGAGTATTTTTCCATTTAACTTCCTCTCTGGCACCTCTGCTTTGCTCTGGTCTCATTGTGCTCATCAGTACCAGCATTGTTCATCAAGCAGATTGATCACTAAGGAACAAGGGAGAGAGAGAGCAGAGCCTCAGAGCTTGGTTGTCCTCCCCCTTGCTCAACATCCATCAGGATGCAGTGCTGGGATTCACTCTCAGATATGTATACCTCCAAGATTGCCCCTATATACACCATAGTACAGTCCCACTGGGGCATTTGCTGAGTATAAATTCTCTCTCTGAGCCTGTTTCTACAGCTAGTACTTCCTACTGAGGTTTTCAAAACCCCAGAGCTGGGTTTTGAGGCTCCAAGGTACTGCAGAACTTCTCCCAGACATTGTGCTTGGCATATCTATGAAGAAGAGACAGTCAAAATGAATAGAATAAAATCTTTCAGAAAGCTACTTAAACGCAGCAGATGCTTTGTGGCACACTTTAAAATGAAGTCCTATTTCCATGCAGATATGTAGCCAACTCACCCTCCTTAGGCAACTACTCATACTCATGTGTTGTATTTCATTACGACGCATGGTTACTTTTCTTTAACAGATCTCTTAGAAGGGAGCATAAATCCATATAATGAAGGGATCCATGTACATAGGAACATGAATAGATGCTCTGAAAAAGAAACAGAGAGCGAGACAAGAGCTGCTGAACTGGAAATTCAGGAATCTTTTCACCAGTTGAAGGTTGTTGTTGGTTCATGCCAGAGAATCTGTGTTTATGTTTGGGCAGGAGTGGCCGAGGTGTCGTAGCTTAGGTTCTGGATCAGGTAGGGATGCAACTGTCCACAGCAATAGGCTGCTCTGTGGCAGTTTTAATCTGTAGGTTTTCACATGCCGTCAGGAAAGCTTGTGAATTGTACAGATTGTATGTCAGGTTTGCACATCTCAGAGGGCTCTGATGGGAAATTGAGCATGACCAATCAACCCATGAGAACCACTCAACAAAAGTGGTGTCTGGGACAGCTGCACTCCACATCTCGGATCCTCGCCTTTTGGGACAGAGTACACTTAATGAAGCTCTGCAGACAGTCTTGCCCTGGGAACTGCTCAGTCTCCAAATCAAGCTCTAGGTGCAGGCACTGTTCCTTGTCAAGGATCTGGCTCTGTTTAAACCAGGCTAATTATTACGTTGTCTTCTTCCCATTAACTTGTGAGGAAAATTATCCTTCTGAGTTTGAATGGCAGAACAGCATTAAGAGTATGCACCTTTTCTTTTTTTTCCTAAACCAACCAAACAGAAAATTCACAGTGAGGATGATCTTGTAATTACACACACATCAGAACAGAGAGCATGATAGTTTGCACAGATTTCTTTCATCATTTCCTTAGAAGAATTTGAGAGGAGAGAGGGAGGGAAGGGTTATATTGTAAATCAACTTTCTCATAAGACTTTTGTAAAAGGAGGTGCCCAACATACATTACATTTTTTGTTCTGTGTTAGTCCTACATATAAAGCCTTGACAACCTGCTATTCTATGATTGATGCACTTAGTTCTTCTAAAGTATCACTAACCAAGCATATCATTTTTATACAGTAAATGTATATTCAATTTCCTACAGCTTGACTGCTAAACAGGCTCAGTAGTAAAACAAATATATACTGTTGCAGTGCACTGTTCAGGGGGACCAGCTGAAACCCGTGGAATACTTTGCATTGCTTTTGGTGGCAATGAAATCACAGCAGGGGAACACACTAAATATCCATATTTTTAGAAGAGTTGTATTGTCATTGGCTGAAGTCTGCAACTCCTGCAGACTTTGTACAAAGTTAATAGGAATATTATGATTCATGTATTCTTGCACAATAAGACAGAATGACATATCAGGTTTGCAGGCTCTCCTGACAAGGTATGAGGTATTTATCTGGGTTTTTATTACCCCACTCTTATCAGCCTGGTATCTGAACATCTATTGACATCATTACCATTCATGTATTCCCAAAACATGTAGGGGTCTCACAGCTAAATTCTACAAAGTATGGAGTTGCTCCTTCATAGTGTGAAAGAAAATATAAACTGAAGAAAAAAGGAATTCAGACTCCTGTTGGCTTAGTATTGGATCCCTGGCATTCCTGGGCTGGGCGGGAGGATAATGGATCTGTGAGAATTCATGTATGTTTATGATGTACGAGGCATTTCAGCTGACATTGAATCAGGTCAGTGGGTCCATTGGACAGGATGCAATGTCAATGGAACTGTTATGTATTATTGATGTCAGTCACAGAATAGATAAAAACATTAGCAAAATAGCTTCCATTGCCATTTCATTTCCCACCCCCCTCCCCAAATGACAAAAGACACCAGTCCATATTAAACACAAGAATCCTCCTACATTTCCAATCTTCAAACGGTCTTGACTTGGAGCATATCTAGGAAATTACAAACTACTTCCAAAACAGGGTTTTTTAAGTGAAATAAAATAGGTTGTTTCACTTACATTTTCAATTGTGGAATAAGTTTTGCCTGTAAAAGGGAAACATGCTTGCTCAAGGCCCTCTTCTCCAAATTGTTAGGTGTGTGAGTCCATTAGCTCTACATTTTTGCTTATCTCTATGCTACATATCACCACACCAGTGAATTTTAAAGGACTAATTCTTATTTTTATTTAAAGTAACTTCAAATTGCCTAGTGTGTGACATTAAAGCACATACTAGTGCTTCTTCATACTGCCAAAGACCGTCATACAAATCACACTCAGGGGACTATGCCTATTCTTAAATTAAGAAGACATGTAAAAAATAACTTAAAAGTTTGCCATGTGGATTATAGCTGTTTTATCTAACACTAGCCATCTCATATAGAGGCTGCTTCCTAGAGATACATACCATTTTGGCTGCTACCACAACTGGCCCCAGTTAGAAGAATTATACCCCACTAAATAGCTGCTAAAAACTGAGCTGCATTTGAAATTCCATATGAAAAACAGCTGTGTATGAATAAATATTTATAAGTTTTAACACCTTCTGAGGAGGGAAATAAGTGTAGTGGGACAGACTGCACTGTTCCTTTGCATGCCAGGTCCCCCAGATCACTTTAGTGACATTTTGAAACCTCAAGCAAATAACAATCTAAGGCTATGCATGTCTAACCATAAGCACTTAAGCATTTTACAGCTTCAAAGCACGAATCATATACTTGCATTTACCAACTAGCTCCAAAAAGGGTTAGACAACTGTGTGTTTATCTAATTTTTACATACTCAAAGCTATTTTGTATTTGTACTTTTGGCAGGCTTATCTGAGACTTCTAACTTTGCACCTGCACCCATGGAAGACAGTTTAGTTCAGAGGAAATCTTACGAAAATACAAAGTGTGATTTTAGTTAAGAGCATTATCTCAAACAGATGTGATAAAGTTAAAGGAAATGCACACCAAAAGTGGTGTGACTCCGCTTGTTCCTTTCTAATAATGGTTTTGTCTGATCTTCACTACAGTAATGTGTCCTATTGACTGATTCCACCACGACATTCAGAAGACTTTGTGACAATTTGTAACTTGTGGGTATGACAGAAATGGGAACTTCAATATTAAACCTTTGAGTTGTCAGTGTAGCAACTGGCCTCATCTCTGAAGCTTCAGGAATTTACAAAGCAAGGAGTTTCAACAAAGACTTGATGTACATAGTCAGATTGTTGCTTTGTTGACTTTCACAACAGCCCTTCTTCAAAATTGTTATTTCTTACTTATATCCCTTGCAACTTATCTTTACTTCCTAGTGTTTGCTTTTGAAGTAGCAATGCTTACGGGGTCATTAAAACTTTGTGTACTGAGAGTGTTGGCAAAGATAGGCTACTGCTACATGTAAGTGCTATCTTCAGAAGTGAAAGCACAGAAATAATCTCTCCCTCCTTCTCCCTGAAGAGCCACCGCTAATTAGTGCTTCTTGGATCCCAATGTCTCTGCACAGACTCCTACGAGAAAGGTCACCAGGCGCCTGGCAGAAGTAGTGACAAGGTGGACTAGGTTATACAAAATCTTGTGAATGGTGATTTCTTTGAATGGTTGCTCTACTCATCCTAGGTACCCACACCTTTCACTACATTTGGTGCCAAGTCCACAATCCTCTACTAGATCAAAACCAGAAATAATAAACAGTCAATAAACTTTCTTTGGATTCAGTGTGCACGTGGTGGTGCAAGGTTCTTGCTTTGTTCCCTGGGGTCAAAGACGCTACTCAGGGACTCGCATAGCTCAAAGGGTGCAATGCTCCCAGGAAAGTGCAAGGTGTGATTTTTTATTTTATCTCAGGCTCCTAAAAACATAAAAGCTGAATTAAACTACAATGGGTAATTCATCTGCAGGTGTTCACCTATGTGCAGCTCAGGTGGGTCAGAAAATGGCATTTGCCGCTGCCTTCCCTCTGTAGCAGCTCCTCACAGCCCCAGCAGCCATGGACAAGTTGAAATCACCTACTGGGAACCAGGCTCATCCCCCTGCTCTAGCAGTGCAGTGAATTTTCATGTGCTCTTCATGAATATACCTCTCTAATTAGCAAAGACTGCAAACTAATTGTTCCCTTTCCCAGGTATTTCCTTCTCTGATAGCAAGGGGCTGTTGCAGTTAATCTAAAGAAATTTCTCCTAAGACCTCTGCTCAGTGTTTTCCCTTCTTCACACACCAAACTATCTCGCCCTGTAAAATACAGAACTGAAATTTTTTATGATCAGGCTCTCAAAATATTTAAAATTTGCCCTTCCCCCTCCACCTCAAGGCTTTTGATGTAAGGAGAAAATCTCGTGCAGTGCCTATCCTTATCTCCCCAAGAGAAAATAAAGAGAGTTAAAGGAGAGCATCTTCTGCAGAGACTGCCTTTTCTGTGCTTCTCTCCCTACTGAGTGCCAAATAATGGCATCTGTTCCTGCTGTTCTTTAGTTCCCCCATCCAGTGTGTTTTCAACTTCCTGTGAAAATGTGTGGCACTTAAATCCAAAGGTCATATTTAACACTTAAGCCCAATTTAGAAGTATTTGGATTTTTTTTTTCCTCTTCAGATTTTGGATGTTTTTCCTCATCTCTCCTTTTAAAATTGACAAGAGGCTTTCCACTAGCTCTTTGCATTGTGCTTGTTTTACACAATTCAGAATACATCTCTGCAATTCAGGTTAATGCTCTGAGAAATATCCCTTCATGTATTGATAAGCATTAAACCATCGCCGTTTCCATGCCTCCTAGCAAGATTTAACGTGCGGCTGTTGGCAGCACAAGCTCCTCTCGCACTGCCCTCGCTGTATGACATTTGCAACACACAGGAATTCGCTTCATCAGGTCAAGAAAATTCAAGCTGCATGTAAACAGGGCCACATTTCTAAGCAAAGGTTGTTAAATAGTCACAACCCTGTTGAGTTATATCTTGTGGGTTTGTGGCAAGAGGAAGGGAACAGATCACCAAACTAATGTGTCATTGTGCTTCAAGTTGGACTCAAATTGTGAACCCTGAGCTGAAATTCCAATGCTCTGCCCAGTGAGGTGGTCAGTCCATCTGTTTACTAACTTTGTACATTTTACAGGGGGTAGCCTGAGATGGTTTGACCATTGATGTATTGTGGGTCTCTGTTTATTCAGTATTTTTCCTGAAATACAGCTTTTAAAAACACAAATTTGTCAGCTGAAGGTTTGCACCGAGATCATGTTGCATAATTTCAAAGACACAGGCAGGGAGTTAAAGACAAATAGAAAACTTTTACATGACAGAGAAGGATGCGGGGCGGGGGGAGAACAAGACCTTCATTGCTTCCTTTCTAGCACTAAGAAAAATAGTCTGTGCATATTGTTAAAGGTTTGTTTCTGTGCCAAGGTATTGGGCTGCTCCACAGAGCACTGGGCAGGAGCCCAGAGAACAAGATGTGGGGTCCATTCTCCCTGTGCTCACAACCCCTTCATCCAGAGACTGCACTTTCCTAACCTGAAAATTCATCCTGCAAATGTCACTTTTAAAGTAAAAGGGAAAAGGAGTCCCGAGAGGGGGAGAGCTTTAATGATACAATTTAAAAAATGTTTCATTTCTGTTCATTTGAGAAAGGGAATCAACCCCACACATCTGGTGCCCTGTACTGGCTACCAAGACTTTCTCTGCCCTTGATTCAATAGGAGTAGGCAGAAGCCTTCATGTCCTTTAGCCTGCACACCTCGTGGATCTGGCATGGTGTCTCTTGTTTGGTCCGAAAATCAGATACGATTTCTGGTCTGAAGACATTTGTTCTCAATTGCCCACACCGTTCAATAGGATTTTAAGGAACATTTGTTAGGGATTATAAAGTACCTAAAGATGCATCAAGTGGAAGGGTCAATACAAGATCAGGGTGTATTGTGTTACGGTAAGTTGCATTATGTGGTATGTCTCAATTCACTATGGAAACCAGATGTGGCAGAAAAGTCCAGCCTTTTTTTTTTTTAAAAAAACCATTTGTAGATATCTTTGAATTATGTCATGAACATTTCAATATTTTCACAAATATCTCAAGAAATAGATGTTATCAAGTCTTCCAACTGCCAGAGAAACCTCAAATTCTGAGGGATAATTGAAACTCTCTATCCCAGTCCAAAAAAATAATAAGCATTAAAAGGACACTTACATCTTTCTCTTGAAATATATATGGAGGATGGTATGAATCTGCTACCTGTAAGGTGTATTGAATTTTTAATCATCTATATGTTTATGGTAAAGAGTAACACATTACTTCTAGCACACAAAAGCTTATGGCATACGATTATCCTTAATTAATGGCTAAGCGCAAAGCTTTATTATTCAATGAAACAGATTTATTATCTTAATTCACCCATGTTCTGCTCCATGTTTCCATTGAAACCATTGTTTGCACCACGGTAACTAGCAACCACCATATGCATGTGATCTTTTTTATGACCTATATGTAATTAGATTTTATTGTTTTCTTAAAGCTGAAGTGTAGCTGGTGCAAGTGGCCTGGCTACAGCTTTTGATACCTAAATGAGGGTTGAGTCGCTTGCTGCTGCTTTTCCTGTACTAATCAGGTCATGTTTTGGTGTATTATTCTAAGCCAGTGTCTATTTTTGCCCCAGCGGTCCTGCAGGCATCCTGCCTCTTCCTTCCCGAGCACACTTGCCTACCTGTCCCTGTCTGCTCTGCTCCGTACAGCTAGTTAACTGAAAGGAAGTGAAAAGAGCTGAAAGCTAGTGGGTGTCGGAGCTGCCTACCGAAGAGATCCCCAGCTAATTGCTAGTCCTAACAGGCACAATTAGCTGCTACAAGCCCTTTGAGATGGCCCTGGGCTTCTCTCAGGTAACAGCCATCACTAGATAAAGGCTGAAATACGCTGCATTTAGAGAGACACTTGCAGACAGGGATGTCACAGGCTGCCAATTATGCTCTGCCTGTACACAGTCACTTCCAAGAACCAGACAAGACACATACACCTGAAGTTAAAGGGACAAGATGTGTACTATTTTGAACTACACAAGTGTGGGGCACGTGAATATATAACCCCTCTCAAATTAGGTCATGTCATCTTTTAAATTATCAGTTCTTGATCAAGTGTTGCAGTGGTTCTTTTACATTTACTCTACCAGTAAGTCCTGGAAAGCTCAGTGGCTTGGGGCTACCTATTTTGTTTGCTGTATGTGATGCTACTTTAGACAAAGTTTCACAGTTACCACGCAGACAAAAAAAAGGCTTAACAGGTCTCTTCTAAGCAAGCAGGGGTACTTTGTCTACCCTCTTGGGACTGTAAGCTCTCAGCCATCTATTCCTTGCCGAGAAGGAGAGACACATCAAGATACCTAAAAATTACTTTTTAAATTAGTAAGTACTCCACACTTCCTTGACCATAAACAAACCACCTTCTCTGAGCATGTCTGGCAGTACAACCTTTATCTCAAGCAATGAGACTAAAGAACAACTAGAAGGAAGTGGGCAAAATTACAGGTACCAACCACACCACAAATGGCCACCAAGGGCTTCCTACAAAAAAATTAGAAGTCAGTTCACACACATTTAGAAGTTTCAAAAATGGAGACTGTAAGAATTTTAACATCTAGATCTAAGCTATGGTCATTGGTATTAACATACAATTTCCAGGAGAGATAAGAAGAACAAATTCTGGCCCAAATTTTCATATATTAGTAACCTAAGTTAGTTGCCCATCTCCATACACATACCATTTGAAAAGAGATTCAGAAAAGTGGTTCAGAGAAACTGAACACACATTTCCTATGAAGAAAAGTTTTTAATTACCTTGCTCTGAGGATTACATCCTTTCCTCTGCTTCCAACCAGAAGATCCCATATCTCCTGCCATTCTGTCTTAGAGTATCAGGTCTCCATCATGACTGTGTTAAAAGCATGTTCTCAGGTTTGAGTACTCATCAAAATTTGTTAAACTACCTGTAACAAATAAAGCTAAAATTAAATTTCTAGATATTTCTATTTATTTCTTATTTATTTTAATATCTTTTTTCCCAATAACATCTTGAAGATCAAATCATGTAACACCTACTGAAGTGGGTTAATATTTAGAAGCCAGCTTCCCCAGTTCCACTAGATACCACATGGGAATGGTTCTTTCTGTTTGGGAAGATAAACCAAAATTGAAGACATTTAATTTCTCTTTTGTAAGATTCAGTTTAAGTTTCCCCAAGAGCTTTGTGATCTTAATATGGAAAATATGCAGAAACAGCAATTGCTAATTATGGAATAGTTAAGTTATGTTAAAGGATAAAAATTGCTTGACACAGTCGGCTTCACCTCCCCAGAATTAACAATGAAGCTCCAAATGAAGACTCACAGGTTTTGTTGAGATCTCACCCTGTAGGCTCCTCTACATGTTAGGAAGGGAAAACCACTGAATGGTTCAGTAATACACATTGCCTGCACTTACTCTTTTCTCATAATGATCTGATCATTCCAGTTAACAGGACCCAGAGATCATTGTACTTAAGTTATCGTTTCCAGTGTCCCCCTTGGGTTCTAGATGCTGTTTATTAGGTAGGTTTGCTTGTCACAAGCAGGTTTCTTTTCCTTATTAAAGAGTGGACATCTTTGAAATATCTGCAAAACCTGCATGCAAATATTTGATTGCAAACCAAATAATAATCAAAAAACTTAAAGGAAAGAATGAGTGCTCTATTATTAAACTAGCAAAATAAATAGATGTATATTTTTTTCCTTTTTACAGATGCATTTGCAACCAAATTAGTAACAAGATCTCCTCTAGAATAAATAAAAAAGGCTTGCACTTACCTATTAATTAAGAATAATGGAATGCCATAAGCTTTTGTGTGCTAGTGGTACTGTAATTTGTTACTCTTCACTACAATAAATATATAGCTGATTAAAAATGCAGTGCAACTTACATATATTAAATTCATACTGCATTGTGTATTGATTCACTTTGCTCATCCCCGTAGTCCACTGAATTCAAGGAAAGAAAGCCTGGCCCTCTTAAGTAAAGAAAATCCTCTGGCAAGGCAGAAAGGTTCAACAGATGGATCTACAGCAGAGTATCCCAGAATTTAGGGTCACAAATCTCACAAGTTGACCTTTTCATTCATTGCAACCCAATTTACTTCTGTAGCCTTCCAGCATCATCTAGGGGCAATGAACCAACTAGTCTGGCTCAGGACAGATGTTCCCACCTCACTCTCAAGCCGTTAGTTTTGGGGGTTTTAAGGACCAAACACACAACAAACAACTGAACGCACCTGATGAACTGCACAGCAGAGGGGAAGCTGTTGTACTGGGAGTAATGTCCTGGTGAATATTAATTCAATTTCCCTAGTAAATTAACAGACACTGAACTTGGGAGCATTTCAGAAAAGAAAGAAAAAGAATATAAAAGAGATGATGAGAATCATGGAGCTTATAGTGTGAGAAACAGGATCATTGTGCACACCATAGACTTTGAGCTTTGCTTTTTGAAAACTTCTCACCACCACATGTGTGAATAGCACTGGGTTGAGCATAATGCTTGGACCATGGTCTGTCACTGTTATCAGAATCTGGCTCTCTATACACGATGAATTTGGCTATCCCTACAACCACAGACAGAGTCCCCTACTATTGACCATAGAGGACTGTGACATCGAGCAAAATGACTTACAGCACAACCCTGTATTACAGCGTCGAATGCAGAAAATACTCTACATGCAACTGCATTAAGTGTAGAAATTTTAGGCAGGAAACAATAAACCCCAACACTAAAATCTGGATGGAGCTACTATTTTTAGATTAATCTACTTCCTTTTGAAAAGGAAAATTTCCCTCTAGGAGTCAAAATGCCAGTTTTATGTACTAACCATAACCAAGTGCCTACAATAGAGTGTTTAATGAGAACATGGTGGAGCAAACTGAAGGAGTGCTACCTGCCTGTTCTCTAACACTTCCTACACTTGAACTCAAAGGGTTTAGGTATTGGCCATTCTGGATACAGTGTGGCTTGTGACATCTGATAGGATCTTAAACTGGAATGGTGTGGCTATAGGCTGTAAGATATCAGAAAATAGAGAGCCAAGAAGATAAATTCTGAGAGTCCACCTGACCAATCCAGCTGAGCGGAATGCTGGTTTCCTGAATCCCATGAAGCCAGCAAGTGAAATATCTGTTTCTTGATGGGCCTGGCAGATGTGATGCTAGAAATAATTCCACTCTGATTTATTCCTGTAGTTTTATCTATTTCCCTATATTAAACCTACAATCCTAAAATAATTTTAGGGCCATTTATTTTTATGTCTACAAACAGTAGAGTTACCCAAATGTTAAAAGCCTATGCTCATAGTCCCATAAAAGCACTGTTGATTAGATTGCAGTATTTCAGTTTTTAGTTATCAACACTGACACTTTTGGAAAAAAACTGAGTACAATATACTTCTGTACACATTGCAGTGTTTTTAACCATTTAGTCAGTACCACGTACATCAAATAGACACCACAATAAACCAGAAATACATTAAACATACATCTGGAAGCACTTTGTAACTGACTTCTGCTTATGAAAATGACTGTACATAATTTCATCATTCACTTTAATTCAGTCACATGCTGCAGTCAATGGAGTCAGATAACATGCTGCAATAAGATTCAAGCAAAGATTTCTCCTTGTGCTAAATTCCATGCTTTATCTGTCAGCCCACACTTGCCATCACTTGCGAGTCCATAATGTGGCACTGGAGTCTGCAGCAGCAGTACTGGACACAGCAGAGCCCTGGTGGGATGTTGTGATACTCCCCTTTTGGAATGTCATTGCTCTATGTAGATTACTCCACATTTAATGAATAAGTACCCAGAGAAATTCCAGCAGCACTGAGGAAGCTATCCCTAAGCAGCTCAACCAGAAGCTATAAGGGGAAACCCAATCTCTTTCTGTTACCAGTAAAAGGCAGGATACTTGAATGAAGTACTTGTAATTTTATTTCTACCCTTTACAGCTTGGTCTGAACCAGTACCTTATATGCATTTTAGGATGAAAATCTGCCACTGTGTCTGTACAATTATCTTCATACTGTATATTTTTCAGTTTCACTCCCCCAGCCTATATTGATAGAGAGTTTTGTTTTGACCAAAGTGCAGAACCCTGCATTTGATCTTGCTGAACCTCATAAGACTCACCTGGGTATACCTCTCCAGCCTGTCCACGTCCTCCTGGATGATAATCTGTGCCTCTGACTGACTAACAGCACCAGTCAGCTTGGTGTCATCTGCAAACCTGCTGATGGTGCACTCAATCCTGCTGTCTACATCACTGATAAAAATATTAAACAGTACAGGTCCAAGTACAGACCCCTCATGGACACCACTTGCCACTGCTCTCCACCCAGACTTCAAGCTACTGATCACTACCCTCTGGATGTGACCTTCCAGCCAATTCCTTACCCACTGAAGAGTTCACTCATCAAACCCACAGATCACATCCATAGGTCATGCCTTGTCCACTGATGCAGTCGCTCTGTCATAGAAAGCCACTGGTGTTGATCAGACAGGATTTGTCCTTAGTGAAGCCATCCTGGCTGTGTTGAATCACCTCCCTGTCCTCCATGTGCAGCAATACTGGTAAGCTGACTTGATGTAATGCATGGCCAACCCCCTCCCTACTTTTTAAGAACTATGTTGAGCCTCCATTAAAGCACAGCTGAAATAATCATCATAACAGACCTAGTTTAAAAAAGTAAGTCTACAACATTCAACCTACACCCATCTACATCGTTAAAATACACACCAAAACCCTATCAGGATGTAATGAGCCTCTCTGACAGTGACATGGAATTCCAGGGACACCACTGGTTACCTTTTTTTACAATTGGTGGCTGTGCCTCACACATTTCCAACCTTTAACTTTTGCAATTGCAAAACCAATCTAATAGAGATTTAAGTACAAAGCACAAAACCTTCCTTGTTTTAAATAAGAGGTATCCTTTGACAGAAACAAAAAATTAGTTAAGATTCAGTACCATAGAAGAGGTTTTCAAATTGTCTACTACTCAATGATCTGAAAATACTTTATAAATATTGCATTACCTTAGTTTCCCTGCAACATTACTCATGCAACAATCCAGGCAACTAAATAGAGGTATCTCTTACATGAGTTGAACAAACTAAAGCACAGAAAGACTAAAAAAGTATTAAAAGGCATGATAAGATTTTTGTTTCATTGCTAGAAACAAACACAAATTTTATTTCTTTTAGCCCAAGCCTATGATTTAAATTTCAGTTATGATGACTTTTTGCTTCCCATTGCTTTGCTGCAGAAAACAGACTATTTAGAGAATTAAACTAAAAATCCACCATATTAAATATAGTCTGGTGAGCTCTTGAACATTGTCACTTAAAGACTGACTGTTTCCCACTACTCCATGACTGTGTAAGCATTTGCCCACATCAGTTTACACTTACCTTGAGAGTGCAAAAAATATCCTAAACTTCAGCACGTTTCATTAGTCAGATTTGCTGCTTTGCACCTTGGTGCTTTATGATGATTTCACCATCCATGAGACCAAACAGAAGGTTTTAGCTTTGTAAATTAAGATCTCTCAAGATGCCATACATGGCATTAATCTGTGGTGATGACTGAATGTAGACAGGTTAATAAATTCAGCAGGTGATAGAGTAAAACCAGTGACATCAAATAACACTGAGGATGAACATCTTTTACTCCACCATCCCACCGAGCTTCTACAAGGTGCTGCCCCAGCACCAAACAGATGAAGCCCCATTACATACAATAGTGACAGGAGAGAAATGGGACAGCCTCATTTTCCTCTTCCCTAGGGCTCTGGGCTCTGTGTTGGCAAAAGAAGATAACTGCAGTGAGACTCAATGCAAATCAGCTGAGGGAGCTGTCTCTTGCTCCACAGCTGCAACAGAACGGCTGCAGCAGCAGCAAGACACTGGTTCAGTTAAACCACAGATTAAGAGTGATTATCTTTTGCTGTGGTTTGCAGTGATCAGCAAGGCTGTAGCCAAGAGGTGACACACTTTCACCATCCCATGGTTCCCAAGGCAGAACTAGTGATGCTGCTTCTCTAGATGCTAACGCAGCAAACTCACACGTTCTTTGTCAAAGTGGCTTTGAGGTTTACTAATGCTGGTCAGAACCCTGATGTTGCCCTCTGATAGAATGACAACAACGTGTCTTTTTCTTTTCTCCTTTTAAATGCAGCTGTGTTTTACTGCAAAGGAGGGGGAACTGAAAATAATTTTCTGCCTGAGTATTATCAATTATCCAAAGCCCATTTGCACCATTATGACTTTAATGTCCTCCCAATAGATATATAATTCTCATTATTTTTATTGAGTTTTATTTTTATATTGATATTAAATGCATATCACCAGATTCTCTATTTTCTTGAACTACGTGGTCCAGATATCCAACCCAGAATGAAATCCTGACACTGAAACTGTGCCCCTGGGTTTGGGGATATGTGCAACCTGCAAAATGGTAACGCTGAAATGGGAGTGTTTATATGAATAAAGCTATGCAAACAAACATTCTGCTCTTGAATTTTACCACAGCCACCAAAACATACCTGATAATAATCGTAGTCCCAAACAATCCTCTTCCTTGACCTAAAAGGACTAATATAAAAGAGCAGGTAACGATGTCCTTTACCACAACTAAAACTTGCTAAGCTCTTAACAGAAAAAAATCTAAAAGAACAGGAACTGTTTGAGGACATGGCTTGTATGATATCTTTCTACAGATGTTTTAGAATCAAGACAAATTCAACTCCAGTCCCCCCTTCCCCAAATGTAGAAAGGGAGCGTGCAACATAGACGTATTTCAACAGGGGCCAAATTACTGTTGTGACTCTGTTGTAAGAGGTAGCAATTCTAATATTTTCACGTGGATTCAGGTACTTAGTAAGGACATCCTCTTTCACACTGCAGTTTTTATCTGTTAGAGCTAATACTAAAATGGCATCCTTTTTATAAGTTACATCAAAAGGCTACACATTACCAAATCAAACCACATTTTTTCTCTGAAATTATTCACGCACCTCAGAATATGTTTTCCAGTGATAAAAAAAAAAAACAACAACCAAACCAACCAACCAACATAATGTGTCTGAATGCAAAATTTAACCAGGTCAGTCTCTTTTACTCATAGTATTTCTGAAAGGCATATTTTACTAGGTAAACCCCTTTCTTAAACATTCTCTCTGGCACATTTTGTGTCCCTGCTCGAAGCCTTGGAACACAGTCCACCAGTAGCAGCCAGCTGGGCAGCCTCCCTGGCTGTTGCCGCTTCTCCAGCACAGTACATTGAAATGGGAACCACAGTACTGCCCCATGTCCATGTAAGCTCTCTCAGTGAGCTGCTTTGGTCAATATGAATAATGGATCACCTAGGCTGAGTCAGGTCTGAGCAGGCCGGATAAGACTTCTTCCTGGACCCACATGATGGTCCTTAAGCAGGCTCCCAATGTAATTTTAAACTTCACTTCATCACAATGATAGGCTACAAACGAGCCTCCAATGAACATAATAAGCACAGTGAAAAAGATAAACTACTTAAAGAAATTCTATGGCAAATACCAACTGGCAAAGGGGCACGAACAAGTAACACCACATACTCAGCTGCGCCCTGAAACTGCCCTTTGCAGTATACATGTGGCTGGCAAAGAAGCTCTCACACAAGCAGGCATGCAAGGGCAGGTATAAATGCTCCTCTGCTTGTTCCTCATTCCTCATTTTCAGCTTTACTTATGATCGAGTGCTCTTCCAATATACAGATTTATAAGGCCTCATTGTTTCATACAGTAGTAGCTGATATATCAAAGCTTTTTTTTTTTCCCTTTTCTTTTTGACTTACAATTCCAGCTCAGAGACTTCTGTTTGCCTTAATGAATTTTGTTTGCATAGTTGACTGGCATCTGGTTAAGCAGGTATTGAAATGTGATATAACAACCTAATCAACCGTTAACAGGTATAGAAGAAGCCCTGACAAGGAACAGTGGGAAATTCGTTCGTGATGAGATTCTTTCTGATAAGGGAAAAAAGAGAAGTGGAGGACCAATTTATGCATAAATTGATCACATTTTCACACCTAGCCCCAATTATCTAAAAAGGGTTTAACATTATATTTATATTGATGAGCTTAACAATGTTGAACCACGACTCTGGGATGATCTGTTACAATTCACATCCAAAGCGACCAGAAGGAATAATTGGAAACCCTCCAGCATTTCAAGAAATAGAAGCAGCCTTGAAAAAGATGAAAACTGCTGTACAGGGTCTGACTTTTGCTGAAATTACAACATAAATTCCGAATGAAGGATGGCCAAGAATAATTCAACAATTACAAATTCCCCTCTAAAGACAGAGAGAGTGCTACAAGATTACAGAAATTGAGTCATCCCAAACGTCTCCAAACAAGAAAAAAAATAGTAATGACTAAAGGCTGACTGAGACATTTGATAGACTATATCACTGATTGATTGCACAGAGGTTTTAGCTGAATAACCAGTTTTTGTGCTATGAATATCAATAGCTGGCTACATAAACAGAGAGGACACCTGCCAAACAATTATGGAAATCCTCATACTCATCATCAGTGTGTAAGTTAACCTCAAGGTATATTAGACTGTCTTTAATGGGCTGCAATCATTTTGACATCTTCTCCAAGGCAAGTGCAACCCACAAATGTCTAGCTGATTTCCCACACAAGCCAGGCCAGCAATGCCAACCTGTCATGTACAAGTATGTCAAACAACCAAAACCTAAAGATCTACCCTTAAACCCCTCTTTAGCAGACAAAATTGTCATTCAAATCCCATCTACAAACCATGTCTATTTTCCAGCATCAACTCATACAACGAGCAGGAGGAAGCTCTCCCACGAGTGCTGCGTACAAGCAGCAGAAAAAGTGAAGTCATATACATGCCTCATAAAATGTATAAGAAATTAAAATAGATAAAAAGACCACCAGAGCTGTATCTTACAAGAGGCATGGAGATTACTTTTTTTTCCCTTCCTGTAAAACTTAGCTCAGAAGTATAGGTGTCAGTGATGGCTGGCATTGATTACAGCACCCCATATGCCAGGGTTTATGACAGCAGCATTTATGAGAGTCCCATCATCAGCTTTTCCTTTTCATCCCCAGGTGCTGGGATGGCAGCCTTCATCTTCAGGGACCTTTTCTGCCTCTCCAGCCCATCTTCAGCAGCTCCTCATTCCCTCCCTTGTGCAGGAGTGATGTGACCCAGGCTTAGCCCTGAGCTGGCACACTTTCCCAGCAATGTATAATTTTCCACATGTGGCTGAGAAGCCTTAAGCCATCACAGGTCAGGTCTATACTGAGCTTTGCTAGTAAAAGAGATTTTTTTTTTTTTTCCATGACAGGTCTAGAACAATAAATTAAGCTTCAGATAAGTGAAGACAACTTTTTAAATTGTTTTTGTTTTGGGGTTTTTTTTGTTTGTTTGTTTGTTTTTTTTTTCCTAAAATGGAAAGATTAGGAAAATAATCCTTTAAGAATGAAGATGCTGTAGTTGTCTCAAACCATACTTAAATTTAGATTGAAAGAATAAACATTACAAAATAAGGAAAAGCCAGAAGGAACTCAAGTGAATGAAAACATTTCATGTTTTGAAAACATCAGGATGCAACACTGTGAATAAAGACAGTGAAATGACATACCCTGAAAACACAGGGGGTGAAACACTCAGGAATTGTCTCAATGTTTTTGTTACCTTTCTTTCTCTAGGTGAATGATTTGGTTCAGCCAAAAGGAATTCAATGATATTTTAGCACTGCTGTTCCTCCTTTTTCCATGCACTTAAATATAACAAAGGATTCAAATGAAAAGTTTTGAACCTTTCTTCTTGCTACCTAACACAGACACTTAACACAGCTGATCTGGATAGGTGCTAAACATTCTCATCAGCTGATAACAAAAGTATGAAATTAGAGCTCATTTTTGGAGACAGACTGAAGACATTGCTGAACCCAGCCTTTGGGGTGCCTGCTATGCTATTGCTGCTCACTCCCAGATCAGAAACATCGAGTCCTACTCAAAGCTATGCTGTTCCTTGGGTGCTTGTAGCGATGGAGCAGTAATCCTCTGCAGCACACAACAAGTGACATAGGCAACACCTATCATTTCTCTTTGCTCTGCCTTCCCTCCTCAGGGGAAGGATCATGTGGAGCATTTTGCTGCCATAGTCCTTCTTGGTTCTTGAAGTGGCCTCGGTCCCTAGCAGGATCATGCAGTTTCACTCCCCCTGCCAGGGGCAGAGACACCTTCTACTAGACCAAGTTGTTTAAAGCCGTGTTCAACCTACCCTTGACCATTATCAGGGAGTGGACATTCACAGACTCTCTAGGCAACTGTTCCAGTACCTCACCACCTGTGAAGATGAAGAACTTCCTCCTTGCATCTAAATCTACCTTGTTTCAGTTTAAAGCCATTACTCCTTGCACTATCACTACATGTCCTTGTAAAAAGCCTCTCTCCACCTTTCCTATAGTCATCTGCTAAATACTGGAAGGCTACTGTAAGGTTTCCCTGAAGCCTTGCTTTCTCCAAGCTGAACAACACCAACTGTCTCAGTTTGCCTTCACAGGAGAGGTGCATCAGACATCTGATCACCTTTATGGCCCTCCTCTGGTCCCATTCCAAAAGGTTCATGTTGGGGACCTCAGAGCTGTGGAAAGTACTGCTGATGGGGCCTCACCAATGCAGAGCAGAGGGGGACAATCATCTCCCTTGACCTGTTGGGCACAGTTCTGATGATGTGGCCCAGGACACGGTTGACTTGCTGGGCTGCAAGCACTTCTCCACAGGGCAGTTTTCAATCTGCTCCTTGGCTAGCCTTTATTTGTGCTTGAGACTGCCCCAACCCACATGCATAACCTTGCACTTGATCCTGTTGATCTTCTTCATGAGGTTTGAACAGGCCTACCTCTCAAAGCTGTCAAAGTCTTTCTTCCCTTTAGTGTAACGATCATACGGCATGGCTTGGTGTTATCAGCAAACATGCTGAGGGTGTGCTCGATCCCATCATCCATGGCATCAACAAAGATGCTGAACACTTGTCCCAGGTTTGACCCCCGAGGTGCTCCACTGGCATCTGAGAAAGGATGGCATAGGATAGAGAGCAGCAAAAAAGGAAAAAAAATGAACACAGCAGGCTGTTATGAATGTCACCCTGGTCAGACAGAGAAAAGCCTGAAAAAGGTAACTGAGCTGGATATGACAACCTTCAGGATTAAAGATCTTTGCTTTGGAGGTGTTCCTACCTCTGCCCATGCTTGGTGATGGTAGTAAATCTCAGAAGCAATACATCTTCTAGAAATGTAAGTGCACTGTATTTTATTGCTTTTTAATTACATAGTCTTTTTCCATGGACCTATAGAAGAAACTGTATCACCTGGTTTAGACACACACATATGCAAAATTCAGAATCAGAAAGCAATCAAGAAACAGCAAGAAAAAAAGGAAAGCAGGCAGAAACCTTTGCAGTGCAGTAAAAAGGAGCTCTGGCAGTATACATATGTTTCTTTTACATGCACTTCAGCATTCAAAAACTTCCACACCTCTTAGTCACTGACATCCTATAAAGCTGACAAGTGGCTACCATGGCCAAAGCTGTGCAGGTTCCCATCCTGCTTCCCTCAAGTCAAGCAAAGCACCCAACATCACCCCGGTAGAAGTGTAGACTGCAGCAGCCCTCCCAGGTGGAAATGCAGTGTGGTTGTTTCCCCACATCTCAGGACACAATTAAACCCACAATATTTAAACACTGCTATCCACCTTCAAAATACAAACCCACCATACTGTGCTGTCCAGACATGGAATTAACCCAACATGGAGCTGTGGCACTGAAAATCCAAGTTGCCTTTTTTTCCCCCCTTTGTATTTCATTTTAAAATAAATCATAGAACCAATTCAGGTGCAGACAAACTTGGTACTGGGAGTTTCTGTATGGTGATGCTGTACAGTAATGAATTTCTTACACTTGCAAAACACTTGTTGGATCTTTAAATAATCCAAAATATGAAGCGGGGCAAGACATTCCTGCAGCTCATCTTCACAAAACATGATGTCACTTATGTACACATTCTTAATCCTATTCTTCCTCCTATTTTCCTTTCAAATATGTGTTTTGTATGGAGTTATCCATCAGACAGCACATTGTCAATGAGATGTGTCATAGCTGTGTGTGTATTCTGATAAAATGAACCTAATGCATATGTAAATCTGCCTTCTCAGGAAAAGTGTGTGGAAACACATTTGACTTGAAATTTCTCACTGCAAAAAGATTTAAGAAGGGTAGAGAGGAAAATTTCCCAATTGCAAGAATGAAGTATCAGCTCTTGAGATCTGAAGTATATGGTCCACAGGAGACTGAGACTGCACCTGAAAGCCAGGGTGCCCATCCGGGGCACTACCGCTCTGCAACCCTACACAGCACTGGGGAGCAAGGGTGGTGGCCCCAGCCGCGGGGCCCCTGCTTTCACATCCCTCCCTCTCAGCCATTGAGAAGGGGAAGGCCCTCACCCCACTGCACTGCGGATGGGAAATGTGCCTGGGGCAGCAGCTGTAACCTTGTAAGAGCTCTGGGCAGCCACACTAATAAAATCATGCAGACGACCAGCACACGCAGCTTCCAAAGTACTGTGCTGCTGGGGGCTGTCGGAAAAATCATCACAGAGACCTTCATGAAAAACACCAAATACATCCTGATGCTTCTAACATGAGTTCCACTAATTGATTTTTTTTTGTTTGTTTGTTAAAAACAACTTAGTTTTTTAAAGCCAAACCCATCAGTTCATTTGAATGGCCTTGTAAATATGGCCATTTACAATAACTTGTATCAAAAACAATTTAAAGGAGAAGGATTTCAAGATATAATCTGGCAAATTGCGTTGTCGACAACAGATGGATATTAAGTGCAGTTTATCCTGGCCATAATTAGGCACCGTTTTCCTAGCTTTGTGATCATAACAGGGGGGGTTATTATTATTTCAGAAATTTCACAAGAAATGTTGTAAGATTGGTAGTCACCTTCTGAAAAGAGTAAAAATAGGCATGCAAGGACATTAATGAAAAAAAAAACAAAACATCTGAAATGAAAAAAATGTCTCTCCCACAAGGAACTCTCACTCAAAATAAAATACACAAACAATTAAAAACCAAGGCTGTTATTACTGATGCACAAGTACAGATGTGTATGTACCTTGCTGTGTGCATGGACAAAAATTGCAGGTAGAAATACAGGATGAAAGGAAATTTCTTTACCATTAGGTATCTGCTGTTCTGAAAAAAAATGGTGTTTCTTAGTTCTTAACACAAAAACCAAGTTTATATTACACACCTTAAATGTTATGGACTATATACAAGGAATGGTTCTCTGCTTTGTAACACCATTTTTAGAAGCAGTGGATGGCCTTGTGTAAACCTGCTGCATTTGAAAGCAAGGAGGGTGCCTTTTACAGATGAAAAGTGAAAACCAAAGCTGCCTGTTTATAAAGTATTTTTATGAGACCCTAACTGTCTCTTCAGTTGGAAAGTGGAAAATATAAATACAAGACCTTTTGTGACCTGAAAATATGTTAGGTTTTAAGCTGCACCTTTTAAAATAATATCTCAAGCCCCCAACACTTTTTGCTGTATCTTGCTGCTTAAAGTAACACGGCGCATCCTTCTTTGCAGCAAGTAATGACTAAATCTCTTGTACCACGTCTTTCACAACATGTTGTGCCTGACTTCAGTCAAAGGCTTTGTTTTGGTTTCTAAGTGCTTTCTTCTTTATTTGAAATGGCAGTATTTACATTTCATAGCTTATTAACTCTAATCACCCAGTTCAGTAATTAAAAAAACATAAAAACAGCAGACTTGTCTATTGACATTGATCACAATACAAAAAGCCACGTTAGGAAGCCTAATGCAGTATTCCTGTAAACTGTAAGACAAGCCAATTTTTGGAGCAAGGTAAAACTCCTACCTACAGCTTCTTTTGATGAAATCAACATGAAGTTGAATCTCAACTATGTTAGTGGAGCAAAGCTGGGAGATCATGGAGTTTGACTGGACATTGACCAACGTGTTAATGCTTTTGCAGCTTTCAGATGACTTCATGGGATGGTATCTGAGAGAAATCAACTTCCTTTATTTAATTTTTTTCCAGCACTCATCATTTTACATCAAGAGGTGGGAAAGAAAAGGCCAAATGAGCTGCTTGCTCATTTCATCTCCTGGAAAAGGAATTTCTTTTCCTTTTAGGAGTAACCATCTGTTGAACATTTCATTCATGATCCTGAGACTATTTTAGAGATAGAAACACTGTATATTATGACTTTTCCCTCCACATATACTATTGTTCAAATTTTGGAAGTGCACTGTGTTTGATAGCTAACACTTATTATTTGCTGTCTTTACAAAATATTCTTGGCAGAACGTTAGAAACTGACATTTCCAGTTGAAAATAATGCACTGTCAAATAAGAAAACTGCAGGCTATAATTTTTCACACATGTATCTATTATTTTAAACATGAAACATTGCATCAGTTTGACATTAATTTATATAATAGGGACAGAAAAGGATAATGCAATTTTCAGGGGCTATCTACATTTAATTAACTAGCAGCAGTCGTCTGTAACAAAAGAAAACTCAGCTACAAAAAAAATAAAGCCTCTTTGTACACCTTCTATCATGCATTATTGAAACACACAGTGTCATTATATGAAATAATAAGTGCTTAAATAGAGGCAGCAACTAATAAATGCAGACACAAAACTTTCATAAAAGTTTGTAAATACAGTATTGTATGGAAATTCTGATGCATATTAGCTCTCACACGCACTGTAAAATGTTTTATTATGAAAAAAGTGGGTGAGATACTTATCTTTTAAATTGGAGTTTAATATTTTATTAGTGCCAGGCACATAATTCTCATCAAATGGCAGGAAACTCTTTTTTGTATGGATATAAATGTCTAGAGTTTAATATTTCAAAGATAAGTACCTACTACTGCATCTATCACACTGCAGCTTAATGGAATTTACTTTTTCTTAAATATTTATACTGTATGCGTGTTTGGCTGTCGAACGATTGTGTAACTACTGAGGCAAAACTGATAAGCTGGGCAACAATCCTGAAAATTATTATTTTCCAAATTTCAGGTGCCTAAAAATTTGAACGCTGTGAGGAATGCAGGGCTTGAGAATTTTTGAGCGTGCAGTTTTCTTGGGCAAATACTATCCTATCATTGACGAACAAACAAAAAAGTTCTTCAAAGCGCAGCACGGGCTGCAGAAATTGTCTGACTTTTCCTCAAACAAATTACATTTAAAGGAGAATAGAACAACATTAGCGAGAAATATTTCCTGAGAATCCAAAATACACAGTAGTGAGCAAATTAAACTGAGACCGCTCTCTGATATTTCCAGTATAATGTACAGAGAGCATCATTCAGGTTCTGCAATACTGCAAACTATTTCATCAGTTCTGAGAAATGCTTTCTGATCCATGCTGATACAATTACCTTGCCTTTATTGGCAATTTAGACCTGCTTTTAGGGACATTTTAGAGCAAATGATGTTTTCTTGATATTTTAAAAAAGCAGCACTATTTGCTATACCTTTGGGATAAGGTAGAAATGGAGTTAGAGGCTCATTAAATATCTGATTGGTACAATGTGGTTTTTGTTACTGTGGACTAAACTACCAAAAATGAAGATATGTTCCTGGAGGTTCTGCTTCCCCCCCCCTGCAATCAAAGGGTGTTTTTATTTGGAATATTTCTGTAAAATATCAACTGGCAGTTACTACTACTGTACTACTTACAAGAGCTTTAAAATCTGCCTATTAATTGAAAGATGTTGAAACTTACCTAATAAATTTTTAATATGAGCATGTGTGAAGGGCACACCACATCTTTCTTTGTTCCTATAAAAATGTGATTTCCAGACTATGACTAAGTGAGCCTGCATTCCTTTTGATGTTTCTGTAAGTAGAAAAAAAGCAAAGCAGTTACAGAGATGAAAAAAAACACCTAAAATGAGATATTCTTAAACGGGCTTGCTTGGTTGGGTTTTTTGTTTTGCTTTTTACACAGGGATTTAACTGAAAGACCATCTGAAACCAGACAACAGCCTACCAAATTGCTCGAAGCCCAAAAGCTCCTAACAGTTTGTGTTGCAACTGGTAGAGCTTTAACTCAAACACTTAGAGACAGCAGCAGTAGCTTTAACTTTTAGCATTTAAATCAAAATCTGCTTTCCTAAAGCTGTTAAATTAGGTCCTCTTGCCCTGATTACTTACAATAGCATAGACAGTCAAAAGGAGACTCGAAATTTATATCAGTTAACATTTCTTTGATATTTTCAACTCTTTTCAATTTTCCCCCTGCTCTTGGAAAATTCACGAGTGTTTCTGAGTTCTCTTACACAGCTATTTTTATGCCATATTGGTCTGAGTAAATAACATGCAGGAAAGTGTGATAAATCAGGAGTATACCATTGTGATAAATAAAAGCTGATAATTTAAAACTCTTTTAGATAGAAGTGAGATGCCTCATGAGAATACTAGTGTGGTAAATAAAATCTGCTAATTTAAGTCTTTTAAAATACTGCTTCCTGCTGTTAGCATCCAACACAACATGCAGCAAGGCAGTTATTAAGCAGTCCTGTCAAGGAGAGGACTGCATCCCTGTCAGCGTTGCAGGGAGGAAACTATTGTGCTGCGAGATTCTGCAAGGAGACAGAGCTAACTCTGTGAAAGCCCACATAGCTGACATGTGTAAGCAATTGGATGTAAACAAACATAAACAATTTGATTGAACTTGAAGTCATGGGGATCTGTAGACACAGCAATGCCGCATCATTGAAATCAGTTTTATGTAAGGCAAGTTACGCTGTGACTTAGTTTTAAAGCAAAGTGTGTTTAGCTCCTTCACAGAGAGAGAAATTACCTAAATTTCACCTACTCTGGATTAGACACACATCCACCAGATTAAGAAAGATGTTAAAGCCTCAGTTTCAGAGAATCAGCTAGACATCTAGATGCCAAAACAGCTTTTTCTTTCTTTCACTGCCTGTTGAAGACTTTCTAGCTGTAAAACAAGCAGCAGCTGGAAAGCCTAGTAGTTGGCATCACTGGGGAGGATTTTTTTAAAGTTTAATTTTTTTTCCAAGTAATACAAAAAAGAAAGAAAACACACAATCAACTAACCAAAACACACCCACAAACAAAAAAAAAACCAACCACCTGACCAACCACAGCCATCAAAACCCCCAAACAGACAGAAAACCAAAAAACTCCTGCCACAAATACAGCCCCAGGAGGGGCTGTCCAGGAAGGCTGACTGGTCCTAGAGACAGGGCATCCTCCCCTGCTCTGCACAACAAAAAGAGAGCCCCAGAAACTTCTCTCCTTCTCAGAAGTGAGAACAGGCACACACCTTCCATTTGACCCTGTCAATTCCTTTAGCAAAATGTCACCTGTTGTCATCACAGATCTAAACCACTGTTTCCCGACGCTTTGTCCTTCAGCAACCTCCTCCCATGGGCCTCCCGCTTGCCTGCCCTTACCGCAAGGTGCAAGACAGGCCCTACAGACAGGCCCTGCCAATTCCCCTGGCACAGGGCCCATATTTTGAAGCCATAGCCTAGCTAGTGTTTGAGAGGGATTTAAGGAGAATTACAGCACCCTTCGGAAAGGTCCTTTGCTCATTCCTGCCCCTGCATTATTGTTTACACTCTTAAAAGTGGCGCCCAAGCTATGGTTCAAGTACAACTGCTCCAGTTGCCTCACCAAGCGCAGGGATAGCCATAACGAAGCAAGGACACCAGGCTTAAGATTATGTGATAGACAAAATGTTGAGGTAGGTTGACTGGTTGGTTTGTTTCAAAACAAAGACTTTGAGAAGTGAAATACAGACATGTGCCACCAGGCACAGCAGCACCTAATCTGCCGTGTGTGAGCTTGGCACAGTCGGGTTCATCAGGCTTCTCCAGTGGCATGGAGGCCTGAGAGATATGGGACATTCTGTCCACCCTCAACCAAACTTGGTGATATTGAGTTTGAGGCACTACCTTCCAACTCTGATTTTTTGCACTTAACAAGTTTTTGCCCTCCTTAAAAAGAACAAAACAGCAACAAACATCACAGATGCCCCCACATTTCACACCTAGTGTCCCTTACTCATGCCGGGAGGAGCACAATTACAGGGCCAGTTTTGTAAAGCCTTAGCAAATACCTGTGAAAACCACTCCTGGCTGAGCACCCTTGTTTCCTTGCAGACAGGACTCAGTACCTGGTAGTAAAGGACAGAGTATTCTCGGGGAGAACTGATCGTATCTGTGCACGAGTGCAGAGGAGGTATGTATAGAGAAGAGAGCTGGTACCTGGCACAGCAGGTCCTGAGGCTGAAGAAGGAGGAGATTGCAGTGGCTCCCATCACAGCAAGTCACCAGGATCTGCCGCAGAGTTAGAAGACATGACTAGGCTGGAGGAAGAAGGAAGATGCCAGAGACCGCGCTGAGAGAGGAATGAGCCCATTAGGAGATGCACTCCTGGTACTCCTGTGACCAGACATACAAGAGACTTGGTTTTTCCCCCGTGCTTTCAAGCAAGGGACACTCAGAGGAGCAATGCCACAGTGACTGAGATCACAGGGATTAACACTGTCTGCCCTGAAATGCACAGAAATTATCTCATGCCCTGGGCTGCAGACAAGGACCGGAGGCCTCGGCAGCCCTGTCTGCCGGTGCCAGGGTGTTCCTTCCTCAGAGGAGCATAAGTATTGTGACTATACCTGAGGCCCACACAGTTCCCACCAGCATCTCTGCAGATCAGGGATATCATTGGTATAAAAAAAAGCCATCAGCCTGCCTCTCTGAGCAGATATTAGACCACAAAAAAAGCCCAACACAGTTTGGAGACAAAACCAACAGAACAATTGTAATGCCATACAGCGTCTGCATTAACATGAGCAAATTATTTTGGTAGGGATTCAGTTTCATAAATGTGGCTTCAAAGGCTGTTCCATAAGCACTATAATGCCTTTTTTTTTTCCTTCTCACCAAAATGAATAAAAACTTTACGATAGGTTCAGCACAGTACTTAAGTATTTGTTTTGTTAATTTCTTAAAACAAATTGGATTCTCAGTAAATACAAAACTTGGACAGCTGCATTAAGCAAGCAGTGGGGAAGCAATCTCATAATGATTATCATGCAGAAGCACACTACAGAAGAATTCCCAGAATTTCATCCAAACTGTTATTTGCTCTATTATAAACCTTCTAGAAAACCCAATATAAAAACTCCTGAAGGAAGAGAAAGCATTTTTAAATATCTGCAAATACTCTCCAATGATCAAAGAAATGTGTAGAGGATGAGATGTTAATGAATGACAACAGTTAGGAGATATGGTCTTTCTCCTTATTTTGTTTCACTGAAAGAGAATCAAGGTACCTGTAACCATTTTCCTCCCCATTGAAAGGTTTGTGAGGCCAGGCCACATAGTTTTTGATCACAAATCCTGCAGGTTCCTTCATGAGCTGAATTCATACACAGCAGGTCTCGAGGTCTCAACCCTGAGCTAAGTCCCACTCACCCACTGAGGGTCTGCAACTTCAGCCAACAGGCATTGGGATAAAAACATCAGAAGTGCTAGTCTTGTGGCTCCTCAATTCAGGAGAAATGTTGAGATACTGGAACATGTCCAGAGGAGAGTCACAAAGCTGGTGAGGGGACTGGAACACAGCCCTGTGAGGAGAGGCTGAGGGTATGCAGCCCGGAGAAGAGGAGGCTCAGGGCTGACCTCATTACTGTCTACAACTACCCCAAGGGAGGCTGTAGCCAGATGGAGTTGGTCTCTTCCTCCAGGCAACCAGCAACAAAATGAGGGGACACAGTCTCAAGTTGTGCCAGGGGAGGTATAGGCTGGATGTTAGGAGGAAGTTCTTCACAGGAGAGTGATTGGCATGGGAATGGGCTGCCCAGGGAGGTGGTGGAGTCACCATCCCTGGAGATGTTCAAAAAAAAGACTGGATGAGGCACTTAGTGCCATGGTCTAGTTGATTAGACAGGGATGGATGATAGGTTGGACTGGATGACCTTGGAGGTCTCTTCCAACCTGGTTGATTCTAGGATTCTATTCTATGATTCCATGATTCTGAGTATAAAAAGATGTGGGACCTATCAATCTCAGCCTATAATGCCTGGGATTTTGCATAAGGACACTTGTGCACTTCTTTGTCTAGATATCTTTACCTATGGTTGCAGGGCAGGAGGACACAGGGCAAGCCAATGCTTCCCTAATGCTCTCATCAAGGGTACAGTTACTCCTGTACAGACCTGCACTGCCACAATAGCACTGCATCTGGACAGCAAGCCCCTCACCTGTTGTCTGTCACCTTTCGCACAGAATTTGTCTTTCAGAAACCAAATAGCTGTGCACAGCAATTTTCATAACACTTCAAGGGGACTCACAAGCTTTCTGCAGTGATATATGAACTCGCTCCCCTTGGTGCTGCCCGGAGGGAGGTCAGAAAGGAAACACCCCATACAAACAATTGGGTTAGAACATGCACAACTCTAATTATAATGTATTTAACCTTGAAAAAAAAACCAAACCCAAACATAACTCATTGTAAACTATAATAGTATTTTTTTAAAAAGTAAAACCTGGCATCCTATGGAGCATCCCTTTGTTGTGGACTCAACAGCTAAGACAGGCTCCCAAGAAGCAGGGGTTTGGGATCTTTCCAAACAAATAATTCAGCAAAAAAAAAAAAAAAAAGGAAATCTCTCTCTCTTCTGTGAGCAACAAATTAGACTTTGACAAGTCTTAATCCCTCCACAGACCTCTGTAGGATACATTAGCATGTACAACATTATTTTGGTGAGCACCACATTCCCTGGGAAGGAAGGACAGTGCCCACGCGAGGCAGGAGCACCCTGATTTTTCCCAGCCATGCCTTGGGCAGTGCAAAGCCAGCACTAATGAAGTGGCTTCCCAGAATGGCTGCTTAGAGCGTGTGCAACATCATACCAACACTTCTACATGGCCAAGATTTTGCCTGGGATAGGTCAGTGGCTTTTGTACGTTGCTCCTTTAACTTTTTGATCATGTTATTCTGCCTAAACCAGTCCTATTCTGCCCTGACCTGAGAGGTCGATTTGAAGACAACTGATACATCTCTCCTTGTTTTTGTTTTCCACAATGGCCACTGCCAAAAGGATTCCTGCAGGCTCTCAGGAAATCAGCAATGTTCAGCTCTCACAGACACTCACCTATAAAGGGGCTGAATGGAGACTCCACAAGCCACAATCACAGAGTTATAGAATCATAGAATTGTTTTGGTTGGAAGAGACAAAAATCAAGTCAAATAGTTTTACAGACCTGATTTGACCATCAGCCTTGCAGCACCCAGCTGACATCATAACATGAAATTTTCAACTCACTCTGTTTCATGGCAGATGAGAGGTCTGGTTGTAGGGCTCGTACTCTTCCCTTGAAGATTTAGAAGCACAAATAGGCTGGATGTTAGGAGGAAGTTCCTGACAGAGAGAGTGATTTGCCATTAGAATGGGCTGCCCAGGGAGGTGGAGTCACCATCCCTAGAGGTGTTCAAGAAAAGACTGGATGAGGCATTTAGTGCCGTTGTCTAGATGACTGGATAGGGCTGGGTGATAGGTTGGACTGGATGATCTTGGAGGTCTCTTCCTACCTGGTTGATTCTATGATTCTAAATCACCATGTATATATGGCTTACAGTTAGTCAGCCACAAAGCTAGCTGTCTGTATGATGTGGAGCCTTCCTGCAAGTCCCACACTACGCTCATGTGCAGACCCTACAAACAGTCATGAATGTGTGAAGAGAAAACAAAAAATCATTTCTACCAGCACAGTAAAACACACCTTTCTTTACACAGAGAATGCCACAACTACTGATAAGTTTCCACATTTCTCAGCTTGAGAAGCAGAGCATGTGTTTCTGTGGGGAAACCTGGGCCACCAAGGTGACATCCTGTGCTCCACCTCCACACTACCCAGGATAGAGACGGGCAAAGCCTACTCAATGACCACAGGGTAAGTCCAGGGCAATATTATCAAGTTAATAACTACCAAACATTATGCAAGCAGAATACTAATGTACCCACAGGTTAGAAGTGTCTACTGCTGTTTCATTAAATAGTAATTTTTGTAAATTTGAGAGTACAACTGTAGTCACCCCTAAGGGCACAGCTTTTCTGTTGTCACTGTCACTTAAACCACCATATTTACTCTCATGTGGTACAAGGTATGTTTAATTCCCACTCACATACGGCCTTGTCTTCTTGCATACTTATAACAAAAGTTCAGAAGGTTCTGCTCCTTCTCTAATGCGATACTGAGCCTACAAACACGCACCCAGCAAAAGAGCTCCACAGTCTGCCTGGCAGAGCCATGTGCTGGCATTGCTCTTCTCCACAGCTTCTGGAGGCCTTACAGCCAGCTGGAGAACTGCACATTTTTGAAAGCACCAGAGCCCCTGAAGACTGTTACCAGGAATAAAGACATTGAAAAACACCCCAGTAACCCTGCAGCCACAGCCTTTTACATGGTGGGCCTGATTCATGGTTGTTGCTTATTCCTCATCCAAGCTGATGAAACGTCTTCATTTTACTGAAGTTGCACTATAGTGAAACGGAAATACTAGACAGATTAATCCAATCTGTAACTCAATACTTCCTTAAAAGAAGTAGAATGTACTCCTACACTGCCTTGTTTTGGTTTGGTTTTTTTTTTTGCTACAAACATTACTTTAAAAATATCACGTAATTTTCACCCCTGGATCCCTAAGTACTACCTGTCTTTTGTACATCCATTTTTAAGACAGTTAATGCTGCAGACTGAACCTGTTCATATTGCTTTGTAACCCACAGTACTGAGTCAAATGTCAAGACTAACCAAATAAATGAACAAATAATGACCTTCATGATAGTAGCTCATATTTACAGTGAACTACTATTTCAAATGATGCCTGGTGTTTGCTACTATACAACTATGAATTTATACATATTGTAATGTGCAATAAATGCAATAAAAACTAATATCAAAAAATAAACAGAAATACAGCACAGATTATCTATTTTTTTCCACCTGAGTAAAACGCATCCACACTTACCAATGATAAAGTGAAAACTACGTAGAGTTTCATGAGAAATGAAAATGAAATGGGAAAATCTCATTTGTGCCTTCCCTATATCCATGAAGTTTTCTCCTTGTTTAGGGATATATTAGTCATCGGCAAAAACTGATCTTATATTTGAAATAGAAACAGGATAGTTACCATTAATGCAAAATGACAACGGTTTTAATCTCTAAAACACACTAAAAATACCAAAAAATCTTTTGCATGATTTATGAGAATTGTGTGTCTGGCAGCCAAAAGGATAAAGTAGATGAATGAGGCACCAGCTTTCTGAGGAAGTCTAGTGCAAGATTACTGTGCGTGCTGTCTCCATCCAGAATGCTTTCTTTCCGTGGAGTCGTAGGCACCTAGTATTTTAAATTCCTCACACTGCATCAGGGTTATGGTACTATGTTACAAAGTTATTCAGAAACCTGATTGGCCATGTTCCTGCAATACATTTTCCTAACCCCAAGATAAAGATCCATGCATCTCTTTACCCTTTAAACAAAAAAGCTATTGTAATAGTATGTAGTGTGATGCATGGCATGAATACCAAAACATGTACATGCACTGCTAAACTGTTTAAGTATGGAAGAAGTAGTGTCTAATAGCATCAGGAAATTGAAATTTAAAAATTTTTCTCACTCACTTATTTGATGAGAACTAGGCTGCTGACAGGTGAAGCAGAAAGTCATTTTTCAAGTTAAATGCCAAGTGGTTATATAGCATAATATTCAGTCAAAATTAACCACCTCACTGCTGCATTGACATACAGCATATTTAATGGCAACTGTTTCCGCAAAGAAAACCATAGACCTTGGGGAGTTCTAAGAAAATGGAAAGAAAATCTTACTAATACTTCAGTTACTTGCTTGAAACAAAGAACAATAGTGTGCCTTAACTCATGGCAGGGAGAACAAAACATAACTATTTGTCAAAATTATGATTTTCTTTCTTTTTAGACTCTTCCACATGCAGATTGCATGGTTTAAGTCATCAGACGTCAGTAGCTAACTTACGAACCAATAAGGATTCAGGGACAGAAGAAAGTCTTTTTTGATGCATTTCAAAAAGTTCCTTGCAATATCCCAGTCTCAGCATCATGGGCCTGAAAAACAACATTTGTAAGTTTTTTTGCACTCCTACTGTCATCTCTGAGGATGTATGCAGCTCAGGTTTAAGACTGGGGACTGAAAGCCCAAATTGCTCCAGTGGGAACTTTGCTTCAGTCTTCTGGATTTAATCTTTAAAGCATAGAACAGTAAAATATTTTTTTTCATGATTCTGCATTTTAATGCCCTTTGAAGTTGAGTGGGATCACAAGTTAAGAGGGTGATGCAGCTGGCCCTTAATCCTGAAAGAGGCACTGGGTTGAGGGATTACAGTCTCTATCAGTGGTTGGTTGTTTTGGTTTTTTTTCCTTTTAATTTGTTTTCAAAACATAGAAACTATTCCTTACATGCAAAAACTTCTTACTGGGATAGGGTATAAGGAGCCACATTTCTTTTCTTTGTGCCAAATGCCCCTGACACATACAAAGGACCTTTTATTGCCCAAATAATCACAGCATATAAAAAGTAAATTCAAAGATAAAGCACAGGAGTACAGCAAATAGAATTTTAAACTCCGCGTAAACTCCTACATGTAATAGCAAAACAGAGGGAATGATAAGGAGTGCCACACTGAAAATGCATTTTTCTTTTTCTAGCCTTTCCTCATATTGACACTATAGGTGGTAAAATTAGAAAGGAACAGAGCAGGAAAAAAACACCAAGGAAATGAGTTGTGGTGGAATTTCCAGATTTTCAGGAACATTTAATTTGCATTTAGATTGTCCTCCCCTATGCCACAAAGGGCCAGGGACTCCAGCATGCTCCTCCCCAACCACTCATTTGGATTGAGGCCAGCGTTGCATCCTCATGGACAGGTCCCTGTTTTTGAGTCCTGAAGAGCTGGTCAGCACCATGGAAAGGCACAGGGAGAACGCGGGTTTGGGCTCTTGTGCCTCCTTTCTAACAGGAGGGTCAACAAACTCCCAGCAGCCAGGCTGCCAGGAGGTCTAGGGAGCAAAGAGACTACCTTGAAGATCAGTAGAGCAGGGAAAAAAAATAAAAATCAAATATCTAACCCAAAGAAAGTCCTCTAAAACAAAGGCAGAGACAAACTCTTAAGGCCAAAGATCTGCCTGTCCCTTCTCATCAGTAAAGTCAGGCTTCATAAATGAGTATATTGTGACGGGAGATTATTAAAGAGAAAAGCATAGATGGCTTTTTGTATATATCAACATTCTTTCTTTTAGCTTGACAGGATCAAGCAAATAATTCCTCCAAAAGTCACAGAGCTATTCAACAGGTGAACAGCTGCCAAGACAATTTGAAAACTCGGCATTATGGTCCATCATGTAACTCATGTTTCCTCAGTAAATATTATTCTCCTGGGACATCTCATGCAGAGAAACAGATGCCAGTTGATGACCCAACCTTTTCCTGGTCTTTCACTATTGTTTATGTAAAAGAAATGCAGGTAGATATTTATAAATAGAAATTACTCAAATTTCACCAAAGTGACGCTTCCTTATGTTCCTCTCCTTTCTGTGCAATATATCTGAGGGTTTACTGGTTGAACTCCAGGGAGGGGCAGTGAGGGGAAGAAAGATTGTAGTTAACATGTATGAAACTATATTGAGGATTTATAGTGTATGAGAAGAGTAAAAAACACAGATTTGTATAATTTTTACTAGAAGATGATGTATTGAGCTGGCAGCCACTGTAAGATGAAGGGAAATCATGAAATTCTTCACAATATTATATATGAAAATTGTCAAAGTGTTGGGATGCCCTAATCATCCACGAGCCAGCTGAGAATAAACTGTATTTATATCAGAATTTTTCAGTATCTTTGGACAGTAGCTTAGTTTTGTTATAAGTTGTAATGTGCCACAAAATAGTGTTTATTTTATCTTGTCACAGAATAGAGTAATAAAAGAATTGTAAATATATCTTATTTATCAGCATGTCTGCACATTTCAGTTATCACAGGAGACATGGCTTGTTTTTCCTTGAAGGAACTGAAATGTCTAGTGGTTACTTTAGACGAAACCAGGAGCAACAAAAAGCCCTACTCTGATATTCCTCCTGGTTGCTGAACGTGATGCTTCTTAGCAGTTATTAGAATATGGTTTAAGGGGGTTTGTGAGAAAAAGAGAAGACATCTGAAATGCACACTGTTATTAGCAGTACTCAGTAATGTTCTATTGCATAAAGATGTTAAGCAGCCAGAGACTGCATTTGTATATGGGATCTAAAGGGGGGAATTGGAACGAACCCACGATAGAACTTGCCTTGGAGCAGTCTTTTCTAACTAGATACAAACGGATTGGACCTGGAAAAAGAAACTGATGCCAAGTGACTCTAAAGCACTATCCACTTATTCTATTACTTGGAGTGTACTGACTATCATGAGTAGATTTCTTCATGGTCAACCAACATTGCCCTCGTGCTAAAACATTTTAAACGTGACTCGTAGAACTCGCTCTTGCAGAAGAGTTGGAAGAAAAGTAAAGAGAGCATGGAGAAAAAAAAACAAGACATGATAATATCTCCCCAGAGTCAGTATGGAGCCCAGTTACTCACCAGAGAGCACTGGCTACAGGACCCATCCCAATGAGGTGACTGACATGCAGGAGTCATCTTAGCCCTGGCCATCACAGTTCCATATGCTGCTGTGTCTCAGGGCTTGCCTCAGTGCACCAAGGAGAGCCTTTCCCTGTAAGACAGTTTTGCTACGTGCACTTTTGAGTTTGAAAGCATCTCTCCTGGGAAGGCATACTGCAAGTACCCACTGGTCTATCGCTCAGTCCTTCCTTTGACCATCCATTTCCTTCCCTGCTATGTTACTCACCAAATATACCTAACTACTGCTATAAACTTTTAAAGCTCCACCTATATATTAGTGATCCTGACTAACAGATGTTATTTTCACTGCTCTATTTGTAAAGCAGGAACCCTCAGGATTTTCATATCACTGCTGTTTCAGTTAAATAGCTCAGTTATTTCCCTGGAATTGATATTAAATTCTGTATTATGAATGCCTCTGCGTGTGGATATAAGGATGCACATGCGTATGAAAAATTACTGCACAACAATTAGCACTTATTATAATCAATTATCTCTTATAATTGAACGAGATAACTCTAGAGATTAAACAACAGGGGAAACAATTCTGAAATGACAAAAATGAGAACTGTAAAGAGGAGTGTGTGTTACAGTAACGGCAATGTTCTACTCCAGAGACAATAATGGCATTTTTCCTCCCAGAAACCAGGGACCAAACTTTTGGATGTGCAACAGCATTTAGCACCACGTTCTGAACAACATATTCATTCACCAATATTTAATGCCTGAATTTACTTTCAGTGTACTTTGAGACAGTGAAATCCACATTTTAAGATTTTATGCAACACTAAAATGAACAGAATTTTCCAACGATGGGACTGTATGTCCATGGCCAGATGTATTAGCATGATCACTAAGAGAGTGGCACGTCTCAAAATAAGTTTGCAACAACAATCTTTCTTTTTTTTCCACTTCTGCATATATTTGTGGGGTTTGCCACCTGACTGGAGTGGGTGATGTTAATTTCTGACAATCTGTTGTTAATTTCTGACAATCTATTTACTCTTTGAAAAGTTCCTGTCTGATAAGGTAATTATTTCCCAGCACTAATTATATAATTACCTGTAAATAATAAGAAAACTCCATACTAATTCTTATTCTTCTTCCTCAAAAAAAAAACACCAAACCTGCAACTTAAATAAGCCAATCACCAGCAAAAATCTACTGATTAGCTCCTCTTCTCACTCCAACATGAGAATATACTGATTAGCTCTACCGCACATGCTACTCCAAATAACGCTGCTGTAGGCTTAGATACAAGACTTGCACTTTATTAAGAGCCAAACTATGCTCTTGGATTTTTAAAATTTTCATCCCTGAGCAGATTAATGTAAATAGGTAGCATTTCAGAAACAATACAAAAAAATCCCAAAGCCACAGAAAACTTCAAAACCCAAGAAAACTGCAAAAATAGGCAATGCCAAGGGGGTTTCCTCTCCCTGGAAAGTACTTCCATGTTCTTTCTGGCTTACGCCTAAATGAAAAGAACAGGTCAGGGATAACACAAAGTAATTTAAAGGACTTACACTGCAATACATAGGATTGCCCACAGCTACACCTTGCAATCACCCAGTTCATATTTTAGGTCCTGACATGAGAGTTCATAGTATTTTACAATTCTATGTTCCATGTCAGTGGCTGACTGTGGAGCTGAATATCAGTCCTATTTAAATCTGCAAGAAAATAGCTGCAGGTGACATAACCTTTCATGTAGTACCACTGTGTACATATACAAATAATTGAGGCTCTTGACCCTGTCTACGCATATACAACTGTAAGTACAAACTTGACATTTTGATACTGCTTGTAGCCTTTCCCGTTGTTATTTTCTGTTTCAATAATCCATTGCAGGTAGAAAAATGAAAGAAGGAAGCATGAATGATTAATACTGTCAAGCTAAAATAATGTATTTAGAAAAATCTATAAATCTGTTATTTGTGGCATTTTAAAACTAAACACGACACTCTTTGGTGCCATTCAGCCCACTTTACAGCAGACAAATGTAAACATTTTACAGAAACAATGGCAGCATAACCCCTTGAATACTCTGACACCAAAAGTTGAAGAGACCGGTGGCAAACTTCTGTGTCCAAATGAATATTAAAGACAGATGAATATTCATACAGTGCTATTAATATCTAATGTCTCTGCATGATGAAAACTGAATGTGAATAGATGCTGTTCTTATAGAACATTCCTGCCTTTATCTTCCCAACTGTGTCCACATGTGGACTATGGCCTTATCTCTGGCATTTTTTCCAGCTTGCCTCTGTAAACCAAAGGATGTCTGGAATGGACTATATTCTTTGGAATATTTAGTGCACCTACCTTTCCATCAGACAGGACAACGCTCTCTTTAGACATTAGATATATATTAGATACATATGTTCATATAGAGAGAGAAATATTTTGCTCTATATTTAGTAGCTGCCATTAAAATTCAAACCAATAATGGGACAGATGAACACCTGATGACTGATTTGGGATAGTCCATATTTTTCTTAAGTTATTTTTAGCTCTTTTAAAGAATTGTGATGGAAGTGCCACATGTGCTCTGCTTGCTGGGACCAGGCTCACGTACTGGCCTGGTGCTTGTTCCACTAATAAAGCAAGTGCTTACCATGTACCAGCTCTCCTGAAGTTGCTGCTGGCCAGGAGCTGGGCACACACTTGCTGTGCCAGGCTGCAGGTGATTCCCTGTGGATATTTTAAAGATATGACAAATTTCCAATGCCATTTGGGTTTAAATGAGCAGCGTAGATGTTAAAACTATACCACACCCCTAATCAGCACTTCTGCTATTTTCTTTCACCTCTGAAATGACAGCTTAGGAAAACAAAGCAAATGTTAGCGTATAAACAAGATATTTTCTTTTAAAGTAGTAAGGGCCCTTTCATGCTAACAAGATGTTTTCTCACTATGAAGACAAGAATGCACAACAAAGCAACAGCTATCTGCTAAAATATCTTGGAGATGTTACACTTGTTAGGTGCCCTAGCAAGTAACTTAAAGTTAATCAAATGAACGTGATATTAGCCCAGTCGTTTCACTTGATAATTCTGTAACACCCAAACCGCACAGCTCAAGTTCCGGCAGACAAGCGAATTAGTAACGCACATAAACGATCATTGCTTTAGAGATTCAAAAAGTAATGAAAGCAGATCTGTAGCTCGCAACAAATTCCACCTCAAGTCACAGCAACTGAAGTGCTTAAAGATGCTACTTATTGCCAGACATCCATTCTGCCTTCGCTTCAGTTTCAAAAGAGAAGTGACTATGCTTTCATTATATTCCGTCCCATTTTACATCCGTTATCTTCATCTCCACTCTGCTCTTTTGCCATCAGAAAGTCATCCTGTTTCCTTAGGCCTGTGCACGAGCTCTCAGCTCTGCAAAGACCTTCTCACCTACTAGATGTTGCTCTCTAAGTAGCTTTACAATTGCTTCTCCAGTTAAATATCTGAAGAAATTATCATCGGTAATTCCTGAAATAAGGTTAGAGTTTTACCTAAGTCACGTGAGGTGTGCTAGTTTGAGGCTAGCTGAAATAGTTTAGTGAGAGAAATTAGATTCCAGGCTGTGAAAAGGAAACAATGGTGACGTCTACTTCACTCATAGGCTTGCTGAGATGTATAAAAACAAGAACACAAAACATAGATAACACAGTGGCTCTCTGTTGTAGCTGGTGCCTGTACTTTTCTCCCTAACCTGCTTTCTGTGTAACTAATCCTTCTGCTTTCTAATTCCCCTGGCTGAGCCTCCAAACTCTGGTTTCTGGGAGGGGTGATGTGTTGCTGTATTGCTTTTAACTTGTATATTTCTACATATAGATTTATAGATTGTAAATATCTGTATGTATATTGTGCTAAGCTGTAAATATAAAGCTTCATTCCTTAATTTCTAGCCAGCTGAGTCTAGTCTGGGTGATTTCATAACAGTGGGGTGGGTGGGTAATACACAAACCATCACATGAGGTGACATCTGAAGGGAAGAAAATGCCTTTGAATATCAAAATAAAATCAGTTTATAACATGGAAAATCATAGAATCATAGAATGGTTTAGGTTGGAAGGGACCTCAAGGATCATCCAGCTCCAACCCCCTGCCATAGGCAGGGACACCTCCCACTAGAGCAGCTTGCTCAAGGCCTCATCCAGCCTGGCCTTAAACACCTCCAGGGAGGAAGCATCCACAACCTCCCTGGGCAACCCGTTCCAGTGCCTTACCACCCTCACTGTAAAGAACTTCCTCCTAACATCCAGTCAGAATCTCCCCTCTTCCAGTTTAAACCCATTCCCCCTTGTCCTAACATTACTAGACCGTGTAAATAGTCCCTCCCCAGCTTTCCTGTAGGCTCCCTTCAAATACTGGAAAGCCACTATAAGGTCTCCTCGAAGCCTTCTCCTCTCCAGGCTGAAGAGCCCCAACTCTCTCAGCCTGTCCTCATAGCAGAGGTGCTCCAGCCCTCTGATCATCTTCGTGGCTCTCCTTTGGACCCGCTCCAGCAGTTCCATGTCCTAAAATGTTAATTAAAACCCTTAAAAATACAAAGTAAATATATACTGTTGACTGAATACATTAGTTTCCTCTTCAAACAGGTTTATAGCATCGACTTTAAACTTTTTCTTTCAGAAAAAAAGACTCATTATTTTTCATGTGATTTTCTCTGTCTTTCGCTTTAAGAGCTCTGTTGTCCAGGACAGGTCATTCAGACTGCTGTTAGTGCTTTCAGCTGCTATTTACCTTTTCAATCCAGAGTGTTAAACTCAGAATGATAACTGCCATATCTAAGGATAAATAGCTACATAGGCAAAACATGTTTTAATTAAGTTTGCAACTATAGTTGATTGGAATGCACCTGAACTACAGAAACTTGCTTGAGGATGCTCACTTCATGCAGCCAGTGGGGTTTAATAATTTAAAATTAACTAAATTCTTTTAGTATAAAATGTAATGGCTCTGTTAGAATTGATGTGCAGAATGCTAATCTAAAATTTTAAATAATAATTCAGAATAAATGGAAATGTCATTAAAAGGAAGGGGCTTTTTTTAAGTGCATAAAGGGACACCTTGAATTCATATAAGCCATTAAAGATACTCCTAGACCAAGCAAAGACTTACAAAGGTCAAAACCCTCAGCGAGCTGTAATGAATTTGGCTCAAAGTTGAAATATTTTAGGTCATAAACAACACGTTCACATTGAAAATACCATAAAAGTCACATGTATGTTTTGCTAATCATAGAATTCATAGGGAAGTGTCCATGTTTCCATGGGCTGTATTTTCTGAAAGCTAAGTCCCCTTCTGTAAAGTCATCACCAGTGTTTGCCATCACTGCTAGTCACTCCTCCACCTCCTGTTTAATACAGTCATATTTCTGGATGTCCATGTGAAACTCATAAGGAGCTCTTTCCCTTCCTCACCAGTTTAGTGAAGATAGGTGTCAGCAGAAATGCTTCTGCAATGCTATGGACCTCTCCTTAATGCACCACCGGGGCTCAAAAAGTGGCCTCAAATAATAAACCAGAAGTGGTTATATTTTAACTGCAGAAAGACATAAAGAAACCTCCATTCCATACAGAAACACACACATCTTCCACGTTGAATAACTCACTCTCTGACTGGGCAAACTTCTGAAGCTTCTTTCTTATAATTTTGCATGCCAGGATGAGATTTCACAATGCCTCACAGAGTGTGAGCTCCTGCCTGGGATGTTGTGAGCGACTTCTCTTGCATGTGGATTCTCTGAAGTCTCTCCTCTGTTACAAATGGATTTACCATCACAAGTGTTTGTATCAGCTGGATAAACATTTAAGTTTAGCTATCAGAGACCAGGAAGAAGCCATAAGCTTACACGTGTGCTTGCATACAACAGTGTCTTTAGAATCAAACTACTACTCTGTTCTAGTTCTAAGTCTTTCCACAGAACCTCTGTTGGGACTCTTTGTTCTCACAGTTCCTGGATCCACAATACTGCAAGCAAATATCTTTTACAGCGTTAGCATATGTCAGTTTAAATGAATGTGTAGACTGTAGATTGCTTTCCCCACAGTCCACTTCTATGACAACCCTGGCTTCAGCTAATGAGCCTCTACTCATTATGTGGTGACAGGAAACACAAAGGCATTTGGTGCAAAGACCTTGAGGACATGAAGAGGACCTCCTTCTGTGATACTGAAGTTTTCCTATTAAAACTGAAAGCAATGGCTTCTACACTAATTGAGAGGTAAAAATGCAACTTGCCACATTCAAAGAATTCATGTTTGAATATTACTCACTCCAAAAAGGGAATAATATGCAGAATGCATGTCTGGTATTGCATTTTGAGTGGAAGTTCAAGCCCATGGTACTGCACAGTGTGCATGGATTCTGCTGGACTGAAAGACAGCAGGAAACAAATGCACCCATCTGGCCACATAAATCAATCACTGCAATCTGAAGATACACCCACAGAAGGGGAAAAATGATTAATAGATTTGTGATGTGTAAATTTTTATTCAACTCTAAAAATCACACCAGAAATCTTTTTTTGTTTGTTTTTTTTGGATAACACCATGCCAAGGACATGAGGGCTTTGTAATAGCAAGTAATGAGAGTCTTCTAAATCTGTCAGAAGAAGCAGGGTAAATTAAAAGTATGCAGTGGATCTGAAAGGAGCAGTTGGGAGGGGGGCTGTGGCCACATTTATTCCTTTCCTAGCTGAGCACAGTGGATGTGGGTCAGCGTGACACCCAGCACTGGATGCCATGGCAGGCAGTACCACAGTTTTGCCCGCGAGTCGCTTTCTCAGGCTTTGTTTTAATTCACACTAAACTCCTATTACTGCTTCTTCATATCTACTTCTCTCAGTAGGTTCAGAACTTCACCACAGCATCGTCGCTGTTGCAGAAGCTAAAGGACCAGTGGTTCTGCTGTCAGCTGAGGAATAAATACCTGAGGTTCATTTACCGCAGGCAGGAAAGTTCCCAAATACTTGAGAAAGCAGGCAGTACACCATACACAGAGCTCAGGGTCAGAACTCAGCATTTGTCTCCACTTGGTCTCAAGCTGTTTTTCTGGCAAAAGGGGCAGATCAGGTAAATCCTTCTGAAAGAATATTTCTAAACTGAAGGCTCAGAGGAGGCACTTGTGGATCCAGTCATGATCTCCCTGCCCACTCTGGCACGCGCAACATTCCTGCACCTTGAGTCTATTGACTCACCTTTACAGAAGTGTTATACTAGAGCTATTCCTAGGCACTCTCTGTCATTAAAAATGCAGTGTTTTGGCTGAGTTTGGCTCATAGTTCAAGTACTAGCTCCTCAGAAGTCACCTACCCGAGAGACAAGCTGGTCTCTCTTCAGTCATTTAGTAATCAAAGCCCTGACATTAAGTTTGTAGCCCTGCAAAACAGTGTCTCACAGCTTTTGGGGTTTATTCCTCTAACTTTGGACAACATTTTCATCTCTCAAAGAGATGTTGTTTGGTTTTTTTTGTTTTTTTTTTTTTTCTGCCAATGAAACATTGAGGCCTTTCCCTCACTTGGGAAAGAACATAACCATGCACCAAAATACGGATGCAGCAGAATCCTTTAATGCCATTAAGAAGTTTGGTCTTTCCACAGGAGTGGTAATTGCCTCTGCAACATTTCAGGGCTAGAAACAGCCATCTTAACCTAAACCAGGCTGTCTTACAAATAGGGAGGCCTTGAAAAGATGGTCTTTTTAAATTGGCTGACACAAAGCTCACCCCTATCTCTATCAGCATCACAATAAATAAATGATTACAGTCAAATTACTACCACTATTGTTATTAGCATCTTCCAAGCAAAAGTTGAACCAGAAGAAGACTGGAGAATGAAAAACTTGTAATATTCTTCTCTGTCTCAAGTCAGAGCAATTCCACTCTAAAATGCGCTACACACTCACCAGCACGACGTCTCCACCTTGGTTCCTGTCACTGTGGGCATCTTATTTCCAATCATCACCACATGTTTTTGGTTTTTTTTTTTGGTCTTCCTTTATTCACTGACTTCTGCAAACCTTTGGGAGGAGAAATGAAGACTACTATAGCAGCTTTTAAATTGACTCTTATATTAAGAATGTTATGGTTTTTATATCCGCTCTGAAAGGGTAATATGAAACTTATGAAATATTTACTAACTGTGATGCATAAACAACAAATCACCTCTTTTCCATTACATATTTTTTGGTAAGGATATTTTTAATAAAATACTGCAGCTTGCATTTTAATTACAATGAGTAATTAAAACTTAGAGGATAATCATTTTTGGCAAAAAGTCAGTTTTTGTTAAAATTTTAAGATAGAAAAAAGATGCATATTACGACCATAATACTGTTAGTAATTAAGATAAATGCATCAATTATTAAAGATGCAAACATGTCAAGCAAGCATAACTAATTATTTGAGCATGTTAACAGTTGTTTAATGTTAACAAGCAGTGAATTATTAAAGACCCCATGTGTCACATTTTGGACTGCATAAAATATAATGTTCTGGAAGGGTTTATGATTTTTCAGGTTTTGCTTATATCTTTCCAGTCAGATAAGCAATAAATTTAAGATAACTTGCATTTAAACTATATTTCTAAAATAATTAGCTGTAATTGTGTAATGAAATGTTGTATTTCTCGCTTTATGAAGACTTCTGAATTCAGTTAAAATGACCAAAATATATCAATAGGTGTTCTATGTTGTAAAGATGTGGATTTCTGCATATGAGCATGCAATTTCTTCATTAAAAAGATACACAGCATCTGAGAAGCTTAAACTGTCAGAGTAACAACCAAACTGAGATGAAAGAGTGCCTTTTATGTGAGCTACTGCACTGGTACCTGGCTTTGTATTTCAGTAGTTGAATATCACCCTTCCAAAGGAAAGATTTGCTACCATCCCCTTCAGTCAGCTCCTGGTGACTGTGCTAAGGCTTGTGCCTAAGACTGTGCTTCAGAATCTCTGAATACTTGTTAGGGATCCTGCGTCAGTTGCCACAAGAATAAAACACATGAGAAGCTGTATAGACCATTGCTGTACATACTGAACCCCACTTTGTCCTGATTGTGGGTTTGATGGTGGTTTCTGGTTGTTTTTTTCTGTTGGTTTGGTTGCTTTGGTTGGCTTTTTCTGGTTTTGTTGTTGTTTTAGTTTGGGTTTGTTTCTTTGGTGGTTTTTGTTTGTTTGTTTCATTGTTGTTAGTTGGGGTTTTCTTTGTTTGGTTTGGTTGTTTTCCCTTTGTTCCTGGAGACAAAATCAGACTTCTTTCAGGTGAAAAAGCTTCTTTGAGCTTGAGATTCTTCTAGCAGACTGAAAAGTAAAACCTTTATGTCTAAGTGTTAGCTGTTAAATCTTGAATTCTGGAGCATCTCTAAAGGATTTATTTCAGATCAGAAAGGAAATGTCACGGGATCAGTGATCTGAATTTACAAATATTTACTGCAACATCTTTGTAACCTTACCTAAACATGTTTGTAGACAGACAGGCAAATGTTCTGCCTAGCTGACAGGTCCCAAGGTGGATGGGTCCAGAGTCCAACAACCCCCTGAACCATAACTGAACCTCAAAGAAGGATGCCCAGCAGCTCAGCACGTCTTCTGGCCTTCATGGCTGATGCAGCCCTGGAACTGGAACATCAAGAGGAAGGTGACCTCTAAGTTGCTGAGCTGCAGCTAGGATGTTTGCTGATGCTCTTGGGAAAGAACAGACCTTCACCACCAGTGTGCTGAGGCAGGTCCAATTACCAAAAAGAGAGCCCAGAACCACCTCGGAGATCACTGGTTTGGATTCCTGTCAGGAGGAGGAGAGTGCCTGGAAGCACTAAGGAAATGTTTGTTTGCTTGTTTTTAACAACATATTAATATGAAGTAATGTTTGCAAAGCTCTTTGACATCTTTAGATGAAAGAGGCTATGCACAAATATTAGGCTGTTAATTGAGTGGCTGGAGGGTATGCAAACAGTGCAGACCAAATGCAATACTTAGTTCTTCATCACAATGTTTAAAATCTTTTCTGCCCCACAATTAGAGGTTTCAGCCATGAAGTGGGAAGACAGGCTTGACCTGCAAAAACTTTGAAACAAAATATACTCACAGAAGTGAGGAAGAGCTCACAAAACAGACAACAACCTCACTGTCAGATCCTTCTGCGGCACTGAGCTGGCAGGAGAAGCACATTTCTGGGGTCTGACACGGAGTCTCGAGGGCAGAGAGGATAGTGAAGTTTCTTTGTCATGGTCTGTTTTCTAATGAAAACAATCTGATATATCCCACTCTCCCAAGAATATCTGAAAGGCTACTGCCCTGAAATGTAATTGGAGCTTATAAATCCAAGCCATCACAGAAGCATGGAGGTCACAGCTAGAGACACTGGTGGAAAGATACTGATAACAAAATTACTGGAAGTTAGGAGAACAGCATCTCAGGCCCAAGGCAACAGTGGGATTTCAGGTGCTGGAGGACAAGTGTGCCTTTTGCAGATAATTTACCGCTCTCAAACATACACAAAGGAAGTTTGGGGACCCTACTGGTTTGCTTTTTAGTTTATTTTATTTAGTACTTTTCCCCCAATTTTTCTTCCTGTTTCTAGGTGACCTCCTTCCTGTGACAAGGTCTTCCCATAATGACAGTGAGGTCTGATGATAATGTAGGTAACATTCAAACTGAGACCAAGTGCAGCAGAAAGCCATATTTCACTCCTGACCTTCAGCTCCCCCTCTAGTGCAATGCACACATATTTCCTCTCACTCAGGAAGGACCAGTGAAACAACACCGAATACAATAACTGATGTTTCCTTAACTAGATAACAGAGGTGAATAAAAGAGTTTTGCCATTTTCACTGCATACACAATACTCACCCCACAGCTTTGCTGAGCTCACATTATATATTAAGATCACTGCTTGGCAGAGGCAGGGAGAGAAAGATGAGGCAGACCCCACCCTGGCACACAATGCACAGTGCCTCGCAGCATGCCCAAGCCGCTACGGCACCAAGGGGCTTTGGGGGAAGCTTCCAATGACACCCTGCAAAGTTTTCCATCCATGTCTCCTATCCCAGCCGGAACAGCAAGTCTGTTAAAGTGCAGATCCTGCTGTCAAGCTGCTCCAGAGCCACAAACCCCAAAATCGTAGGTTCTCTCATCTCCAGCACCAACTGCTGCACTACACAGTAGCGCTGGCAGAGCTCCAGACGTATTCCTTTATGTGTCAGGCCTGAATCTCTTCATATGTTAGGGTAGAGCTGCATGTACAGTACTTCCCTTACTTCCAAAGTGTTTTTGCCATCTGTTTCTATTATGGGAGTTTATGGCACAGAATACCTCAGACAGTACAGTATCTGTTTCTTTTCTGCACTGCAGTTATGGTTGCTGTGTTGCTTTATGAACAGAATGATAAAACTTGGAGCCTTCTTAATTCTCTCCTTTCCACCCCTATTTTTTTCATAGCACATTGCCGAGATAGGAGGATTTTTTACAGATGAGAAGTGATTTGAATGGAAGTACAAAATTTATCAGGAAATGGAAATGTAACTGCAAGGCAGCTTTAAAACAAACCTTTAATCATATAATGATTAAGAAGGATTTTGTATTGTTACTCCTATGTTCTGAAGTACACAGAATGTTGTTATAAACAGAAATTTACCTTTCCTTTTCTTTGCCTCCCTTTTTTTTTCTTTAAAGAAAGAAGAATCTACTTGGTATAGATAGCCTCTCATTCACACCCATTAAATTCCTGCACTAAAGCAGGACTCCACAAGCAGAAGGGCTCTGTAGATATTTATGAGTAATATTTCACAGTTCTCTGCATCCCGAGAATCGAAGCACAGGAAGGAATGTCACGTCAATATACCCATGTCCCCCACCACACATTCTCTCAGAAATCTTGAGGAGAGAAATTATTTGTATGGTATAAACTTCAGATAGACAGTCTTTTTGTGACACAGAGAGCTACTATTTGTATGCAGCAGTGTCCTGTTTTAATCACATTTACATGGTGAACGTTTTCAATCACCCTCATTGTCTTTAGCCCGTCAGGAAGTGAAGCTGTTGCACACTAAAGAACGAACGAATGCAAGGTCTTGGGCAGAAGATTAGATAGGTATGAATTTGGCAAAGAAATCAAATATAGACACAAAGAAATATCCTATTTGCCTATGGCTGCTTTGATCACATGGTGACCATCTGGAATTTAGATCAAGCCTTCAAAAAAATACAAGGGACCACAATTCTGCAGCACTCTCAATGATAAATTAATATTTGAACTGGAAGTACTACAAGAAAACAGTGATAAAGAAGACAAAAGCCACATCTCACATACTCCAATTGCACTCCATTTCCTGGTGTTTCTTCACTTCCCCCGCCTCCCCCTGCCCATTAATATAAACATTATATGAGAAGTATAGTGAGAGCAATAAAAAATAAATGGCAATTAGAGCCAAGATCCAGAGCTAAGACAGGAGGGGAAAAAAGGAACAGAAACATTGGTCCTGATGGCCTTTTCCTGTTCCAATTTTTTTTAATGTTCTTCTGACCCTGATTAGATCTGCAACTTCTCATACAAGGCTTTGAGATGAGTCCTATATTTAGATTAAAAAAAAACAACAGCAGTACCACAAGCGAACTGCCAAGCATGCAGGGATCCATGCACACTTTGCCACATTCTCTGAACCATACTATTACTCTGTATTTGCCCTCCTGATGGCAGTTGATTTACCACGTTGCTTCTTAGGTTCAACCTGCAAAACAAAAGCCCTGGAGCACTCTGAACTGCTTTGAGAGGTCTCTGCTGCCTGGAAACTGCTCGTGTGCCTGGAAGCATCTCCCCATTTACCATTGCAACTTGTCAGTAGGACAACTGCGTTGGAAAATCTTAGCCCATTATTTCTTATAGACTATATTAGAGCCAAGGCATAAGGCTACCTCTACAATCCAGAGCCTGTGAGGGCTGCCTGTGCAGCCCTGAGCCCTTACCTTGAGAGCCCCAGTGGAGGTGACAGCCCAAGCCCAGTTCTGCATAACTGTGCCAGATACAGCAGATGTTGTCCTCTCTTGCGGGCAGCACCATACAGGCAAACGTTTCAAGAAAGACCAGAGAATTAACCTGAAAACTACATGAAAGAAGAACAAATGTTAGTTTTTCAGGCTCACATTCCAGCCACTCAAAGGTGGACCAAAGTATGCCCCAAGTGACTTTCACTAGGAGCCTTAAGAGCTTGAGAGCCGTCTCTCCAAGGGATGGAAGTGCTCTACCCAGCACATACATGGTGAAGACATTAGAATACATGTGGAAAGGCAACAACAATCCTCTTCCACTGCATCCAGTGATGTGGTACAGCTGGCTGGACAGCAGCAGGAGCCCTGGCACTGGAGTGCTCTGGCACAGTGTTCCCAAGGTGCATTTCTAATACATTTCAATATTCAGAGAGAAAGGCAAAAATCAAGAACCATAGTTAGTATTTCTGCAAGTATGGCTGAGAACACACTTCACTGTGCCTTTATGCTAACGTGTGGGTGCACACATTTCCACTACATAAGGCATTGCGATGTCTGTTCAGCACTGCAGATGTTCCATTGTAAGTCTTTTTTTAGAGCTCAAAATGAAAGGTGCTCACCTTTCATTGGTGATATGGATGCAGATCCATTTGGCCCAAAGGAAAACACAGACCCCTTCTTGTGATGGATAAGAAAAGCCATGTCCATCAGAACAAAGGGTAAATAACGGCTGGGGAAAACCAAAAAACAACACAAGGCAATACTCTGTGCCTCCCTTTAGCAAATGAAGTGCTCAGACTATGTTTTAATTTTGGTTGAGAGAGGTAATATTCACATTTCCTGTGAACCCCCTTCAGTCTCTGAACTGGGACAGTTACAAATCACTTGGTGGCAGTCACCTCCTTCACTTCTGTCAGAGAACAGATCTGAAGGACTAAGCAAATATTGAAGTTTAAAAGTTTAAAATCTAGGACCAAAAGTCAGATGGTTTCATTTGCATTTTATGTTTCAAGGAGTGACAACTTCTTTTTTCCCCTCCATTTGGATAAATTGATTATTTCTGTAATAGAAAAACTAATGTCCTTAAATCTATACATTATTTTTTTCCTGCAATTCACCAAAAAGTCTCTCCCAGATTGGGCCTCCCAACCAACTGATTTAGTTATATGTCAGAGAAGCCTCAGTCTCTCATTTTTCTCTTTTCCTCTGCTAGAAGAAATGCTTATTGGTACTGTACTTTAAATCCTAGCCAATGGAAAGCAATGTTTCACCATTTGTCTGCCCCTGACACAGCTTTATGTAAACTGCTGGAAAAGGGAAGGGATTCACATACGTTTTGCCAACTCCACTGAAGTACAAATAAAAGGCATCCAAGGTTCAAAGAGTTAAATTACCCAAGAGTTTCCCCCGCCGTACTCACCCCCCACGCTAAGCTCCTCTTTTCTCTCTCAGGGCTATGCTTGATTTATGGTGTGATCCATCCCTGTTGGGAATTGACAGTCACTTTCATTTTCTGGTATTTTTTTCCTTTCTCTGCCAAGGTCACCAGAGAGAGGGCCCTCCAACTTTCCTGCATTCGTCCTCCTTCACCCTTCCACTGGCTTGGCCTCATGAATCATCCCGTCTTCACATTGAACTCCTGATGCTTCCCTTCCACCAAACTGCCCGACTTCCGCAATTTTTCTTCATTCTCACTAACAATTTGGTAATGAAATATTGATTTTTAGTTAGATTCAAATAGATGTTATTAAGTTTGCATTGATAAATCGTTCCCTTTCTCAGGCTGGAAGTACCTCAGTCAAATTCTAACTGCGCTTTCATACCTGGTGATGTATTAATTTGACATATTTGTCACCCAAGCTGCCTGGCTCAGAGTTAGAGGAGGGCGTCTGTCCTAATTGCTGCTATTTCACAGAGAAGGTATAATTCTGGCTGATTTCTGCCAAGGATTTTAGCCCTAAAATAAGATCTTAGCAAATGTTTTTCCATGAGGTTTTTATTAGGAAAACAAGAAAACAAACTTCTACTTTTTTTTTCCCCAGACAGGAGAGGTAGGCACTCAAAGACAATTAATGTTAAATGTTTTCAGTTAATTTTCCTAATTGAAATATATTACATATCGATGAATGTGCAATGGATTTGAAGGCAAGTAAGTAGTTCTTTTAAGCCTCTTCAGTGAGAATCTCGGACTACATTTTTTTTTTTAAATCAGAAAAAAAAAAACAAACCCAAAACACCACCACAAACAAAAAAAAACCCCACCAAAAAATGCTCTGTAACTGATTAAATGAAGCGACCGTTCCCTGTACATCTCTGAAACAGTAACCCCTTTGTCAGAGTTGAAGGTGGGACATGAGCAACATGAGGTGGCAGAAACGGTGTCAGTATTGTATCATCTTTCACCTATGATGGGAATAAGGTTCCTGGTCCTAAGACTTCACTGAGGGCAAAAATTGTAATCACAGATAGCAAGCCAAATAAATTACACTGAAACAGAGGCGTGCACTTGCCCCTCTGAAATACCCAGGCCTTGTTCACCTCTGTGATATTGCTTCAAAAATAGCTGCTGCTTCTCAACCCTGCGGTGGCCCCACGGCCAGCTGTGGCCAGTGGTGCCCAGTGGCAATGCACAGGGCAGAGTCCATGGAAATTCTGCACAAATTTAGCTGACAGCAAGGGAAGGAAGGACATGCATGTTCTCATTCCCACTCCATCTACATCTCAAGTTACAATTAGTTTTAAATTACATACAATTCAGCTAAAAGTTTAGATAGAGGTTTGCAGCTGTGTCAGTTTGAAGCACTGAATTTCAGCTGGACCACGACCAGACCTGCCAGTATGCACGTCTCATTCTGCACCTGTAAAAACTCCACCTTCGCACAGTTCCAGCAGCAGATAACAAAATACAGCCTTGATATCAGAAAAAAGAATCCTCTGTTTACTTTGAACAGATAAAGGATAAGTGTGATTTCTTACCCATTAAATTAAAAGATATCTGCCCAAAAATTAACCTCCACAGAGTGAAGGAAGGGAGGGAGGAAAGATGTTACTATTCTAACAGGAGTATCAAGCTCCATTGTGCTGGCTGATTCCAAGAGACAGGAACTGATGAACAAAGCTCAATTCCTTCCTATGCTTCCATAGCACACCTTTTTATTTACAAAATAGTTTGGTATAAAAGGAGGCAATTCCTGAAAATTAGCTTTTAAAAGGTCAAATTAATTTAGTTGCTGCCACCTGAAAGCTTATTCTTAACAAAAATCCTACAAAAGGATATGATTTTTAAAACAACAAAACTCTGATTTAGAGCACCCAAGATACTGCACAGGAATTTAACTTTTGGCATTTAACTGTTGCCATATTCCCCACGCTACACAGAGTGAGGTAAATGCAGCATTTTAATGGCACTGGTGGCTGCTAACTCCACCCATAGCTACCATTGCTTTTCTTAAAATAAACTGGGGAAAAAAAAAAGATGTAACAACATAAACCAACCTTCATTATCTCCCCTCCACATTGATACCGTAATAAGACTGTTTAAATGAAGCAGACAGCAGAAGGGATGCGTAGATTTCTCTGCTGCGTAAGTTCATTTGTTCTTCTCACATTCCTTCTCTTACACATTTCTAGGATTATTTAGTGCAATAAGTAATTATCAGCCACTTTGGAAAGCCATTATACATTTACATACTCTTCAAAGCTGCTGTTACTTTTATTGTTTCTAACGCCCAAACAGGAATGTGTGACAAGAGCCTCTCTAAGAGCAGGTTATAGTAAGTTCAGCATGCAGAACGCAGTTTGTAGGATGCATAAGGGAATGAGTCATTTCTGAGAAATAGAAAACTCTGAGTTACCAAACCTTTTGCTAGCCAATTATTTTTCTTTACTACACTTGCTAGTAAGGACAACTGCTCTGAGAAATATTACTGCTCTGCAATATTATTTCTTCCAACTGTTATTAATCCAGTGTAAAGCAAAACATAGCTGGACCAAAGCATCAAACTTAGAACCAAAAAAGCACACCAATTAGGAAAGCAAAAGATAAAACTTAGGTATTTTGTGGGGGTCTATCTTTCCTTATATTATAGGGCAGTTACAAAACATAGAGTGAAATGACCCACCAGGAAACCCCAGTGAATTGAGTAGCTGAATGGAAGTGTGACAGACACACTGCCAGAGCCTGCTACCAGCTCAATCAGATAAATATGCACTCATGGAATTAAAATGTGTATACATGCAATATTGAATGTAATGGCCTTAGGACACCATTCAAGTTCTAGTAATATAGATGCTAAATATGGAAAATTGGCAAGGCTAGAGTATCACAACGTGTTTGGGAATAACTCCTGCCAGATCAGCAGCCACCTGCAGTATCACCCTGCCAGAGCCCAAAAGGGCTTCTGTAAAGGCTTGTCCCCTGGAAGTGGGTAGCTCAGGTTTGCAAAGGGCTGCCACTAATCTCTAATAAAAACAGTATTTGCATCTAACCCCAGCTTTACACAATTCACACACCACAGTTCAAATCGCCAGTCAAATCTAGAGCTCAGTCAGAAGCTCAATCTGCTTCCCAACCCACAGTGTCTTAGCACATAGGCAACAAATGCCACATCCTCATAGGCATCTTGAAAGCACATTCGTAGCCTTGGCTGGAATGCTTAGCAAAGCACAAGCTGCCCTTTGGCACTTGCTCTCGCCTGTGCCTTTGCAACACGGTGTATGTACTCGTAACACTGTAATTCACTCCCACAGAGCATATTTCACGTGCCTAATGGTAAAGTACCTGCCCAGACAGTTGAGATAGTAAACTAGTACCATGGTACTGTCCTTTGGTGGCCTGTCATCAGGATGAAGGGAAGGAGCTGCTGTCAGAAAGGCTGTGGTCCCTGATGCTGCTGAGCACAGGCTGTTAGGTGAAACGTGAAAAGTCTTCTAGTAGGAATTCTTATGAATTCTAGGAGAAGGTGCCACATCGATCACACTGCTCTATTTCTTAACTCTGCTTCCCAAAACCTGGGAACAGACTGAGCCTTCATATATACCACATTTGTAGAAAATGCAGACTGGGACAAAGGGTCATCTTTCTCAAGGTTCTTACTATATGAAATGCTGCCAAACCCACACCCAGGTCAGGCTGCACTAGCAGCCCATTCCTTGTCTTAAAAGACTTTTTGGGTTGTTTCAAGACATTAGGTTAAACCCTCATTGCAATTTGGTAGGGACATGTTGATTTGAGGAAACAGCTGCTGAATGAGGCAGAGATGAAATAAATAGCAAAGCTGATAGCAGCCTTATACTGTGCCCGCCCCCTCCCCCCCCCCCCACCTTAGCAATGAAAGCATGGACCTGGCAGGCACTTCAGCTTGGCTGCTGCAAGGCACGAGTCAGTAACTTCCACAGCTAGGACCTTCCTCCCTGAGCACCTCTCATGCTGTCTTCTGTATTACGAAAGGATTTCCCTCTCTTCCTTCCCTCTCTTCCCACTGCATTGTCATCCCCCCTCTTCCACAAGCACTTTCCTTCTCCTTACAACCCACTTTTCCTTCATTTAGCTGTGATTCTTTACTGTAAAGAGAATTAAGTTGAGAATAAGCTCTGAGGGCTGGAATCACTCTGTGAAGCCAGAGCACTGACCAGACAGACTCATAGTTGCATGGCAGCACTGCTCTCAAAAAAACTAATATATGGTAGACAGGCTGGAACAGAAGCCTGGGTGAAAAGTGGAAAGCTTCCATAGGAAAGAAGTGGAATATTTCCCTTCTGTTTCCCCAGTGTAACTGAAAATCTAGAGTATAGCTTGGAGAGCAGGAAAACCAACTTCGAAGTTAATTGTTAAATTAACAAAGGTGGGCATTGAATCCAAGTCCCCACATCCTCCTGGCAGAATATCCCAATTAAGTTGCTTGGTCAAAACATCATCACTTGCGATGTTGATTCTATTCTAGCATTGCCCCATATGCCAGAGAAGCTCAAGATAATCAAGGTTCATCTTTTAATTTTGCTCAGGGCATAAATTCATACTGCTCTCTGCCCCCTCTTCAAACCACCCCACATAGAAGAAAATACTGTTTGCCTCAGGGTAATGCTGGCTGTCAAGTCATCGCTAGCAACAGTCTCACCATACCAAATTAGGTTTTGGTACATTCACTGATAGAGAATGCAAAGAGCAAACAGTAGTGACCCAAGTTTGTTACCCAATACTGTCTTCCAGACTTGAACTGGGAATTTGGTGGTAGCAGAATAAGATACCAACTGGCAGTCAACATGTACAAACAAAGTATACGAACAAACACAGCCTCAAATACGTATTAAATTACCTCCAAAAGCAATTATTTCCATGTTATTCTGACTGTGATTAGAAACAGAGCAATTTTCTGTTCTCTATTTTAAACATTTAAAATCAATGTATTTACCTTGTGACTGCACCAGAAGCTATTCTGAATAAAGACCCAGAACTTGCCACAAAGGCTTAATTACGCAAAGGTTTCCATTCCTGCACTTCACCACCATTCCTCTAAGATCTTTCTTCTGGTGCGTTTTCTTTACATTATTGGAGCAGTCTATAAAATATGAATCCCAATTCCATGATCATCATAAAAATCATAAACTTCTATGCCTGCCATGAAACTACTACATGATTTGTGTGTGAAATACATATTCAATCTAAGCATCAAAATGCTATTTTGCCTCTTTGACATCAAGAACTTTAAGAGATGCACAATTTCTACTCAACTGCCATTATGTTAGGTTTCTTTCCTTATTTTAACACATGTATTTCAGAAGCTATTTATAGATTGAGGTTAATATTCACATTGCCATATGCTGTACAGTGTTTGTTCGTATACCCTCTTCACTTTTATATGACACGTGGTGACTGCATCACACACGGCATTCTCCTAATGTATTGCATATGCATATAGTGTCTATATTATTTTTGTTAGTGCAAAGATTATTTGCACTAACAGGTTCTGAACTGATAAATAATGTAGCTCCTCAACTGTGGTCATTGCTGGACATGCGTAAGCAAAAAAGATGTGGTGGGAAATATATTACTTCTCTCTGTTTTGAACGTTGGTATAAACCTATATACAAATGCTACACAGGGATAAAAAAAAAAAACCAACCTAAATGGAGAGGAAATTTCTCTGGTGGCTGAGGATCTCTCCCTACTCACATATGCAGCAGCTTTCAGTGGCTCGGACTGAGAGGTCACCATATGGGAGTCTTAAACTCTGTATCAGCCTTCAGCATCCCACTGTTACAACCTGAAAAACATATTAACAAAGGGCAGGATTTTTTTTCCCCCTCTTATGGACACCAGAAGTTTAAATTTGATTTTATTGCCTTCAACTGATAGGTTCTTAATTTTACATCTTAATGATTCCCATATGGAAGGTACTGTCACTAGATCTAAGCAAAATCGTTCTACCGAAAACCCTCTCTCCAAAAAATACAACTATGAAACCCAGGAAACAGCCAACAAATTCACTTCCAACTCACTGCACCCTTTGCATTGGTAAAAGCACAGCAATAGTAGAAAAAAATAGATCTGAGGATATTTGTACATTTTAAACAACAACAAAAGAAGAATTCAGACTGAAGATTTGACATTTTCTTCCATTCTGTTTTGAAAGCTAAGAAAATAAATAAAAATCAACAGTCATGTAAGCAAAACAACAAAATTTACTCTGAACTCTTTACCCACACTCAGTATTTCCAATGTAAAAGATCTGTTATTCACTCAGTTGTAGCCATCACAGCTCTTTATAAAGATCAGTGGTCACAGAGCACTCAATAACTAATAATTAGAGGTTTTATTTGCAAGTGAAAAAACATCATGCTAATAATCAACAAATACATGATGCTTTCCATTAAACATTCCAAGGGTTGACATGTCTGCAGTCTTCTAATGCTGTCATCCATGCTTTACCAACTGGTTTTTGTCATTTTTTTTTCCAGAACAGGATTCCTGTCCTTCCTGAGCATCCTGCTGCCACCATTGTTTGCTATGCAAAGGTAGGCCTTGTTTTAAGAGAAGACTTTAGTCTTCATTCCAAGGTCACCTACAAGATCATGTCCAGCATTAGCAGAGAGAAAAGAGTGAGGAAAGCATGATTTACAGCAAATGCTTCCTCGGGACTTTACCTGCCGCCTTTTCAAAGGAAAAAGAGTTATCCACTATCGACAAAGAAAAACTCCATCTTGGTTTTGCAGCATCTCACTCTCTTCTCCTTGCGGCACCACACACTGACTTTGTCTTTTCAATCCTGCTTCTTTCCACTAATTAATACCACTAATATTGATAATAAAAAATATTGACACATAACAAGAGTATCTCACAATGCTTTCAACAGACACAGCAAGCATGACCTTGTAGAACCAAATCTGCATTGCCAAGGTTGAGTGTTTGGGGCTGTGTTCATAGAATCAATCAGGTTGGAAGAGACCTCCAAGATCATCCAGTCCAACCTAGCACCCAGCCCTGTTCAATCAACTAGACAATGACACTAAGTGCCTCATCCAGGCTTTTCTTGAACACCTTCAGGGATGGCAACTCCACCACCTCCCTGGGCAGTTCATTCCAGTGGCAAATCACTCTCCCTGGGAAGAACTTCCTCCTAACATCCAGCCTAAACCTCCCCTGGCACAACTTGAGACTGTGTCCCCTTATTCTGTCGCTGGTTGCCTGGGAGAAAAGACCAATCCCACTTGGCTACAGCCTCCCTTCAGGTAGTTGTAGGTAGGTAGCTGTTCATGGGCTCTTAGTGATTCCAGTAGGAAGGAGGACCACAACTCAACCACCATGACACAACTCAACACCACACAATTCGATAGTCCTACGTGTGTCAAATTCCCAATTCAGTCAATAGGAACTTTTACAAGAGTGGAGTAAAAAATACTTGTCCTAGAAAAATATCAGATCTGTAGTTCAAAGGTTTGTGAAAGTCTGCAGACATTTCCGTCCTAGGACTTGCATTTAAAAAGGCAGGCAAGGAGAAAAGCTGCTTTCTATACAGATGATCCTTATAAAAATATATTCTTATAAAAGAGTTACAATGCCTCAAACACACACACACACCCCGGTTCTCCAGTCCAAATGACATGTAATTAAACCATCTGATCTTCAGATGTAGCTGTTTTCCCTGTCAGAAACAATGAAGAATAAGCAGATTTCTCCTAGAGCCATAGGCTTTAGCTACTGTATCACGTACAGAGGACAGAAAGAAAATCCTAGACAGGATGCAGAAACCATGAAGAAAAATTATTAAAGATTCAGGAAAAAAGAAAAATCAATCAAGCTAGATACACAAACCTGATTAGGAAAGAAAAGATTGTATGCTCCTATATATAAATATATATCTATAGGCATGTTAACGGGTGGCTGGTTCTTCTAAGATTAAAGAAAATAACCTAAGGTTAAATATCATTTTGAGTTTCTCTGCTACCATCTACAAAACTGGAAACCTGTTTGCCATGGCTCCAAGCAAAGAGCTGATAAAAGAATATTTTTGTAGCTAAATTCTCTTTTTCCACCAGCTCTTGAAGTCATGAGACAAATTCACTTGCCAGAAACTGATTGAGTACAGGGGATTTTTCCAAGTCCTTTTTCTGACCCAGATTTTTATCTTTGTGCTTTCTGAACAGATGGATAAGATGATCATTCTTTAAAGATCCCAACTTAAATGAAAATGTGTTTAGTTGTTCCAGTGCAGGGAAATACAGTAAGCCATTAAACCATGACAAATTTGACACACACACCAACTTCAGGGAAAAGAGGCCAAAACAAATGGAATGTCTCTCTTACCAAAGCAGAAACTGAATCCAAGTGATTAAAAAAAAGCAGTGAGGAAGATAAGAAAATAGCTTTCCTTCCCCTCTGGGCTCACACCAGAGCCTACTTGTGGGAGCCTGGTGGCATACTCCTACCAGCCACCCCCACCCCAAACACGTCCACCAGCATTACCAAAATTAGCACAGAAACACAAAGGTCCCCATTAAAAAGATAGAAAAGGTCCTTTGCAAAGGTAATGAGACACATTCTGCTAATGACTCGCCCACAATTCACAAATGAACGTGGCCAGGCTCAGCTAAGGCAAAGAAAAACACAAAACAGAACCAAGACAACAAAACTCCACTGAATTGTGATTTATAGTAAATCTCTGACATCTTTATGGTTCTCAAACCAATAATGCAAGAAGAAACAGCAGACAGTGAGCGCTTGGCACTGGTATTGACTTCAAGGTCAGTGGAGCACAGAAACCAATTGGTTACTGATAAAATGGTCTCTCCTCCACCCAGCTGCTTTTGGTTTTCAGCAGAGAACTTCTTGGAAACCTGCAGGTGTTTGATATTTTGTGGTACTTAGCTCCCCTACTGCACTTTATAGAATAATTACTTTGCTTAAACTTTTCAATCAACAGAATTTCTTCTTCCCTTGTGCCTTGAATTGCCTTATTTAGTATCAAGTCTAAAGCAAGCAGGTTAACAGCCTGTAGTTACATCTACATGGATGTCTTTTATTCTAGAACAAAAAATAGTATTTCTATCATTATTCTTTTAACTCATACCTAAGTGTAATGTGATTGTGTCTGTAACTAAGTGCCATACTGAATTTAATCATGCTATTTATTTGCTTTGAATTATCCTGTATTCATTTTTTTCTGTATTCTTGGGGGTTAATAAAGTGGTTCTTACTATTACAGTAAATTAAAAGCACTTTAAAAGATTATATTTTACATTTGTCATAACAAGAATTTACATCAATGTTTTTCTCTCTTTAAGTGGGTATAAAGAACTTGTGTGCATTTTCTAATTTATTATGTAGTATTTATTACATGAAGAATGATTTCTTAACTAATCACAACTCATTAAAATCACAAATTATTCCCAATAACCCACGGTAAAAGAACTCTTGTGTCAGAAACAGGAAAACAATCCAAAGATTTTTAGTCAAGAAGTGTAACTCACTTTTTCATAGAATCATAGAACCAACCAGGTTGGAAGAGACCTCCAAGATCATCCAGTCCAACCTAGCACCCAGCCCTACCCAGTCAACTAGACCATGGCACTGAGTGCCCCATCCAGTCTTTTCTTGAGCAGCCCCAGGGACGGTGACTCCACCACCTCCCTGTGCAGCCCATTCCAATGGCAAATCACTCTCTCTGGGAAGAACTTCATGGAGTATTTAAAAATGCAAAACCTCAATGGAAAGCAATGTGCCTTCAACAGGAAGGGAGAAAGCAGGCAAAAACGAGCTGCAGGAAGGATGGAGGTGAATGGCACATCTTTGTGCAGAAGACAAAAACAGAGGTGGGCTGCCACGCACAGGGGAGGAACCTCCCTTCCACCTGCATCCCCCTCTCCGTGGATCAGTCCTGTTTGGCCCACACTGGCAACTGCAAGCAAAGAGCACATCGGAGGTTTTGTGGCTGCCCTTTCACGCTGCCTAATGGCTATCACATAATGACTATGTTTCTTGCAGCAGGCAGTCCCCTAACATAATACATGAACTGCACAAGAGCGTTCTTCATACAGATCTACAGAGAGAGCCATTTAAATCTTAGTTATTAAATACCACATTCAGCCTGCCAGTTCCTTGCTCCTTTTTGCTTCAGATACGTGGCGTTTTCCACATGTTTAGCGCTGAAGCAGACATTTGTTTGGACTATATGCCTCTGTGTACTTTTTAAATGTAATAAAATTGACAGATGACTTCTTTTTGCAACAGGTTTGGTAGAAGAGAATGTTGGGTTTTTTTTCTTGATGGCTGTTTAGACAGCAGTCTTAAAAAATGACTAGTCACTAAAATTCCTCATGCTCATTTCATATTGTGTTGATTCATATTAAATTCATGACAACAAAAAAGCAACTTGAGGCACTTTTGGAAATGACCACTCTTTAGTGCTTCTCTCCTCCAGGCTCGATAGGCCCAGAGTCCATAAAGCTGCCTGCTGTCTTGTGTCATGAAAAGAAACAGCTTTGCCTGGGAATGCCATTACTGTGTAATGAGGCATGCAGCAAAATATACCTTCAGCAGCCACTTGATGAAGGCTTGCTGACACACCAGACCAGACAGAAATGTTTTTTTGTGTGTTCTTCCTTATTTTGTCCATCAATCACATCATTAGTCAAAGCAGACAGCTCTGTCAGCTGGGCACAGATGCAGACTGGCAGGCGATCAGTGGACAGGTGTTAGAGCTCTCCCAAAACAAGATCTTGAAATGAGAAAAGGAGTGAAGACCTTGTTCCAAGGGCTGTAATGTCAATATATTAAAAAAAGGGCAAAACAAAACAAAAAAAACCACAACCACCGCAGCAACAACAACAAAAAAACCCAAACCACTCAGCAAAATGAAATAAAAAACAATAATCCCAGCACCCAAGAGGGGAAAAGTTCAGAGGGGATGCTCAGAGCCACTACACAGAGACTTTGAGAAAAGTTAAAAGGAGCTGCCACTTTGCATTACGCTTTAATTTCTGCCCGTATTAGCTGGTGTTGGTGGGTAACAGCCACGTCCAGCATTCACTGTTTTGAATAGAGTCTAAAGGACATTATGTAAACAGTATTGTACTTCAGTTTCATTAGGAAAATCCTCCATGGCACATGGATTTATTTGTCCGAGGCTTCTGTCATTAAGCTGAGACACTAATACCCACAACGAGCATATATACTTTCAGTTTGACGTGCAAAATGGCAGAAGGCTACACGAGGGATCTCATTTTCATTACAAGAACCAAAAACATAAACACAGCGAGATACATCCAAAGTGCCCCTGGTCACAGGGAGTGCTAATCATGCAGACGCAAACCCTACACCTCCCAACTCCTTACGCAGGCAAAACCCCCACCAACTTCATCCTGGGCTATCCTCTGCCAGCTTCTGCTGTGATACAGCATGTGGCTACTCATATGGCTGCCACTGTAACCAGGGACCCTCAGCATGTTAGGGGTGCATGCAACTCTCTTTGGGTAGGACAGCCAAGAGCTGAAACCACTTCTCAGATCCAACCATACTTTGCTAAGCAATTTAAACAGCATCTTCTTCCTCAGATCTCTCAGTGGTTGCTTTTTTTTTCTGTAAAGTGGAGCTAGTTCTCTCTCCCAGCATTTTTGTATGGGTACTTTAAAGCAAAGGGTGTTTCATTTCCTTCCCATCCTCTCAAGCTACGTTTTTGTCTGCAGTCGCACTTTGAATTCTAGGTTTTTAATAATGAATCTGGCTAATATTGTTTCTGAACAGCTTTGTATGCATTGTGTGTTCTTTTTGAGTAATATTAGATAATTCTCCAGCTCCTTGTCACCAGGCACATGATAAATCTCCAGTGGAATCTCATTGTTCTGAGTCAAGTCCTTTCCCCAAACCTGGGCAAAAGGGTGCTCTTGTGAGGTCCAAAGAGAAATTCTGGAAATACAATTTTATCTGTAGTATGTTTCTCTCAATCTTGCTATGGCTAAGTTGGTCAAACTGAATAAAAAGATCTTTTTATTAATCCCAGCTGAAAGCAGCTCCATAGAAAAGCAAGCAGCAAATCCCCCACCGAGTGAGAGAGAACAACCCTTTGGGAGGAAAACTGTCAAGAAAAGAGTGACATCAGGACTGTGCAAAAAGGGCAAAGAGGTTCGTGAAAAAAAAGTGTTTTAACTGAAAAGCCCAGGCAGGGATACCACCTCCAACTGCATTTCAGTTTGGGCTCGTATCAGAAGACAGACAAGCCCCTGGTGTGCAGTGATTTGAAAACCAACAACAAAAAATAAATAGGAAAAAAAAAAAAATCAATTAGTGCCCATTCCCAGGGATGGGGACCCAACCAAAGAGCTAACCAGCTTCTTGCTGACAGAAAATGAGTTTACCAAACCCATGTTGCTTTTCAATTAAAAAAAAAAATAAAATAGAGCTGATAAGCAAGAAAGCTTTCCCCTTAGAAACAGAGGTAAAGTGGTTTGGGGAAAGGGACAGCAAGTCAATTGAACAGGAGACATGTACAATCCACCTCTGGAAAGCCACAGTGATAATTAAGGTGTCTAGGTAGGGTCACAGGTTTTGCTTCAACTTTTGCCTCCTGCCCATTGCAGCTCTCTTTAAAATCCTGCAATTACTTGAGGCTTTCCTATTTCCTCCAGGTCCCCTTTCTCACTTTGTCCCTTTGCTCATATTTACACTCCACTTGCTCTGCTTTATTTCAACCACCACTAACCCATTATCTTCCCTTACCTCTTCCTTTGAGCTTTACTCCTTCTTCTTTCCATCTGTATCCACTTCACAAAACCTTCATTTTCACGACATTAGTACCTGAAAAGCAGGTTTTAATTAAAGCAAAAAAAAAAAACCCAAACAAACCACACCAAGCCTATGCATCTTACACTGAAATGTATCCATCTACTAAAAGTAACAGAGTGATCACGCTCTCTTCATCTCTGTCCAACAGACACAGGATCCCACCTGCTGCCAACACACTGACCAGTTTGATGTCCTCAGGCCCATCAGTTCCTGGGGCATTGCAGGTGCTCAAGGCACTGCTACTCAATCACAGCTTGGTCCTGAGAGCACAGCTGGGAGGAGGCCAAATGTGGTTTCACACCCACTATTTCTGTGATGAGTCCTCTGCCCCTTTCCAAGTCTCCATGACCAAATGTGGGCTACATATTTCCACAACACCCTGCTTATGATGTTGCAGTCGTTGCCCATCTTTTGCAGGGATTTGGGAAGCCAGGGCTTCCCAAGTCTCTTCACCCTCTGATGAGCAGGGGAAAGCCCAGGTTCACCAGCAGCCCATTGGCAGCAGAGCAAGTTCAAAGCCTCTGCTGTAGCAGGCTTTAGAGTCCATCTGCATCCCGGCTGGCGTCAAGGAGATTTACTTCACAAACATGAGGATTATGCACGAATCTCAACCCTCACAGAAAAGCAGTGGTTCTGTATATGCCAGTGGACCTCTCCGGATTCCAGCACTGTGGTAGGCATGAGCCATGGTGGCCGGCATGCTGCTGCTGGGCTCGAGGGATGAAGCTCAGTGAACTGCATTGGCTGGCTTCTCCCAGCGCAACTCTGAGTACAATACACCCAGCTGCAATTTTTGCATAGTGGCATTGCTCTGAAAAGAGAAGGTTCCTCATGAAATACCAAGGTAACCCAGATTTTAATTGGCATCATCACTGACTTTGCTTATTATTTATTATCTTTTTTTTTTTTTTTTAAAGGGGGAGAGAAGGAAGGTCCCTTCCACTTCAATAAATAATAGGTTGGAGAGAAGATAGAGGGAGGAGGAAAGGAAGAGAAATTAGGATCACTGAAAGGTCAGGTGCCTTTACGCAGCACAAGGGAAAAGGAGTGGGCTTTCAGATCTTTCCAGGAGCTGACCTTTCTAAAGATGTGCTCAGCATGAAGGGTGTAATACACCATACAGAGCCACACGTCTACCTTTAAATAAGGATTAAAGCCAGGTATGTCTCTGGACGTACCATTAATCTAACGAGCCTTTAGAGGTCACTGTTGTGCCAAACAGACCTGGGTGGGATGCATTTATCTGATAAAAGAAAATACGGGTGCTTAAAGGAGCATTAGTTTACCAAATTTCTGAGCTTTATTAATAAACTCTGCTAAATAGAGAACAGGGAGTAACAGCATTAATAAATTAGCTTTAGCTACCTAGCATTTAACTAAGTGCATGCTAGAACAAACTATCTGAGGTGGCCCAGTAAGATCAGAGTGAAAAAAGGTGAACATGACCTACCCCTTCCACTGGTACAGGTCTCCCAATTCTATGGAAATGGTTACGCTCAAGAACTTCAGTTCTCACAAGAATGGAAGGAAGAGAAAAGAGAGCTTGACTTGCATGCTGAGGATTTTGATCTTAAAACTGATTTCATTTGTGATTCTGAAAAACAAACAAAAAAAAAAAACCAAACCAGAAAAACAGTTTCTCCCTCCTCAGTTTTGAAATGGAAAAAACATGAGGCTAATTTGTAGATGAATGGATGTTTTAGACTATAGATATAGATGTTCCTGAGATGGTAGCAGGGATCACACAAGGTCTTAAAATAAATTCCTTATGTGGTGGGTGAATTTGGTGAGACAAGGTGCTTCCAGGTTTAAGCAACATAAGCTTCAAGCAAGTCCTGACTGGGTTGTAATCTGTGGTGGCTTCATGATGAAGTTTGGAAGAACTCACAGTCCCCACTGTGAAAAGGCACCAGCTGAAGTTAATCTGTTGAGAGAACCTGAGAAGAAAAGCAGGGCCCACTCAAACAGAGCATCTTTCCTGCTATATCTGTGCTCCAGTGGCAGCATACAAAAACCATATGACATATACCCTTGCTTCTGCAGTCTGGATCCTGTCTCTGCAGCATTGTCATCGATCTCTCGTTCTACATTAGGCTCTCAGGCAGCCCATTGGGGCTGATTTGTCAATAATTTCAAAGGTTATTCAAACGTTCAAGCTTTATTGTGATTCTTAATGGATCATCTCCATAGAGCAATTTAGAAGCGTTGGAGAAGGAAGGTTATGAGGCTATAGAGAAGAAACAGCATGAAGCTGGTTCACAGTGCTGATGTAACATTGCCTGCTGCCACTGCTGCACCTTACTTACCAGAGCCATCATGCTAAATCCACACTTAAGTTGTATGCATCGTTATAGTCAAGGAAATGTGCTGAAAGGCATCACCAGTGACATACCAGAACTCAACAGTGTTGGGTTGTTAGTAGTTTCATAAACTGGAGAGCAGAGCTTACCATTCTCAAACCTGCCTGTTGAATGAAAAGCATGAGGTTCAGGGAAAGAAATCAGCACAGTGTAGCATGAAGTTACCAACAGCTTTCCTGCAGTGTAGAACTAACACCAACAAATAATAAACTCTTGAGTTTGAGAAGCTCACCTTTAAAAAGCACAGACAATCTCTCTCTCCCACCTCCAGAACAAAAATGCTACATGAATTTCACCTAATGTGCCAACTTCTCTGTTTGAAGCTGTAAATAACCATGCTAAAGCTAACAGCATTCTGTCAATGAAAACCATTTGGTAAAAAGATGAAGTACAACTAGTCAGGAGGGCAAGGAGAAAATGCAGCATGCAGTTGGGCTGTGTTTGGGAAACAGGAGTAAGGTTAAGCATCAATTCCTTGTCTACCCAAGGGTCTTCAAACAGGGAGATCTGCTATAGCTCCTGGTGACACTAAAGGCAGCGACAAAACTCTCATGAATCTATCAGACCCACAGTTTCATCTGAAGTGTCAGCCTCTTCCTTTCTTTTTCTTTTTTAAAGTGGTCTTAAGCTAGAGCATTTCATCAGCTGAGAGCTGCCAGATGTAGCAGTTACACTGGGAGGAACAGCAGATTTTATCTAACCCAGACCATTACCTTAGGAGAAAATGTTTCAAAGCCCACCTATGTCTGTAGAGTACAACCAACTCACCTACCAACCAGATAGGCTGTATGTCAAAGTCATCACAGAAGATCAACTAGATGTCAGTCAGTCTTTACAAACAAGAACTTCTATCCTAGAATGACTGACAGGAGCTACATGATTAGCGCATAGAAGTGCAACTCTTTTGTTGTATGGATCACATTTTTTAAATCATGTGTTCACAGTAATGGTTTTAGAAACCTAAATAGAAGCTGTACACTAGGATACGGCTAGAGTTGCCTTCCCAAATAAATACAGCAGTCTTCATGTTCATGATGGCAGCATCCCACTGCTCAGAAAAGTTTTATTGAGCAAGCAGCAAGACAGTGTACATAGAGCCTGCAATAACTGGGCCAATAAAGGCTTCAACTTTGCACTCCTTACTGCATGTATCCTTTTACCATGAATAGCTTTTACTATTTCTTGAGTGAGGACCATTTGTGAATAAAGATATCAGGAAAATGGAACTGTTGCAGGCAAAGATTAAATTTACAAAACTGCTGTTGAGTATTTCGATGAGGAAAACTCCTTTCTACACATTTACCTTAGAGTAGTTCTAGGAGGAAAACTCATTTTACCCATAAAAACTGGAGATACAAACAACATCTTGTCCTAAACCACGGTAGAAATCTAAGCTCCAAATGTATTTGTGAACCCAAGTGCAAAGAAAGGAAAAATAACTCAGTACAAAATAAATGAACTATGCATTCTGAAGCACTTAAATTTTGTTTTAATTAGTTCAGGTTTCTAAATTAAATCCTCTTGATCTAAACTAGAGACACACAAGTTGCCATTCAACCAAATTTCAAAGAATTTCTCCCCAATATCCCAGAGACAAATAAATTCAGATTAACTTTTATCTATAAACAAGTCAGTTTGGGTGAATCAGCAATTTTTTGATGAGAAACATTTCATCAGCCAACACTGAACCAACTCTACAAATTAATTGCTCCTTCACAACATAGAGAACTTTGTGATAGATCTTTGCTTTTGTCGTTGTAACAATTCAGTGAGATTCAGCTCGACTTGAAATGCATGCTGTAAAAGCACACATTTTAAAGTAACATTTATAGGGACCAACTTTACATCTCAAAGGATTTTTTTTTTTTCAATGTTACTTTTCTGCTTACAAGCAGAAAGATTAAAACTGTGATCTGTCCTAGATTGTGTGGTCCTGCTCTGGCAGGGGGGTTGGACTCAATGATCTCCTTGGGTCCCTTCCAACCCCTAACATCCTGTGATCCTATGAATTCTAAAAAGGCCATAAACACTAAATACTCTTTAGTTACTTTTCTTAGTGAGAACTACAAATCAGGGACAGCTGCCTCAATCTCCATGCCATTCCCGCTGGTAGATCTAGTTTCCAAAACTGATTTCTAGATTGAATAATCACTAATGGTTCTTGTTGGAAGAAAACTCTTGGATTAAAAACTTGCAATGACACCAAACGCTGCTAGGTCCCTACTGCAAATGCAAAACGAAGTCCTCCTTCCAATTTAGGAGATTTTGTAACTCCTTTAGCCCAGAAAGACTGAATTTTTATCAAAACAACTTCACACAGTCCATTTACTTACTAATGTCAATACTGCTTTTTACCTCACTTTGTTCTTCTAATTTGCAGAGACAATTTAGTCAGGGTAGTTGTACTTGGACTTTTAAGGGTTTTTAAAACACTGGGATGGCAAATTGAGATCTATTACAGTGGTGGAAAGATAGTATGAGTTACAGAAAAATTACCACCATTTCTGGCAGCATTGTCATGTAGTTACAATGTAGCTTACATTAGGTTAAACAGCTCAAACACCAAACAGAACAGTGTACTACCTATAAATCTCCACACGTCTTCTATTATTAAGAAAACGTCTTAAAATTCATACTTGATAAAGTAATAAACTTGCTTGATGTATAAGACCCCACACACCAACAGCTGAAATACAGTGAGGGTTGTTAAAAGAATAAACCTGTTGAATAAATCTGCTATAAAGAAATTTATCTCTACGTTATATATAATGAAACCCTTCTTAAACAAAAACCTGATAAAACAATAAACCTGTTCGAAGATTAAATTTGCTGCACTCTAGGGCTATACTTCTCTGCTGTACTTGGAGCTGCCAGACAACTTCCAACCTGTTTAATTTCAGCAGTCCTCTCTTTACACCGTATTTTTGCTATTCTGTTTCAATCACCCTGCACTTCTAAAATCTAAGAGGACTCCTACAGTCCAAGTGCAGTTCGCTGTAACATTTCTGCCAATGAAAGTTAACAGATGAACTTATTCATTTTTTCATGCTTCCATTTTTCTTAATACAAATGCATCTCTAGGCATGAGTAACAGTCGTCCATTAGCTCGTTATAAAGGCAAGGGAGAGAGTGGAGATGGAGAGAGATCTATGATGCAGAAACACCGGAGAGTGCCTAGAGCAAATGTTCCTCCCACCCTGGACTGCTGAGAGAGTATCTGCGCAATCTGTCCCTGTTAGTAATGATGTCCTGGAAGAATAAGACAACGTGAAGAGGATTTTAGTCTTTTGAAGAGGCAACCACCACTCTACAGCCAGTAAGATAAGCTTTTGCTCATGAGATTCGTGGTCTATTTACTTGAAGGAAAGTTCACAGGTTTTGGCCCTGCCTCCAGAAAAACAGCATTGTAGGCAGGCGAGAAGCTTCGCTAAAAGAAATAAATTCAGCACACCCATGACTATCTCAAGCATCTGGAGTCTTCTTTAATAGTGAGTAATGATATTTCTTTTGTCAGACAGCTGGCACCTTCTGCCTCCTGACACCCTCTAACATCACTCTTACTTTGAAGGCCTTCGTTAGCTCTGAGCACCCCTCCCACCACGCTAACTTTCTCTCTACCTCTGGACTCACCTTCTGAGAAAAGCAAGCAAGCTGCCGCCAGCCAGGACCCGCTGTCAGCCAGAAGATGGTTTCACCTTGCTAAGGCTGGTTCTGCACTGGGCAACCGCCTGTCAGCTAAGCATGGAAAGAGTCCAAACAGGAGTTAAATATCCATGGGTGTAATATTTAATTCAATACTATAACTAACACATAAATATGCGGAGAGCTCTTAGGCATCTCTCAGATGTTGCAGCTCTTCAAGGGCGGGCACCAAAGAAATTTCTTCTGGCTGCCGTTGCCCCAAGGAGCAGCAGTCGTTCCCTGGCCTGCTGAGCCCTGCCATCTTCACTGCCAAGGGCAGATTATCTTCTATCTTGGCTACCAGGGCAACCAAACCTCATCTGGGTTCAGCAGGACGTCCATCAGGTGTGAATGGGGACCTTATCCCACCACAGAGATGGTGAACATAAAAAAATGGTTTAATTCAATGATTTTTTTCAGTGATATCCCATTTAGAGGTGCTGTAATTGTGTGGGGAAAAAAGGCTTAAGTAACATTTTACCTTTGCTGTACATCCCCTATACTCATGTTTCGATGAGCTGTCCTCAGTCTCAGTTTCATTTGCCAGACATGCATCTGCCCTGATGATGCTGTGGGTTTCTGCTGAGTTCATTTCATTTCATGTCTCCCACATGAAACCTGAGGAAGCTCAGGACACTTGCACCTCTGCTTGCTGTACCAATGGTCAGCTGAGAAGGAAAACACTGACGGCTAGGCGTTAAACCCACTGACTGTGTGCAACAGAAGTGCAGACAGAAATGAACTGTTCAAAAATTGGCATGAAATTCTGCCAGTAATATTCAGGATTCATCATTTTATTTTGGCAGGGATTTGTTTCACCGTAGGAAAGTACTTCCAGAGTCATCTTCACGTGAAAAATGTAAGATACTTCCAGAAACTGCAGTGAGCAAACCAATTAATCCTCTCTCAACTCCTTACAAGGAACTGTAACGAAAGGCCTAATTTCTAGAGACAAGGTCACTCCCCAGGAGCAGTTGGGCTGGCAGAAAACCCTGAAGTAGAGAGGAGGCATGTTCAATTCTGTCTTTATTCCAACCCTGAGCCAGGAAAGCTCCTTACAAGGACTGATCAAAAATTTCATGTTAGAGGAGCCTACAGAGAGACTTGGTCACAGTGACTGCAGGCACCAGATTCCTGTATCTGAGTGGAGTTAAAGGTTCAAGATTGGCCCCTCCATCCCTTCAGGATAAGGATTTGACTCAATCTGATCAGTTCCTAACTTTAATTTTTAAAATCCCTCTTGAATGGGACAGGACTTTTACCTGGCTGAAGAGCAGCCAGGAAGAAAGGGGACCTGGGGCTACTGGTAGATAGCAGGCTGAAGATGAGCCAGCAGTGTGCCCAGAGGGTGAAGAGAGCCTGGCCTGGATCAGGAATAGTGTGGCCAGCAGGACCAGGGAAGTCATTCTTCCCCTATACTCAGCACTGGTCAGGTCACATCTTGAGTACTGTGTCCAGTTCTGGGCCTCTCAATTCAAGAGAGATGTTGAGGTGCTGGAACGTGTCCAGAGAAGGGCGATGAAGCTGGTGAGAGGCCTGGAACACAAACCCTATGAGGAGAGACTGAGGGAGCTGGGGTTGTTTAGCCTGGAGAAGAAGAGGCTCAGGGGTGACCTTATTGCTGTCTACAACTACCTGAAGGGAGGCTGTAGCCAGGTGGGGGTTAGTCTTTTCCCCCAGGCAACCAGCAATAGAACAAGGGGACACAGCCTCAAGTTGTGCCAGGGGAGGTCTAGGCTGGATGTTAGGAGGAAGTTCTTCCCAGAGAGAGTGATTGGCATTGGAATGGGCTGCCCAGGGAGGTGGTGGAGTTGCTGTCCCTGAAGGTGTTCAAAAAAAGCCTGGATGAGGCACTTAGTGCCATGGTGTAGCTGACTGGATAGGGCTGGGTGATAGGTTGGACTGGGTGATCTTGGAGGTCTCTTCCAACCTGGTTGATTTTATGATTCATAAACCACACTGGGGCACACAGGGACACCTAAGCTCATGCCTCGTGGGGCTTGGCAACCAGCGAGGATGCGGAAAGGAAGACCTCTTGGAGGTCTTTCCAAAACAATGCATTGGTAGTGTGGGACCAGCTATCAACTTTCTACTCCACTAAAAGAGAAGAGTTTTAACCACCCCTTTTTTAAAATCACTGCACTGACCTCCTAATCCCCACAACTCTTCTTTTCCAAGGACACAAATAGCACCCAGGAAAGGATGTATCCAAATAACCAGTGCTGTTCACTATGGGCAGGACCAGGTTGAAAGTGTCAACCTTGTGAGCATTAGGGACAAGATAAATCCAGTGTCTGTGGTAAGAAACCATCAAGGTAAAGCTATCAGATACTAAAAATCACAGCTTAAAAGATACAGAAATTACATTGTGCTCATTGACACTCAATTAAAAAGACAACTCTGATGACACTGAAAGAACAAATAAAAGGATGTAAGATGATGCTACCAGTGATGTAATGCATTACACATTTTGGTCTCCAACAGTCCTCTTAGTGTTAATGAGAAAAATGTAACACTAAAATTATCATGAGTAATTCACAATAATATCACCATAGCAATTAGGAAATTAATCTGATCGCTGTACCATTGTGCAGGACTCCTCTACCTCCTCCTCCTTTTCCTTCCCTCACATCCCAAAACGCACGCAGGGGACATCACCCATACACACACACACTTTGCCCTCAGTGGCTCCTCACAGGCCTGCCTGTTTGTTGCTCACCTAATACTTGTTTGCTTTTTTCTTTCCCCCTTTCCCAACAGTCACTGGACTCAGTTTAGGCACAGTGATCTGTAATCTAGCAGCCATTTTTCTGAACATAAGCAGCTTGCATTTAAAACTCTCCTGCTCATCTGTCTTCATTTGAAGACTGGGTTAAAAAATAAAATTAATGATTGCTATCAGAGGGAAGATGAGCAGCATCACCAGTGAAAAGTAGCACTGCCACATTTTACCAAGGCTAACATTTTTCACTGGCTGGAAATGGCTGGATATACTTGTAAACATTATTAAAAATAATAACTTAATGTTTCCTTCCTGTGACTAGCTAGCATTAGCAAGGTATTTTCAATTAGCATTTCCTCCAAGCAATGTAGGTCTTTTACTTCATTTTATTTAAAAAGGAATTTGTTTTCTAATTTTTTTACTTCTGCTGTTGTCAATAATAGAATTCAGTGGAATGGCTGTGGCTTTTTCCTCCCATCACTTACAGTTTGTATGCCACTGAAAGGCAATGCATGTGTTTGATTTTATTTGCTTTAGCATAGCTGTCCAATGAAAGAAAAAGACATAAGTATGCATTTCAATCTACTGTATAATATTATGCGAGGCTTTAAAAATACAAGTAAATAGTATCACACACTTAAGTCATCTTATTTTTTAGGGAAAATAAACAAATAATCAAATGGTAACATAATCTAGATGCCTTTTTTTTTTTTTTTTGAATATGCATTCCGAGTCAAACACTTTGAAACCCTCCATGCAACATTTAATGTTCCTGCATAGCAGGAATTGTTGTGCTTCCAGTTCTAACACGCCTCTCTTTGATGGACTAGTATTACTTCGCTACAAAACCACTATACATGTATGTTTCTGAATGCTAAATAGGCAAGCATTATTGCAAATGCAAAGTTGTATCATGGGCTTGGCAGCCTAAGGGCAATCATTTCCTTCAAGTTCCACACAAGGTTGTTGACCGTTTCAATTGATTGCATTGGGCAATTCTCCATTCATTTAATCAGATCAACATATAACTGGCATATTCAACATCAATTTTACATGCTTCAATCCTGTAATGTATCAAAGGCTGCAGTCTAACACAGCAAGCTTCCAAAACTACTCTATCTTTTAAGTAACATGCACATACACAGAGATTCAACTGGCATAGCCAATTATCTGCTTGTATTCATAGAAACCAACTTTTGAATAGAAAATTGCATATATTCCTCATCTGAAATTAAAGCTGCATGGTCTACATATAACATATTCATCAAGTCTAGAAAAATATAACTCATTTTCTTTTCTACTCATACATCTGCTAATTTAAATTTTACTTTCCAAGTACAATGTGAAAACTTCAACATCTTCAAATATTTCATATGCAACTAAAACTCAGTGACCCATACAGTCATTGAAAGTACTTTTAAGAGGGGTCCTGATTTGGAAAACCCTGAAGAGCTGACATTTCATTGATCAGTCACAATTTCTACGGTGCTAGCAACAAAACAATCCTGGAATATAAGAATCAAACTCAATGTATCAATCCACCATCTAGAATTCCTTTTATAAAAGAATTACTACTGCTTCAGTCACCTACATTTGAAGGTAACACCAAACAGCCTTTTGCATAACTAGAGATGAGAAGTCAAAGGGTGTTTTACCATGATTAAACATACTTCATACAGTAGCAATCTCTTTCCAGGAAACAAAAGCTTAGTGTGCCACCATAATTAGACAAATGTTGTTAGTCACAAAATGGATGTCGAAACACAAGCTAAAATTAACCCAGAGCAACATCCTAAATCCATAGTTGTTTCATGGAAATGGAATTATTGGCATATTAAACTTTCACATTTACTACACACAACAAATATCAGCCTTCCTCTTGCCATCTCAGGAAGAAAATCTATTGCACTGATGCTAAGGTCCAGTTAAAGCCCATATGTATGTAAGGGATTGGGCCCTAAACCTGTAGAGACATTTACTTTTATATGCAGATAACGTGTTATATGAAGCTAGTACAATGAGGTCTTGAAGTGAGACAGAGCATAATAAAAATGGTACAGTAAGAAGAGAAGTGTATCAGCACTTGAAATATTCCTTTTGCAAACACACTCTTTAGTTGTTGCACCAGAATTTAACACAACTTGAGGGTTAAATTGATGTGGTTTAACTGCTCCTGTATCACACTGTACACCATGAACGGGAATCGGCCAGGAGTCAGTCAGGCTCTGACTCCCCTGAGATCCGAGTCTCTACCTCTTTTGGAGTTGGTCCTGCTCGCAGATACGTTTCTGTAGTCATAATGGCAAACAAACAATTTTTTGTTTGGAAATATGTTTAAAATATACGTGTGTGTGTACGTACTGTGCATGCACACATTTGCTTAAACTCTTGCCATAGAGAGAAAACCATTTTATGGCAAGTATCCAACCCTTCACATTATTTCTCTGGCAAACACTAAAATGTCTGTCAACATCATGTAAACAGGCTGGCAGGGAATTTTGACGAAAGAAAATGAAAGCTGCCATTTATTCTGTGCATGACACCATTTAAACATTTTTCAAAACATTAAATGTTGAATTGCCATTTAAAATTTTGGATCATTCATCAACATGACATAAGGTGGCAAGTATGTCCTTATAAATTCAAAAAGATCAATTCCAGAATGACCTACTGAAAAGCAATCAAGAACCTTAAAGCATTTAAAGGTGCTATAAACTATGGCAGATAGCACAGGGATAAGATGACAGTAAGCAACACATCTGGTCTCGGTCCTCTAGGTAGAGATTGTCAAATATGGTTTGATTTTGCATAAGTATATGTGGTTGAAGGTTGTTTGTGCTTGCTAACATTGGCTCTGAACTTAATCAAGAAGCTTTTCTGTTTTGGAGACCTGTGGCCACCTCATGTGGCTTCGCAGGTTAGTTGTTCTACAACAGCCCCATCAGAAACACCAAGAAGTACCTGATGGAGACGACGCTTGCCCATGGTACATAGCCCCACTGACAGCTCAGCACTGGAGCTCTGGGCAAGTGTTCCTCCTGCTCTAGTGTGCCAGCCCTGAGCTTGACTCTGGGGGATTCTGATTTTGCCCCAACACATACGATTCTTGAAGTTCTGGTAAGAACTTCAGCAAGGAATAATATCATTTAAACATTCCTTTGAATACATCCTGCTGATCCCAGTGATTTGTCGGGCACCTCACTGTTTGTTGCGTGACAAGTTGGACTTTGGACAAGGTCAGCTCTTGAATCTTGATTATGTTTTTTTCCCCTTGAGCCAGAAGACATTGATTTGTACATCTAGTTTACCTTGTTTTCTTAGCCATTTGTGACACAGTACAACAGTTCCCATCGAAAGAAGTGTCATGTAAATAAATTACAACTTAGGACGTATACATTAAATAATTTTATAAATGAACTTTAAAAATGAAGGAATAAAAAATGCCAGTCCCAACTTCTATGGTTGCAGTGATTATTCTGATCATGTTGTCATGTGTAATGAAGCACAGTCCCATCATTAATCAAAAGGACCAATCAGATAACTAATTTAGGCAATATTCTTTACCACAGGACATGTCGGTCAGTAAAAATGCATTAAAATAGCAAAAGATCAATAGTAGACACTAGGGACTGTGTTTACAAACCGGTCTTAAACTTTAGGGTATTCTATTCTCAGTCATACTGGGCAGCTGGCTTTCTAAAAGATAAAACAAGGTAAGATAAATGCTGAGATTTTATTTTCAGTTAATAACGCGCATTAAAGGCTGTCTGCTACAAATATATGAATTGCTGTGTTATTTAATGATTTCCACAAAAGTGTGCTTAGCTACTTTCTAAATACACTCTAACTAGACTGGAGTGACACTGCAGAGGAAAGAGTTGGCAGGTTCAGAATTTACCGATATGTGCCTTCAATACCTCAGGTGGAAGCCCACATCAAACACCATACCTGGCAAATGCTATTTATGTTCTGCCTTGGGCAGCCTTGTGTTTTACACAGTCAATACCTTTATTTAAATGTAGATTGAAAGGACTTTGTTGCAAGCAGAGGCATACTTTTTCTAAATTGGATCTTTCCTTCCCCCCCCACCCCCCACACTTAAGAATGAGTTTTTTTGCAGATTATTCCAGTGATAAGAAGGTGCATCTCAGATGTGAAGTATCTCCCTTAAAATTAATCGTTTCATGATGGTAAAGGGAAAACTAGAACAGAGCCTTAGAATAGCTGTAGCACAGGTAAAGACTGCTGGCCAACTGTACATGCAGCAGCACCCCACTAAAGTTTCTTGGGAGACCGATTCCCTGAAGGCATTCTCTGCTGCATTGCCAGCCTAGAGAGCCACTTGGTAATAAAAGTTAAAACCACAATGGAATTATAAGCTCCACAAGTCGTCTCAGCACTTAACCAAAACCATAATGAGCCTTGTTATTCAAAATCCACACACAAGGTGCAGGAGCACAGTGAGTGCTAAAATACCAACGTGACATCTTCACGGATATGAACGCTCTATTAGGCAGATGTAATATTTATATCATCTCTCTTTGGGAGACATCTTTTTTTCAGAACAGCTCAGGAGCTTCCCACCCTTTGTAAACAAAGTAGACCTGCACATCTCAGTGCAAAGTGAAAAGAGATTTGGCACCTTTGGCAAAAAGCCATAGCCTGGCTGGCACAGTAACAGCTCACCTGAATTGCTAGAAGTTGTTCCTCTCGACCCAGTTTTGTACCAGCCTCTCAGCCACTGTCCTTTGACCACGTGGGGAAGAAGAATGGATGACTGAGTCATACTTTGCCATTTCCATAGGGAAAAAAAAAACCAACACTAATCCTACAATTTGGAATAATTAGCATCTTGAAAGAAAAACAACACCCTACCCCCCCAACAAAACCAAGAAAAGCAACAAAATGAAAACAAACCAACCAAAACAAACAAACCACAGTGCAGTGATTTCAAAATGGCAGAATACAATTTATGAAGCAGCATCAGGGCACAGCTACAGAATGCAGCACACAAGGAGGACTACCTGCAGACCAGTGGGGTCCTTGTGTTTGCTACCAGTTGTAGTTTTATGGTGGTCAGATGTGCAGTTGCACATCTTGTCCTGCTCAGTGGACTACTCTTCCTCGAGATTGTTGAATTCTTGTTCACAATGCTTACACTTCCACAGTGTTCTGTGTGCAGAGTATTTTCTCTACAAGGAAGTTAAATTTTAAACCTGCTGTCCACTACTGTCACACAATACCTCCTAGCTCTTGTACAGCTGTACCCACCTCTCCTCTCTTTTGCTGTTTTGCACATCTCCTTTGTCATATCTTCTCATAGCCATTCTCTTCTCTGAGCCAGAAGAATGCTTAGCTATTTAACCTGCCTTCATCCAGGAAGCTATTTGGAGTCTTGCAGACTTCCTCAGCATCCTCTCTAGTTCAACAATAGAGCTAGTCCTTCCCAGGGACTCAGGTGGCCTATAAACACGGAAATATTGAGGACACCACCAGAAAAAAAACCAAAACACAAACACAATGTATGTGGCTATACTACTAGCATGGGGATTAGACAATAGCAAGAGATGTTCCACAAAACATTTTAAGTAGTCTCATCGAGATCCGTTATAATGCTCATGTGCTTAACAGTAAGCATATGCTTAAGTATTTTAAAGCCTGACAGATTTGATAAATGAGCTGATAGAAAACTACTACTGTAGTCTAAAATGCACTTAATACTTTCAGAGAAGCAGGAAACCATCTGATGTATTTGAGCTCCTGAGGACTTTTGCATTCTTCTATTGCTTCAAGAGATTGTGGAAGGTATCACTTGCTGATGTTTTTAAGAAAAACAGAGAACCATATTTTATTGTATTTAATTCAATTACTTCCTCCTATCCAATAAAATAAGCTTGCTCAAATAAAAGCAGAATTACCTCCCTCCTTTGGCTTGGGTACAGCATGTTTTGTACCCAGCTAAGCAATCTTCACAGTGCTTGGCAGTAATCCTGCTTAGAAGGGCAGGATTTAGAACAGATGCAGACTACTCCATGTCGGGGTGCTACCAAGTTCTCCGTTGATTAGTAGGGTGCATAATTTGGTATGACAGAATATAGATTCCTGGCAGAAGATCATTTCTAATGGGAGAAGCCACTTGCTGAGGACACCCACTTCAATTAAAGGTAAACCAAGCCTGTAAGTTAGGATGTTAACCCTGTGACTTCTCCCAGACCCACTACTTTTGCCTTTCGGAACCGGGATTCAGATTCAGGTTCCAGCTGTGGCATTAACAGAGAAACAACTACGAAGGCAGCACGTAGATTTATGAGTGGAAACAAGGCTTTACCAGAAAATAGTTTGCTGAAGCTGTCTCGCATGTAGCAATAATCTTTGATCACAGAATATCATATAACTCTTATGTAAACACTGTGTACTCTGATACACACTAACCTCCAGCTAAGTGGAAGATCTCAAAACTAATAATCACTGTGGATGTAGATACGTGCTTTGTATCTTCAGTGTCAGCCCCTTGAGAGCCCTCATGCACATGGCTCTTGCATGTGCCTCCCAATGTGACATGGAAGGAGTGAAAAACCAAATTCTTCTGACTCACCACAGAAGTTCTGAGATGACATACTGTTTAGAGACCATGAAGCAACATCTATTGGAAAGCCCACTGAAGTCACACAAAGCTTTTCTGTCAGCTTCAATTCTGCCTGCTCTTTTGTTTAAAACTGATCTCAATGCAACAAGTCTTTCCTGTTTTAATACCTCTATCTGCTTATTTTTGATTAGGCAGCACATTCATTTCACTCCAAAGCGAACAAAGGATGAAGCAGTACAAGTTACAGACAAACAGGGAAATACAAGGTTGCCACAAACCAGATAGGAGTCTCTGCTTCAGCACGTGGTTATCTCCTTGAAATCAGCAATAATCCTTTATGCACTTAATGTAAGTCATGTGCTCAACTGTTTCTTTTGATTTAAGCCTGACTAACTGAGCTAAGGATTTTGATCTTGGCCTCTTCTTTTGAAAGAGGGGGGGTGGGGAGGGAAGCAGAGATCAGTCCTAGACAATTATATTTACAGTACTATGTATGGCACTGTTGCTGTTACATGGTAGCAATGAGCTTACATGAGATGAGAGGTCTCCATGTTGCTGAGCAGCTCTAGGCAGATGGTGTTTGCATGTCATGGTGCAGATCCACTGACTGGGCCAAGTTGGTTGGCCATAGTGGTTGGGCATCAGTATTTCCCTGCAGCTGGTGAGACAGGCATGGGCTTACACTGCCATGCCATGTGGAGCTTAGAACCAGGGTCACTCCTGAAGACTTAGCACCTGTCCCAGAGCCTGGGACTTGGCACTCTTTCAGCTTCAGGAAGACATGCAAGAACCTGTGCAAAACACAGCAATGAAGGAAACAGCCAAGAGTGGTGGCAAGATACCTCAGCAGTGCTTGCCACTGCCAACTCGCTCATGTGCTACGGGAGTTTCTCAGAGAAGCCTCTGAAGAGCTGCCACCAAGTTTTTAATGGCCCATGCTTTTATCCCTGCCATGTCCATGGCTCCTGGATGGCTCAGCCTATCTCAAGCGTTATGGATCAAGCTGGGACAGTGAGGAGGGGTGAAAGAACAAAGAGCTGTACAACTTAAGCTTTGCACACTTGCAGAAAAATTCTGGACTCTCAAAGGAACAGAGTCCAGCATTTGGTCGCATAACTTCTCTACTAAATTTTTCTTGCACAACTGGTTTCACGTTGAGTCTCCTCAACAGTGCTGGACTACAATCACATACAAGACTCAGATGTAAAATGGAGCAATCCATAGAGCAAAAACGTCAGTTGCATTAAGACTACACAGCAACAGTCCAAACCAACATGTGACTGGAACTACAGGGGAATTTCAGGCATAAAAGGTAATTGCCTGAACTGGAGGTTAGCCAGCACACCAGGATTCACACCCCTGTCTTGCAAAAGTAATGCAACAAGGTGTGTGGACTGCAAATAATCATGACCTCAAATTTATGACTTACAGGTACCTTAGCATGCTATTTCCAGCCAATACTGTCCTCTCCTGGCACCATACTGGGACATTTGTTCTGTGTTGACTCAACAAGGAGAATCCTGCTCATTGATTTAGCAGTACCAGTACAGGAAATGCAGAGGGCCTCTTCAGAGGTCCCTTACTCAACTAACGATGCTCAGAGCTTGTGAGAGTTTCAACATTACAGCATAACTTGGCATAACTACAACCACAGCATGGAGACTTACCTTCTAAGTTATTTTTGTAGAGATTATTTTAACTAAAGATTTTAATCAATCATGCCATATATTTTTATTTTACTTCTGAATGACAACAGTAAATGAAGATAATAATTTGTAGAGTGAATATCAAGAGTGATGCAGGGTACAATTTAATTCTTGATTACATCTGCAGTTAAATTTGTCCCCCCTCCCAAAAAAAAAAAAAAAAAAGGTCTTCATTTACTGCCACAATTCCCTTCATGCTAAAAGATATATATATATGTTTTATGGTAGCACAGATCAAACATTAGCCATTAAAATCTGAGAATTTCACATCTGCTCTGTAGAAAACATTTTTATTTCCTTGGGAAATTGAAGAATCTAAATATACCATCACAGGAAAAAAAATATTTTCTCAGGAAAAGTTTGGGAAACAAAGTAGAGCATATATGAGCATATATGCTGGTCCTCTCAAGAGAGGAGACAGGTTCCTCTTCCTCTCCCATGTACATCCCACATTAAGTTGTCCAATTAGAAAGCAACCACAGGTTGGTTGAGTTAGAAATCACTCAGGGTAGGAAAAGTGACCAATACCCTTAGGCTGGTCTGTCTCTTGAGATGGCATAGTTCATCCAATGCAAAAAGCTCCTACAGTAGCAGAGATTGGCATTGCACTCTTATTTTGACATGCTTTGTGAGGCTATATAAACCAAACAAGGCAGATACAACTAAAGAAGCCTTTCAGTTGTGTTCTTAGGACAAATTTTGGTATCTGGCCAATACATTAAAATATGTATTTTTAAACACAACACAAATGTTGCAGCTCACTGACCTGTGAAACAGAGGGAATATGAAGAACAGTGAGGATTAAATCACTTTAAATCCCTCCAGCTCTCACTCATGCACCGTACTGGGAGAAAATACAAGCAGATATACTTACACCAAGATCTGCCCTCATTTATAAAGCAATTCTATAACATGTACAGACTCCAGCACACTGGGTAGTAATTTTTGATCTGTGCTGCATTTTAAACACAACAGTTTTTAAAGCTAAAGGAATCTGATTAACTCAGTGTTACAACTGACAGAAAAGTGACAAGGTCCAGCAGAAACAGATGTTCCCTGCAAGTTACTTCTTCCATCCCACACATCTTTTAAGCAACATTCAAATTCCATTTGGCAATTCTCCCAATATTTTTTCCCCCATCTTTAATGCAATTGTAGAAAAAAAATGGATGCTTATCTCACTGCTATAAATTAAATAGTAATATTAAAGTACATCACTCATATTAAATCTAAGAAAGTGAGACCATGATAATGTACATAGCTTTATGCTAATCCCTTGCCAGTACTCTTGTGTTCTCTCTTTTGCTTGCATTAATAATCTGCTCAAGGTAGACCATCCTGTGCAAACCTACCCAGCCTACTGCATTGTACTAGAGAGGTTATCACTGCTTGTGGACCAGCAGAGTCTTCAGCAACACTGCTCTGCAGTGAGCAGGTTTGAGTCTCAGACTTCTGTGCAGGTGGAACCTGGGCCAACCGTTCATACCTACACACCTAACAATTTGTACCAGCTGCAAACAGCTGTAGATTATTAGCATGGAGGACTATCAGTATATTGTGGAGGAACCCCAAATAAATGTCTCTTAGTAGCAAAAAGGGAAAAGAATTTAGAAAGAAAGATCCCAACCATATCACATTTGCCAAATGTTAAATGCTTTAAAAACAAAGGCAGGGAATATGTGTGTGGGTATATTACACAATTTAATAACTCTGCTCTAACTACAAATTAATTCAAATCTTGTACTTGCATTAAAAATGAACTCTATCTATTTTATGTTGATCATTAACTAAGAATATTTCACACTAGAGATTTGTCATATTAAGGAGAATTGAAACCACTTATATCAATTAATTGTATTATACATAATCCTTACATAGATTACCAAAATAATTTAGATTCTGTATTAAGGAAATATTAAATATGAATTCTGTAAGGAGTCATGACCCTAACTCCTGTCTAAATAATATTTTGGGATAAGGAATGGAATGAAGTAGAAGAAGGGTAAATCAAAAGCTGATTGTGAGAATTTCAGCGAGATTTCTCCTTTGAAAAATGTGATGTAAAATAGCTTGTATGTTTCGGGCAAACATGTCAGTACCCTTGAGGACAGTGTCTCAGAGATGAGCTGCAGAAGAAGGGGTACAGACCAGTGGTACCAACAAGTGCACGAAATAGGTTCTAAATCATACAGGAGAAAAAACCTGAAGCTGGTTCACCAGTGTGCCAAACAGACAATCAATGCCAAAACCTGTGTGAGAATATTGTCCCAGTCCTCATCTCTGAACAGTACTGGGCAGCAATTTCAAAGAGATAGGAGGAAATTCTGCAATGGGAGGGGAGAAGACCACAGGGGCTGGAATATCCTGAGGAATGGAGGAGGAGGTTAGAGCCTACAATCAGTCCAGAAAAAGCAGAGATGATCCAGAACACACTGCGCCATTATCAGTGATTCCACAACAGGGCAGGATTCTTGGCATGAAGAAAGGAAATAGATGCTTATTAAATATATGACGTAAATGGAATGGGATACCTTGCTGGACAGTTTAGAATCACCTGTACTGTCTGCTCCTCCCTGAAAGTATGGCCTTTTACTCTGCACCCTTAACACAATATTCACAGGGACCTTGGTCTGCAAACCAATCTTTGGTACCAGCTAGAAACATTGAGTGTTACCAGTACCAGAAGCCACCAACTTCTGTAAGTGCAGTTATTAAGAGAAGACTGAGCTGAAAAGTAAAAATCTCTGAGCAGAAGTAGTTCTGTTCTGGCTCAAACCAGGACACTGATGATATGCACAACCTAACAGTTGCCATGTCTGCCTTAATAGACCATTAACACTTTGTATGTGGCTGTCACGATGTTTTCACAAAAATACACATCTTCTACATGTCAAAACACAGAGCTTTAAGTTTGCTCATCTTTTCTCAGAGGAAGAAACAGTAAGCCTTTGCCACAGCAGCCTCCTTGAGAGTGTGTCCATTATCACATCTTGGCACCATGCAGTGCCTGCCATTCTTCACAGAAGCTGCAGAGTGCCCAGACACTTCTTGGAAAGAGCTTTCAAAACAAACTTCCCCAGAACGTTACTGGAGACCCACTCAATTCCGTGTATATCCTTGAAACAACTGACAAAAAGTTTTTGACATGCTGAAAACTAGATTTACAAGCAGTAAGTGCACATGCTATAGATGAAACTCCAATAATGTCATACCTTGCTCCGAAAAGGAAACAAAAAACCTTTGCCAAGTATTTCTGGGGTTGTGCGAGTTCCACTATCGCCAAGCAGCCTAAAAAGAGGAATAAGGATAATACAACTAAATCACCAACTTCACCTCTGAATAATTTTCTGTTTCAATGTCATATCATTCTCACTTTTCTCATTACCCCATTGATGACAGGGGAAGCTCTGGAATTTCCACAAAATCCTGGATGTCAGGACCCCACACACTGCCAAAAAGGTGTCTCATCATGTCGCAAATGCAATCTGAAAATGCTGGGTTTGGAAATGGGGCTCTTGGATAATGCAGAGAATTGAATGATTAACAAGTGACATGAGACATACCTTTCTCTTTGCTTCACCATCCCACTGGGAAGCAAAAGAAGCACTAAGCATCCCCCAGAGCACTGAGGCAGTCTGCAGGGCTGGGGAATACTGTGGGTCTATTTATGGCTGTGCAGCTTCCATCTTTTAGAGTTGGATATCATCAGCATTTACTTCTGCTGGAATCAACTGAGGCTTTCCCCATCATTTGAAAGGCAGAAATGAAGGGGAAAGCAGTGATGCCATGCTAAGGGAAGGGCTGCTTATCATGCTACCATAACCAACGGCATCAAAGACAGGCCACATTAAACAAAAGTTTTCTTTTACTGAGGAAAGTTGCAGACAATTAACCCCAAATTTCAGTAACATTACTGATACGATTTTTAATGCAGCTTTTTACCTTGTGATTAAAGCAGAAAGCACTCAGCAGAACACAAACGAGAGTATTTTCCAAGCCCAAAACAAAGAGCAGCTTCAAAACCTCAAATATTCCCCAAAAAGACTCATTTCAACTTTGCTGTGTAGCAAGAGTTCCCAGTACTGCCTGTCCAAGAGCAGCGTAACTAAACAGGCACAAAGCCATGGAGCGCAAACATGAGTGATGTTAAAGTTATCCCTCCTGACCATGTTACCTCTAGCTTGCTTTGGGGAGGGCTTGGTGACCGACACAGTGGAAGTGGCCACGTCTCACTGACAAGGAATGCATTGCCTTATCTACACACACCACAAAACATGTCCACCAGTTACCCAGTGAAAACTTTGTCTCAGAAGAGTTAAGGGAGTTAAAAATTCCTGCAACACAGCCAGCATCACTGAGTTGTGACGGCATGGCCTCCAGTCTTCCTCCTCTACCTTCCCTTCAATTTATTTGCTGGATGTAAATGGATAGGATTAGAAACACACACATGATAGTGATCTTCATTTAAAGAGTTTCTTGTTTACTCTCTGCTACCTACTTTTTCTATCCTTTTCTTTCAAGTAAATCATACCATTACTCTTTTCCACACACTCTACGTTTCAAGCGACATTTGATCAGAAAATAAACTAACCTTTAATAAGAAAAGCATTGTCTAAATAAGCAGTAATACTTTAAATTAAGTACTTTAAATACACTCAATTATGTATTTAATCAGAATTTAACAGGACATGCATTGTGTGCTAAACAAAATGTAGAGGTTTAAGAGTTGTATAGAAACGAAGTATTTTCTCCAAGCTGGCACACATGATAACTTCTTACTCTAAATAACATTCATTAAATAAATACTTACAGCCAGTGATATCACTTATACTTGCTTTGTGGATAAATAGAATCAACCAGGTTGGAAGAGACCTCCAAGATCATTCAGTCCAACCTATCACCCAGCCCTATCCAATCAACTAGACCATGACACTAAGTGCCTCATGCAGGCTTTTCTTGAACACTTCCAGGGACAGCGACTTTAACACCTCCCTGGGCAGCCCATTCCAATGCCAATCACTCTCTCTGGAAAGAACTTCCTCCTAACATCCAGCCTAGACCTCCCCAGGACAACTTGAGGCTGTGTCCCCTTGTTCTGTTGCTGATAGCCTGGCAGAAGAGACCAACCCCACCTGGCTACAGCCTCCCTTCAGGTAGTTGCAGACAGCAATGAGGTCACTCCTGAGCCTCCTCTTCTCCAGGCTAAACAACCCCAGCTCCCTCAGCCTCTCCTCATAGGGCTGTGTTCCAGGCCTCTCACCAGCTTTGTTGCCCTTCTCTGCACACATTCCAGTATCTCAACATCTCTCTTGAATTGAATACGTATGTATCACTCAAACAGGGCTGTTTGAATATGATATACCTAAACGCATTTAACCTGAAAGCATCAGGCCAGTTTCCCATATCCCACATTGTACCTTTGAGCCTTGCTAGCTTGTTCCTATCTACTGGCACTTGGGAACTGCCAAAATTCAGAATTTGTGGTCTGCAAGAAACATCAGCATTTTGAAAACAGTTTGCATTCAGACTTAGAAAGAAAGTATTCCCTTCCCCCCCTCCCCACCCCCTTTCCCCAACCTGCCTTTCTCTTTTTTTCTGAACTTTTCAGAGAATGGAAATCTATCAGAGTCGCCCAGAGTTATGTCTGCTGGAAACCTGGGGGTCTTCTTGGGAAGTCTCCCTCTGTTTGGGGACAGAATCTACCTACACAGATGTAAATCCAGAACGTTGAGGTCTGTGATTCAGGGCAGGATTTCTGGTCTGGCTAACTTGGAGCTGCAAGCACTGGCAGGCAGCCACGGAGCCACGCAGGTGACCTGGCAGGGAACCAGACAGATTTACAATGAAAATCTGCTTAGCAGGCTAGGTTCTCTGGGAAGATTCACTGAAAGCCAGATGTTTCTGCGAAATGTTTTTCTTTTGACGAATCGGCATTTGCTGACGGGGAAAGAAATGCAAACTTCCTCTCTGAAAACTTCCTCTGAGCTGCTGCTGAGCGGAGTCAGCAGCGACATGGCCAGGATGCGCAGTGGCCCAAGGCCTCTCAGCTCCTGATCCTTCTCCCTCATACAAGAAATGGCCACCATGGCTGAGGTTTCAGGACAGATTCTGCTGTGCACCAAGTGGTGGGAGCTGACCTCAAGACAACCATCCCCAGCAGTTGTGCCAAGACAAAAACACTGGCTCCACGTTAAGGGGAACAGAAGCAAATGCTATGGTATTTCCAAGGTCTCCCAGTAGCCCTCTCTCCTAAAATGCTATCCAGTCTGGACCATCAGCAGGCTGGCAATCCTCTGTTGATGGATATTCCCAAGGTATCAGCATCACATACACCTTCCTTGTCCCCCAGCACAGCAGTTCAAGGGTGGTGGCACAGGAGCCCACCAGGGAGCTGCTGGTGAGGTGTCCCTAGCTGTCTGCCTACCTCAGGCTGCACATCACATATTCAGCTTCTCCGGCAAACCCACAGGCATCAGTAGCAGCACACCAGGGATCTAACAAGCTTTAACTTCCAGGTCTTCCTGCCACCTTCTGCTGTCTAATGCTGACTGTCGATAGAAGCAGCAAAAGGCAGCCAGCACTTGACAGCTGAACACAGCTCAGACAGATAATGGCTTATGTCTAACAAAGCCATTCCTAATAAAAAGAAATAGGCATAAAAGCAGAGAAAAGGACTGTGCTGCACACAGGGCTTGAGGAGTGACTGAACAGTGGCACTTCTTTCGAACCATGAGTTATCTGGAAGTGGCACTGAAGGGAAGCACATGAAAACTGCTGATGAAAACTCTGCTTAAAGACTTGTTTTTCTGAGGCAAGAAATGCCATATGTCTTCCTCTCAGCAGCAGGCCAGACCCACTGCTTTATTTCTGGTGCTACAGTAAATGGTATACATTAAGGAGTCACTAGGTCTTCAGCAACTTTGCCTCTGGTATTATTTTAAAGGACTTTCAGTTGTGAAAAGCAATGTCATTTTCTTCTCTAGACATAACTGCCTTCAAAAAGCAAAGGCAACTTATTTTTTAGTATACCAAGTATTAAAATAGTACCTCTGATCCTTCACATTCAGAACACCTGTCCATCCCAGCATCTCAAAACATGAATACATACCCTGTAAATACGTTAGAATATCCAGCTAACTATGTGTCAAATATGACACTTTCTTGTGCTAGTGAACCCCAGATGAAATTCATCATCTTTGGTAGATTGCAGATTTAGACTTCTGTAAATAAGGGGAGAAAATTGGCCCCGTGCTTTAATTAACATTTTAAATCAAATCTGCATTTGAAAATGTTCCAAACCTGCAAGAGTTCATAAATAACCTTGGTCTGCAATATTAGACTAGAACATACTTGTATGTTCTTTGCTTTATAAATAAAGAAGAAGAAGAAAAATGTGATTTTTATCAAACAGTAATTACGGTTGTGCTTGAAATGATCTCCCTTAAATGCTTCAGGAAGGTTAAATGACTCCTGAATATTAATATTTTCCCTTTAGTCAGGGATTCCAAACAATTCCCAACAAAACGTTGGGGCCAGCAGATTTGGTGGGCGATGTCATTAAAAGCCGCTGTCATCATCCGGCTTACCTGCTTGTTCTGTAGAGACTGTATCTGCAGTAATAAATAACGTTTTGAAACAAACAGGTGATTGCTGTAAGAAGAATCGACAGTATTTTTTGAAGGCAGTGGTTTCTGTAGAAACCTTCCCTCTCTTTGTCCTCTCCTATCTGCAGGGTATTGACAGCTCTGACAAGACTTTGATTATCTAGTCAGCAGGAGCCTGAGACTTGTCACTTGTCAGGTGTGAGCTGGCAGTCACGCAGCTGATGAAACAATTGAAAGGAGATAGGCTGAGCATGAGGAGGATCAGGGTCATCAAGCCCAAAATGTATGCCTGTCTAGTAAGGGGATGGCTTACACCCTCATTAATGACTTCAATAAGGCAGAGGAGGGAGGCAGGGAGGATCTGGAACAGACAAACAAGAAATACAAAGGTTGAGAATGGTGGAGGAGCTCCAGTTGTGAACATCTGTTCACAACACCCACAGCTCTGCAGTGACCAGAAACCTGGCAGCCCCAGGGGAAGCCCCAGCACTGCCAGTATGCTGCTGCTCTGTGCTACTCCCTGCCTGTTGCGGAAGGTGAAGGTGAAGATGGCACTCTCTTGTATCTGCCATTCAAAACCAGGTTTTCAAACCACACTCCCCAGTGGCGGGAGTGAAAGGCAGAAGGGTTTGCTAGCTGGATCTGCCATGGGTCAGTACCCTCTGTTTTCACCTGCACTGGAGGGCTAACACCCACTCAAACACTTCCGAGCAACTGTGCTTCAGATCCTGCCAGCGTTAGACATAAATCCCAACTATGACAAATGCTTTTAGCTCGTACGTTAAGAGGTATGGGTGCACAGGGGGGATTTCTGCTGCCCTTGTGGGAGCTGCTGTCCCATCACAGCTCAGAACATCTGCCCAGTAATCTGCATTTCGGCACTAGGCAGTATAACTGAAATTCCAAGAGGGGCATTTACTAATCCAGAAGCAGGCTTAGTCAAAGAGGGCAGTACGGAACAATAGCTGCGCTCTTGCAATTGGCAGGACTTAACAAAATGCTTTGTGGAAAGGTGTCTGTAATCCACAACTAATATCCTCTCTCTATATATCATACACAACTGGTGGGTCAGTTGATAGGAGCTTATACTAAGAACATTTCACACAAAACTGGATTAGTACAATATGCTTTGCACTGGAAAAATCACTCACAAACTTCAGGTTGCGTAGACCCCAGAACTTCTTTGGCTGGTTCTTCTTACATTATGCACCATCTGTTTTTCTGTGATCTGCACTAGTTACCTAGTCATACGAAAACACAGCTCAAGGTGTGCCTCGCAAGATTTAACAGGCAAAATACTGCTGTCCAGAAAGTCTCTTTCAGATTTAAATGGCAACATAAATGATCACAGGCATGTAGTTAATGGCATCGGAAAGTGTTGAGGACACAATCTGCCAGTGACACACATGCAAACATGCAGCCATTTCACTGATATCAAAACTTCACCTCCAAGTTTATGCAGCAACAAGGTCACAGGCGTGTGCTAGTTTGAGCCTAGCTAGAATGTTTTGGTGAGAAGAAGTAGATCATAGGCTGAGAAATGAAAAAAATGGTGAGGTCTACTTCACTCACAGTCTTGCTGAGATGTGTAAAGAAGAAAAGCAAAACAAAAGATAAAGTCACTTTTGCTGGACACTTCATTCTGGGCTGTTCTCTGGGCTGTTCTCTGGGCTCTTTGCATGCTGCAGAGCTGAGGCTGCTGGCTGAACTCCATCTTGCTTTCTAACCTCACCCTCCATTTGCTTTGCTGATTCACCTTTGCTTCTTAATCCCTCTGGCCGAACCTCCATTCTTCCTTGGGACTGGGGTAAGGTTGAGAGGGGTAGGGGGGAAGGTGAGGGGGTGGTTGAGAGCCCCTCCTGGGGACTCAGGTTTCTGGGAGGGGAGTTGTGCCTGTATTAAATTTTTAGCTTGTATATTTCTGTATATACTGTAAATATCTGCTTGTATATTGTGCTAGCTGTAAATATAAGCTTCATTCAAATTTCCAGAGCCGGCTGAGTCTATTCTGGGTGATTTCTAAAGTGTGGGGGGCGGGGGGGACACCCAAACCATCACACAGGCATCAGAGTTTGGGCCCCCATTGCAGGAGTAAGTTGTGAGCTGCATTCACTGGTCTATGTGAGCCCCAAATCCTTGCAAAAAGTGATTTGGGAGTTAACAGCTGCCCCTTATAAAACTGATTATTGGTTTTCCTTAAATCTCCAGGATACTTTAGACACATGGATAAGATAAGTATGGATTAACTATGTCTGACCATGCATATTAATTGAGGAGAAAATTTTGCTCTGACATAAGGCAGCAAAAAAAAACCAACAACCAACCCATGAGGCAGGAGAAATAAGAATCACAGAGGAGGCGGCTGGAGGTCTGTGACACCTGCACACAGTGGGACACAAGATGACAGGAAAGAGGTGGCTAGTTAACTGAGAAGGGACAAGAAAAGAAGCAGCTGTAAAATTCAGTATGAAATACCAGAGCTAGTCATACCATTTCAAACTTTTACAGGCACTGCATTTTTTTAATTAGCACAGCACAGCAGCTTTCTTTACTAGTATTAACAGAGAGACAGCTCCCTCCAACCCCATGTGTGAGAGGCATGGCATACAACAATGTCCCCAATGTCACTGCTGAAGGGTGGATAGGTAAAACCTTTCTTGGACAGCTGGGCAGTTGTCATGCACTCAACCAATCCATCAGAGGGACATTTTTCACTGAAGATTTCAAAGCAATTCATAGGAATTTATTACAGGTACCCAGACCAGTATTTCATATACCTGAAGGAGAGCATTAACACACGGGCTTCACTTAGGGCTGTATACAAACCATAATCCTCTATACCTAAAAGCAGAAGTTTAGAAAAGGTTTTCAACAGAACACACTTTAAAAAATACGAAGTACAGAGTTACTTACTCTGGAGCTTTTAGAGGTACTCACAGCGGCAAAATCATATTTGAATTTCCTCATAAGACAGCTGGTTCTGGACTTCTAACCACAGATTCAGTATGGAATGGAAACTTGATAGGAGAATAGCAGTATGGTAAATAAAGTGCTCGCCAAGAATATCAGGCAGCCATGAATGACAGGTATGGATCAATGGACTATCAAGCATGTTTTCAGCCATCAGCTTATTGTTATTAACACTCTAACTTAATCTCCAGCTTTAAAGAAAATACCAATGCATTCAGTGCTGTCTTTCAGATGTGATTTCTCATCTCTGAAATATTGAATCAGAAATGTAGCCCAAGAATGACAAATTTACACCAACATAACAAACTCATTGAAATGAATTACTTGTGCCATTCTTAGGCAGGGACTGTGTTTGGCTGAATGCACAGGAAACCTTTGCTTTACCTGACTGTCCCAAGGCCCTGCACCTGCCCAGTAGCCTTTGAAATTAAACCTTACTATGCAATTAGTGAATTACAGAATCACAGAATGTTAGGGGCTGGAAGAGACCTCAAAAGATCATTTAAGTCCAACTCCCCACCAAAGCAGGATCACCTATACCAGATCACACAGGAACACATCCAGGCGGGTCTTGAGTATCTCCAAAGAGGCAAACTCCACAGCCCCCACAGGCACTCTGTCCCAGTGTTTCATCAACCTCTCACTGAAAAAATCCCTCCTCATGGAACTTCCTATGCCTTAACTTCCACCTATTGCCCTTGTCATCATTGGGCATCATTGGGCATCACCAAGAAGAGCCTGACTCCATCCTCTTGGCACTCACCCATTACCAACACGCAAGCATTAATTAATTTGAAGACAACACAGAGGCAAGCCCAGGTTTAGGTGATGCACAGCTATTTCCATACTGGTATGAGGTATACATTGGATTTACTCACACTGCAGGATAGCTGCTGGCAAGAATTTGGCTGCTTTTGTTTGCACAAGGGCAGTGACTGAACGAAGGGCAGTGATTGAACAAAGGGCAGAGTGGCACCTAATTATGATGATATCATTAGTAATTTCCTAAGTAATATAGCAAGGCCTCTAAAGCACTGGTAATAAGAGTCCATCTCCTTCATTCTATGTTGCAATACATGACTTCAATTCCAAGTTATAAATTTTGCATTGTTGGGGTTCCCCCCCCCCTTTTTTTCCTTTCCCCCTTCCCCATTTTTTTTTCCCCTCAGCTGGGGACAGTGCTTTACTACATTCAAACCTAAAAATATAGATTAATTCCAAGTAAAGCAATGCTTCCTTCAGCTCCAGCTAAAATACTGGAATGTTTCTCCATGGAAGAGAGTCCTATCACCATCTACTGTCAATCGTAATAATTCATAAGGGATGCCACAGAGATTTGCATGTACTATTTGATCACTTTTTCAGCTCTTGCTATTTTGTTACAAGAGCAGAGTTTGTGAGAAGATCAAACCAGAAAGCTATCAATATACATATTTTCTAGAATACAAAATCCTCCAGCTAATATAAAATAATTGTGGAAATGGTTGGCAAATTAAAGATGGTAGTTATAGATTCCAAAAATATTTTTGCTTTCAGCAAAATACATTTTTAATTACTTTCCTACTAGCTGTCATTTTTCATAAACCAGTCTAGACAACTCGTGCCAAATCATGCAAAAACTGATCTCAATGAAATGCTTTCCACTAACAGCGAAGATCAGAAAATCTCAACTTTCTTTTTTAAAGCACGTGTGGAGTTTAACAAAACACCTCTAGACAAACTTTGTTGTTTGTGGAGTGTTGAAACAAAAAGCAAAATTTCCTTTAAAAAAAAAACCAACACAAAACACCCAAACACCTGATGCTTTAAAACATCAATCAACACCAAATAATTCTTTTTTTCCAGTTTAGAAATAAACTTGAAAACACAGAAACACTACACATATTTTTAGTAATTGCTGAATTCCAGCTCCTTTTCCCAAAATACATTACTACAAAGCCCAAACCAGAAATATCTGGATCAACACAGTTATAAGGGGTACATGTGTCTCTATCATGCCTTTTATTTTATTTTGAGCATACTGAAAAGGAGTGAAAAAATAATCTGAATTTCTATTTCCTTTACACTTTTGAGCAGAATTATTAAGCTGAGTTATAGCACTCAGAAGTAAGGAATTACGTAAAGCATGTAGATCTTGCTTTTAGCGTCATAATCAATGTCCAAATCTAAAATTGATATAATTGACTGTTAATTAATTCCCTTGATATTTTCATTAGCACATCCAAGCAACAAGTCTTCTGTTTGGCACTTCTGAATTATTCAGGAAGTACTCAGATTGCTATAATGAAGGCGTTAGTGCCTGATACTATGCTGGCTAACAAAGTTAAATGCAAGGCATGCTTTTATTTTTCTGTTCTGATTGGACAATCAAAGATTTCCCTCAAGATATGGGAAATGAAATTTCAGAGCTGCAGAAAAAAGTCAGGAGAAACATCCAAAGATATTTTAGTTAAAAAAAACCTGCTACAGTTCCATAGTTTCAATAATTGTAGCTTTCCCTCCCTCAAGTCCTATAATGCTGCAATGAGAAGGGTGGCTGTAGGTGGCATCTAAATCTGTTTTGAAGGCTCTTTAGGTCTCAGGAGCTAATGCTGGCTGCCAGCCCTTCCAGTCTCAAATGACAAGCAGAGATTTACTAGTACCACTGCCTTGGCTAGCTGTCCCTCCACCAGCAACGTGAAATTCCTAAAGACTACTATAATCTCTGATCAAACGTTGGTGACCTCACCCAGGTAAATCCAGTTTGATCACCAACGTTGATTTTACCAGAGCAAAAACTGCAGGATTGGCCTAACTTGGAGAAAGCTCTGGATGCTTTTGTTCGTGGTTGTGTTGAAAGCCAAGACAGTTGGTAAGGTTTATGCTGAACTTGGCAACTTTGCATCTTTGTAAAACACTTTGTTTTTTTCTTGTAAGGTACTAAGTGACAGAAATCCCATAAATCTAACCATTCCAAAAAGAAAAAAAGCTTGAGGGGACTGGGTGGTGCGTTTGATGGATGCATTGTCCTTAATGTACTAGTCTCTTCCCTAAGGGATTATGATTTTGAATTTAGTGCAGAGAATGAAGTGTTCCTCAACTGATGGCAGTAAAAGTTTATCAGCAGAAGATAGTTTTACCTTTCAGATCGGTGTTCTCTGATGTTTTCCTGTTCTGTACAGATCCTTCAGTGCCACTCACAAGACCAATAAATAGGCACTATGGAGCAAATCAGGTCTTTTTCTGGTTTGTTTAGCTTTTTGTTTGCTTGGGTGTGGGGTAGGGTGGCTTTTTTTGTGGGGGAAGGGAGGAGGTGTTGGGTTGTTGGGGTTTTCTTTAATAAAAACCAGAATGCTTCTGGTCTTAATTAATTTAATATTTGTCACTTGGACACCATCTCCCACATGACAACCTCCAAAGGTTTACAAAGATTAATGACACCTCATTATATCAATGAAACAGAAAGAATAAGAATTAGTTCACCCACCACTGAAATGCACTCTCTTCTGGGGTAGAGCATGACAGCTACTTAACAGTGTAAAACATGGAGGAGCAGAGCCTTGGGGAATCAAGAACTCTCCAGTTACTTCAAGTGAAACATTGGTCCTACACCAATAAAGTTGCTCTTCTCAGTACTTGGTGACTGAACAGGTATGTTCTTCCCAAGCCTCCTGTGAGACTCTATGGCTGCAGGAAGAAATCATACAACTCTAATGGAGGATCAAAAAGGGGCCTCTTAGAATGGGGAATTGCCCTGTTACTGGGTTTATGCCTGTTGAAGAAGAGAAAGGACCCTACAGCCCTGTATGGGAGCATCTACAGATCATAGGCTGAAGATGAGCCAGCAGTGTGCCCAGGTGGCCAAGAGAGCCAATGGCGTCCTGGCCTGGATCAGGAACAGTGTAGCCAGCAGGACAAGGGAGGTTATTCTTCCCCTGTACTCGGCACTGGTCAGGCTACACACTGAGTACTGTGTCCAGTTCTGGGCTACTCAATTCGCAAGAGACATTGAGATGCTGGAATGTGTCCAGAGAAAGGCAACGAAGCTGGTGAGGGGCCTGGAACACAAACCCTATGAGGAGAGTGTCATGGAGGGGCTGTAGGCCCCAAAATAGGCTTATTTCTATTCCTCGCTTTGTTTTTGCCCTGTCTGGACATGCTTGCCTACCCCAGACAGAGGTAAACACGACGAAGGC
>WAAF01008339.1:731071-823519 GCA_013400475.1 Tricholaema leucomelas
CAACCAGCAACAGAACAAGGGGACGCAGCCTCAAGTTGTGCCAGGGGAGATAAAGGCTGGATGTTAGGAGGAAGTTCTCCCCAGAGAGAGTGATTGGCATTGGAATGGGCTGCCCAGGGAGGTGGTGGAGTCACCATCTCTGGAGGTGTTCAAGAAAAGCCTGGATGAGGCACTTAGTGCCATGGTCTGGACAGGGCTGGGTGCTAGGTTGGACTGGATGATCTTGGAGGTCTCTTCCAACCTGGTTGGTTCTATGATTCTATGACTGAGGCGACCGCTCATTGTACAGGCAAACACACTGTCCTCTTGCCGCGTGGCCACCCCACCAGTACTAACCAAGACCTGCCTTCTCCGTTTGTAGTTACTATGGAGATGGTTGCATTTTGAAGTGTAAAACCTCCTATCATTCAATGATTAAAAAAAAGAGCTTCTGAATACACATGGTACAGCTTTAACAGATAATTCAAACTTACCAGAGGGAAAAAAAAAAGCCACATTTTTTAGATTTGATCCTCACGGTCTTAAAATATTAATCAGACACATGCTCAGTATTTTTTTTAATCCAACTGTCTCCAGAATGCTTATTGACAATTCATAAAGAGAGGCTAGAAAATAGTAAAGGGAAATGTGTAGGTAATTATGGTTCTAGTATTGCAGGGCCTAGTGAAGTAAATTAACCTAATGCAAACATTTTGTTTAATTATTTGCAAGTACAACTAAATCTGCAAGTACAATCAAACGATAGTGCAGGAGATGGGAGTTTAGAGAAGGGAACTTTCCTAATGAGACCTTTCAGAACACTCAAGATTCTTTGCAGAATATGGATATGCTTTCAGGTTATGTCCTCTTGCTGCAGCTAGATCTGAAAATTTTGGGAGCAGCAACTTCCATTTAGCTACTGACGAACTTCTCCTTGTGCCAAGGACCAGTACAAGACTTTCCCAGAGGTCCTCCCTGAAAAGCTCATGGGGATTTTGTGGATCTTTGTCTGGCCAACACAGCAGAACATGCAAAAAAGAATTTCACTGGATCTGGATGGTTCTAATATGGCTGAGGAATTAGTTTCTGTGGAGCCTGGACACCCATCATTCCATTTGTTTTCCAAATCTAAGAGTACATGATTGTTAGACAGACCCTGAAAAGCTGCAGTGTTGCACCTCTGCCACCACTGAAGTCCATGAGTTCTTCCCAGAGTTCACAGGAACTCGCAACAGAATCAGTGACTGGACCTCTTGAGAGTTCAACATTAAATTACTACAGTGGCTTCAAGCTAAAAAATGAATTCATTTTGCTTAACCAGACAAGGTTCCTGTTAGGCTGAAAATAACGTTGCAAAGTTTCTTGTCTGAAACAAACTGCAAACAATAATTCAATGTCCTGAAACCATAGTTCAGATTTCACATCAATAGCCAAAATGCAGTACATTTTTTCCTCTCTTGCTTTAAGAACTGAATGAAAAGCTGACCTAGAAAGCATTATCTAAGTAGTATTCAAGATGCTGTCTTGAGCTCCTGAACAGAGTCCACAAAATCATTCAAAACCTAAGGGACATTAAGCAACATTTTTACATGTCTGAGCACTGTACAGCATGAAGGACCCACTGTGCAACAGAAGCCATCTAGATCTTTCTGTCTGCAACTCACAAAGTTGAGATATGTTTTGAAGATACATATTTGACTTTGGCTCTTCAAAGAAATCCTGAGAAGTGGTGAAAACAGAGCGACTGCTCGAAACACTCGAAAAAGGCCTGTGTTCTCCCAGAGACTGTTTAATTATCATCTGAACTGCCAATCCTTTCAGAAATGGATCAAAAAGCCACAAAAAAGCAGTGACTTAGCAAAAAGAAGCAACTTCCCCTGTTTTGTTTCATTTAGAGAGAAACTTTTTCTCCTTTTTTTTCCTTTGCATTTCCAGGAATTTTACAACTAGTGGCAGATGTTCTGTGTTGCATGGCTCTTACTCTTTTAAAGGGATGAGTAAACATGCATAGTATTCAATAATGCATAGGAATGTCATATCTTTTAGGCATTATCCCATCCCTGTGAGGTCATCAGCCTTTTGATATTTCTAGATTTAATTCTGCTTTAGAGCAATCAACCAAAAAATTTGCCTTTTCTTGATCTCTCTCTGAAACTCACAGCATATCGGTATTATTGACTTGGCATCACTTCAGGTGGTTACTGCATTCATGCTGGCTGGGGAGGGGGGGAGTTGACTTGGTTAATATTTTTTGATGAGGGAAAAATCTAGAGCCTTTATCCCAAAGTAGTCAGCTTTGGTCAGCTGAGGGCTTTGGTCTCCTAAGCTGAAGATGAGAGCAGAAGCCCTGCTTGTTTGGCTATCGATTGACTTGCAAAGGAATGAGTGTGAGCGTGCCTGTGGGGGAGGGAAGTTATCAGAAAGTGAGGAATCTGCTACTAGCCTTTAAATTGAAAGCTTTATGCTCTGTTCTTTTATAACTGATGTTTTATAGATGTAAAGTGTTCACAGCCTCAGTGACAGCATCCAGTATACCTTTCTGAAATGAACAGGCACCTGACCCCAGCTGGGTCTTTGATGTGGTGGCTTCAGCTCTCAGTATGTAAATATGTTTATTTGCTACAGAAGGCAGTTCTTTAAGATGACAGACTATGATCACTCTCACATAGGGATACAAGGACATAGGGTGACGTTTCAGAAGTAGAACTCTCTGTGACCACCTGTGGCTTAGAGAACTCAGATGGGGCACACTGTCCGAGACACTACTGAGCTCCATGCTTCAGTGTTGTTTTCTACCTGCTTCCTTACATACATAGTTTCAATAAGATCAGAAACTGGGCTAAGCGACTTCAGTTCACTGCAAAATTGACCTAGGGTCGGTTATTTAAACCATGTGAAAAACAAAACCCACTTCATTAAACACTTCCTATAAATAGCAATTTATAGATAATTCACGAGATCAATGTTGTTATTGATTGCTGTTACCAAAGACAAATACCACCCAAACACCCCTACTATTATGGATACAGCCCAGGCTCTCGCTTCCACCACGGGTCAGTCATTTGTAGAATTACCACTAACACTTGAAAAGATCTGCTTGTAATGCTGTTAAAGCACACAAGCTGTCATACAGGGAGTCAATGGGTTAAACAGATCTTTTTTCAGCTTTAGGATTTGATGAGGAAATGATGTACAGGCAGACAGGCACCTAGCCCGGATGCAGCAGAAGGAACTCTGACAAAGGCATTCCTCCTTATCTAGGATCTTTTAATAAAGTGTTAATTATAAAGGCTTCTCAACTCATTGTTTAGAGTCCTAAAGAGAAGCATACTTTTCCTCTCCAAGCGGGAGGGTTTGCAGCAAGTGAATTTGCCTTGTAGCAGTAACCTGTATTTTCCTGTGAAGCGATTAATTTAAATGAGTCGGAGCTGTCTTGATGTTTGTGGGATTTTATGCTCCCTGGCTCTATGATAAACCAAAGTCAAACTGTACCAAATGCACAGGTTGAGGCTTCTCCTAGAGGCCACCAGTGGCCAAATGCTGACCAAGGACTAGCACATGTAATCCTGGCTCAGGCTAGCGTATCCCAGTCTTTCTGTGATCTTGAGTTTAGGTGGAGGGGGAAAGGTGGTATGTAGGTAGCCTCCTCTAGACCATTCATTACTGTAAAATACCTCTAGATGACCTCTGTTGTCACTCACTGGAAGAGTAAACAGCTTGGCAGGTGAGATACAAAAAGACCAGTGGTAGAGGTATTAACATGCAATTCTATTAACTTAGCCAAAATGGCAGGAGAAAGAAAAAAACATCCTAATATCTGAAAGCAGCACTGTCTGTAGTATGACACCTTGTGTAAAGTGAGCCTTCAAAGGAAAAGTAATAGCACTTTGTAATGCTGATATTTTGCTGAGTTATTTACTTTATGACAAAAAAAAGGCATTGTGCAGTGTGAACAAATACGAGTGTGCTGCTTTTAAAAAGGCAAGTAAGAAAACAGAAGTAGATCACCATAAAAAAATAAAATCCTCTAATACTTTGCATAAATTCTCACAGTTAGCAATGAACTGGGGGAAATCAGATTTATTCTGCTGTTTTCCCTGGTCTGTTAGGGTATCACCTTAACTCCACAGTGAGGTGTTTGCTTGTCTAAGCACAGACAATACCATATATGTTATTTACATCTCGAACCAGATATAAGCCAGTTCCAGTGTGAAAGCACCCAACGACTCTCAGACACACTGCTATTAAGAGGCAAATGGGTTCCAGCCAGTCCAGAGCCATAGGACAGACAGACTGTAGGGTTTAAAAGAGTCACCAGCTCTAAAAATTCTTGTAATCAGAGATTAGTTGCAACTCCAATTTCCACATATGAAACACAATAAAACCAGTTAAAAAAGGAAGAGTCTCTACAGCTTTTGAGACATCTGAACTTCAATATTTCATTTTTTTCCACTCCATGTAGACATATAGGAGCAGAGGATGTTTTTGAGACTTGAATGGATACAGGGATGGTGTGCTTTGCTTTTTAGCAGAAGAGGACAACAGCAAGACCTTTGAAAGAAAGGTTTTGAAAAGGGATAGGAGGAAAACGCCAGGATGCCTTCTTCAGAGAGTCACAGAGGTCCTATCTCGCAAGCTTATGTCATACAGTCTCTTTTGCCATATTTATCCCTGCATAATTTGCATGATCAGAGGCAGTCGTTGCTAGAGGACTACTATACATCTCTGCATTACAGCAACACCCAGGAGGCCCAAACACAGAGCAAGGCACCTCTGTGCAAGGCAGCAACACGTTGGAAAGAAAGAGCTCCTGTTGGAGTAATTAATAATAAACCTGACACCAGGTTTGAGAAACAGAGGCTGAATTTGCACAGTAGCTGATGGGTATAAACACTTACATCCTATTTGGAAATATGTCCACAGGGTTAAGTAACTTACTGAACTGAGAGATGGCTGACCAAAATCACTTCACTGAGTAAATGTGAATGCCTCTATTTTAAGCCTAGTCTACTGCCAGCTACTACATCTTAATCACATACAGAAGTGCTACCTTCCTCTCCAGATCTACTGCTCTCTGATCAGTACAATGAACCAGGAAAAAGTTTGCAAACACAATCTAATTCACATTTGAGGACACCTGAGGAGTCCCAGCGCCCTCTATTTGCAACAAATCATTTTACTAAGAACATTTGCTGTTAATGATCCTTGCTATTAAAATATGCATATTTTGGCATGGTAACTCTGTGCCTAAGAGGCTTACATTTCCACCAGGCTATCTGTATTTGCAATGTGCTCCACCATGATTACAGATGTTGCAACAGTAAAGATCAGGCTGTCTTGAACTTTTGTCTTATGTATTTGCCCCAAATGTCACACTGGGAATGATCTCATCATCCTCCAAGACATACCATCACAAAACAGAAGCTGACACTTCTGCACTCCCAAACAGCTGCTGCTGCAAAAGCTCTGCAAAAATGCATCTCAGATATGTCCTTCAGAAGCAGTGCAGTGACAGTCCTAACCTGTACTTTGCAACTGCTGTTCTGGGGTGGGTTTTTTGTATCTAGCACAGATACTGCACATATTTTACATCAAAATGGAGATAAAAATTGCTGCACACGTTATGCCTGAACACGGGTGTGACATGAACTCTTGTGTTTGCCTTTCAGAACTAGTAGAAAACCACTCTGATTCTACCCCTTTTTTTTTTATTGAGCAATGCTATGAAGAGATTAATCAATGTGCACACAATACAAATCCACATTCCTCTTTTATTATTGCACAATCAGAGAGCTTTAATGTAACATAGCTTCAAGTGCTGCATGCTTTGATTGCTCTCTGCAAAAATACTTAAATACTGTTCGATTGCAAAGAATCTTATGGAAATTTTCTAAGTGATATATGTGGTATTTAGGGGAAGTTCTCTGATAAAATCTCCCCCTAACAGTGAGATTGCTGGCCTTCTCCAACTTCATTAGGTGCTGAGTATCTTAATGAGTCGAGGACTCATAAATGTTTTCATTTAAGAAGACAAACTGAATGGAGGAAAAAGTGAAAAATGAGTGGATAGAAGGAATTTATGGAATAGCACATGTACAGAATGTAAGCAGTGTTTTAAAATATGCTACTCCCTTTGCTAATGAATTTAAATCATTTCTGGACCACAATCTCATTCTGTTTAGAACTATCATTCAGAACCCGATTTCAAATAACCGCCAATCTCCCTTTAGTCTCTTTCAAAAATCCCAATTCATGAGAGTTATGTGGAATTTTACAGGGAAGAAAAAAGTTTAAGAAATTATTAGTAAGTAAAAAAAAAAAAGCTGCAGAAATGTGATCCAAGTTCCAAACCTGTTACATGACAAAAATCAAACCAGAATTCTTTTGAATGCAATACATTGCTGACAAGTCTGTTGCTTTTAACATCTTTACAACTAAAAAGATTGTTTCTCCTCTCAAAACAATAAGCTCTTGTTTAGTACACTTTCCTCTGGGCTCTTACAAGCACCAAGAAAAACAAAACACCAGAAGAAAAAAAAAGGTTCAACTTAGAAAGAAGCAGAATTGCCACTTGTCTGAAATTTCCATCCCAGTTTTACAACTTCAAGAAATTTAGATAGGTTTTGGAAAAGATAGTGACATTTTGAGTGATTATCTGAAGAACAGTGAACTATCTTAATTACTTACTGGTAGCAGGGTATTAGTAACTGCAGCTCAGTAAAGGAAGAGGGAGATAAAATGCTTTCTTAAGCACATATGTGATTCTATGTAAATCTGAACTGCTGCCTGAAATGTTTGCCAATAAAGATGAAAGTCCCACAACATAGTCACAACATGATATCTATCATATGGCTTCCTGGCTGTTGTGTATGTTTTTGCTGTGTGTAATTGACTGTGTTGGTGTTTGCACTACCTAGAATTTGCATATTAACTCAAACACTGTGTTCTTGGTGGGCCTGATCCTGCAAGCTCCTCAAGAGCTTCTGGTTGCCTCTGAAGCCAAGGGACAATAACACAGGGCTCTCAGGAGTTGCTGAGTATTGCACCTATGTTTCATTTCCACATTTGTCATTCTTGAAACAGAAGTTAGGTAAAAACACCCATGTGCCTACAAGCACAAGTGTTGAGGTTTCAGCCTTCAGAATACAACATAACTGTTCAAGATGTGACAAAACATAGACTCCACTTCAGCCAACGTTTGGGTTACTCTGCAGGCAAAGTTGTGATGGATGCAAGAGCTGAGTTCTGAGATCCAGCTTAGTTTGCATATACTCCCACAAATGTGAGTTTCTCCCTTCCCACTCTCTCTTTTTTTCTAATCTAAAATATGCAAACATGTGCTTGTAGAAATCGTATGGGGAAACTCTGATAATTGATTCTGTCAACAAAGCCAGTGAGAACAGAGAAGAATTTCACAGGGAAATCCAGCAGCCACCATCTCTCACAACAAATGGAAAGTCAGGGCCTTATTATTAGCCCCACTGAAGTTATTTCCCTTAATTCAAGCACTCCTGCTCTGCTGTCAGTCCTGGGCTATCCAGTAATCATCTGCCTGTTCTTGTAGTACTTCCTCTGTGCACAGTAGTAGCACGAAGCATCTGTGACGAATCCAGCCTGCAGATAGGGATTTTATCTACTAAGCAAGTACAAATCATTAATGGAAATTACCCTAGTGCATGACTTGGCGGCTCCTTGTGATGCAGCTACATATGTTGAAGTATGTAGGAGAAAGAGGCACAGCAGATGCTATTGGAAGCAAAATCCTGAGAAGGAAAGATGGCATGTTGCTATCAGCTCTGGTTAGAGGGGAATGAAAGAAGAAGATGCAGCACTTACTGGACCTGCTGCTGTTGCTATTGAAGCATCTGCTCCATTACCATGATTAAAGAATGTTTTTCCATTTCCACCACTGCTGCTACTTCTCTTTCCCACTCCCCTCCATCCCTTTTTTTTTTTCCTTCTTTTTTCCTTTTCTTATTTTAATTATTATTTTTTTCCCAAATGAGTAAGGAAATCTATAAGGTCTGTAAGCAGGTTCACATTATGGGCACACAAGGTGGGTGCAGGAATGGTAGGAAAGGATCCCTATGCAAAGGCACATCAGCACTCTCCTTAAGTGTGTAACAAGCTAACGATCCATTTAAGAATAAAATCTTGACCACCAGCTAATAAAGCCTCCTGTAGTAAATGCTAGCATAAACAAACACTCATACAGCAAGTGTGAAGTTCAGAATAGGGTCAAAGTATTTAAGGAAGATAAGTGGGAAATTTAGATTCTAATCCATACTTTACCAGGCTGAAGCATCCTAAAATACCATATCTAATTAATCAGAGCATCTTTCTAACTCACTCCTCAACAATTACCCAGGCAGAGAGAAATCACATGTAATCAAAGGCTGTAAAAAGGTCCTCTTATATTTTGTGCTGGTCACTGGGAACACAACATCTTTAGGTTTGTGACTAGAGACAGACTCCAAGGATATCAGATGGAGTAAGAAGTAGAATACAGTAAAATTTCAGGTGTGAAATGGCAGAGTCAAGTAGATTTGCCTGCACTGGTCTATATCACAGGAAAGGGAGCCTCAGCCACACCACTACAGACCAGATGCCAAAAAACAGTTCAGACTTGAAGGCAGCTGGATGAAAAAGTCACAAGAGCAGAAAACAGTGACTGTGTCCAGCTCATAAAGCCTTAGCCCTTCCCTGCCTAAAGGGGAAAGTTGCTTTTCACAATCTGTGATGGTGGCTGGTAAACAGAACAGGCTTTTTGATGTGCTTTTTTTCCTGCAGCCTGTGTATGCATCTTCACACAGACACACACACACACACACATCAACAAATCCTCCCACAACTTCTTGCCCAAACAGGCCAGGAAAGTAACTTAAAGCCACATCCCGTATGTTGCTCTGTCTCAGCTGCCCAACTGGAAGCAATGCAGCTCATCAGGGGATGAGACAAGAGAGCAGCTTTTCTGCACACAGACCTCCTCTAGAAAAATGAATGAGTTAGAGCTGCCCTAACAGATGTCCTAAAGGCTTTGCTACTTACTGCAAGGGTGACCAGTACAGAAGAGCACATATAATGCAAGAGTTTAGTCCCTGTGAATTACACCACAATACCTGAAAACATACCATAAGATCTTAAACCACTTCAAGCCTGGGACTCCTTTAAGGACATTAACTCCTTAATGCAGTTAAGGCTCTTGTTTGCTATGAGGGCCGAACCCAAAGCCCAGTGAAATCCATTAAATTATTTCCATCGACTTCAAATAAGACTTGAATCGGGCTGCAAATCCTTAAAGCAAAGTCTGAAGCAGCCACCTCATTCAGCCCTGAAGCTTTTAACTCCTTGAGTAGTTTAAAAGGAAGCACTGACTTACTTTTTTTTTTTTTCCCCCCCTCAGAGAAGTAAAAAACCACATTGGATGCCAATGCAAAGCCCCAAACTACCTTTACAGATGTAGTTTTCCTTTGTCTTCGTTCACTTCCTTCACGGCTTATAAAAAACCCCAAGCAGTCAAGAAAGCTAATTAGAACCCCAGATATGCAATATTCATATGCTTAATTTTAATCAAGTGAGAAACTTTTCTGAATAAGTAAGTTACACAAAATTAAGCACATGCTTAATTAAATAGTCATATGATCAAGACACAACTAGGGGAAAAGCAGTGACACTGCATATAAGCAGAATGCTGTTACATGTAAATAAGCCAAACAAGAGAAACACTGGTTTTAGCTCCATGTGCATCAGCTAAGGCAACTTGCAGATGATACCTACAAACACAGCTGGAAGAAAATATGATTTTAAGAGTCCAAGTAGCCCTTTAAGTTCTTTGTGCTGAAGACCTTCAGTGTTTTACAGAATTCGGGCTAAACACAGGATCAACCAGTAAGGGCCTAGAGCAGAAATCTCATGAGGAGTGACTGAGGGAGCTGGGGCTGTTTAGTGAGGAAGAGGAGGCTGAGGGGAGACTTCATTGCTATCTACAACTGCCTGAAAGGACACTGGGGAGAGGCTGGTGCTGGTCTCTTCTCATAGGTAATTGGAGACAGAACAAGGGGGAATGGCCTCAAACTGAGACTGGGTAGGTTTGCCATTGGAATGGGCTGCCCAGTGAGGTGGTAGAGTTGTCATCCCTGGAGGTGTTCAAAAGAAGACTGGATGAGGCACTTAGTGCCATGGTCTAGTTGATTGGATAGGGCTGGGTGATAGGTTGGACTGGGTCATCTTGGAGGTCTCTTCCAACCTGGTTGATTCTATGACATTAAGAAAGTTTTTCACAGAGCGAGTGGTCAGGCACTGGAATGAACTGCCCAGGGACATGTTGGAGTCACCCACCCTGGATGTGTTTAAGGGTTGTTTGGATGTGGTGCTTAGGGATATGGTTTAAGGTGAATCATGTAGGGTAGGGTTATAGGTTGGACATGATGATCCTGAGGGGCTTTTCCAACCTGGGTGTTTCTGTGATTCTTTGAGAAACAAAGGCTCCCATTCACTACTGGGTCCACATAGCTTAGCATGTGCTGAAGTAACTACCCCTAATCCTGCACAAGCAAATCAAACTGAGCAATTGTCCTGTGTGTGCTTTAGAGATAGGGAGATCTGGAATTTGATTAACACCAGCAAGAATGGGGCATTTGCCCACACTACATCTCTTGACTTACTTTGATTGTTACTACCCTTTTTAAAATTGACTCCATTGCCTCCCTGTTTGCTAACTTCGATGCCTTAAATAAAGCAGAGTAAGGAAATGGTCATATAAGTTACAAGTTAATTTGCTGCTCATGGAACTCTCAGTCTGCAAATGAGTGATAAAGACAAAAAAAAATTGAAAAGAGATATCAAAAAAGTATGAAGGAAACAGTTGCAATGTTTCTGAGTTCAACCTTTTTTGTTATAAGTCCCCATCTATTACCTCAGCTTCTTAGCTTATGATTAAATAATATCTCAACAGTAAAAAGAGGGAACTGAGAGAGCAGAGTCAATGCTGAGGCTAAGGCATACTCTTCAAAGTACTGGGAGGTACCTCTTACAAGTTTCCCCCTATGTCAGGCCACAGAGCATAAGAACTACTACAGCTCCCAAGCGCAGAAGCTGTAGCTCGAGCAGAAGCTCAGGCTTTTAGCTATGGATGGGTTGGTTTCAGTGCCACTTGTGTTGGCCAAGATATTGACTGCCCTCTTCCTCAAAGCAAAAGCTACCTGAACATTTTGCCAGCTCAACATACATTTTCCCTATTGAGTTTTAACAAGTTATTTCATAGCGTCCCCTCTAGCACTATGACATCCCCGTGCCCCTTGTGTGCTGGACTGAGTTCCTAGCCTTACTCTTAGGATGCCTTTCACTGATATGGACAGTCAGATCAAAGGCAACTACATTTCCCCTCAGGTCACTTAACACATCTCACCATTCAAGATGCCCAAAGACACCCATGATGCTAGAACAAAGCCACATAACATGGGCCACTTCCTCTCAGACACTGGGGAAAGTGGGAAGTGCAACATTTGTAAGGCCAATTCTGACACTCCCATCCCACTTTGGGGTGCAGGCAGGGAGCCTTGCACTGTTCACAGCCTGACAGAAGCCTCTCCTGCAGCTCCTTCATTGTCAGAAGGTTCATCAACAAGGAAGGATACAGCTTCAAAATACACCAGGAGTCTTCACTATGACTACTCATCCAACAGCTTTGTCTTCGTAACACAGCGTACACAAGCTCCCTCAGTTACCTGAAGTAATCTGAAAGGATCACCTTCTGTTTCTCCTAACATGCAATATTCCAACAGGCAGCAGCTGAACAGAGATTTCATAAAACTGTTTTTCACATACATGCCTGCATCTTCTTTCAAGTGCCTGAGTCTCAGAAACTAAGTGTTTTAATTTACTTCTAGGGCACAACTCTGCTGTGGAGACATGCGATGAAGAGACAGTCAGGATAGCAGGGTTGAGTGATCTGTGCTGAAGTGTTTTCTGGAACAAGCACACTTCCTCACCAGCACTGGATTATGCTATAGGGAAAGACGAGCTTGGGTAGTTTTGCCTCCCTTGCCACTGCATGGTTCGAAGTGGCAAAATAGACTCAACATGAGCTGGCAGTGTGCGTGCAGCCCAGACAGCTGACCATGTCCTGGGCTGCAGCAAGAGAGGCATGGCCAGCAGGGCAAGGCAGGTGATTCTGCCCCTTTGCTCTCATGAGACCTCAGCTGGAGTACTGTGTGCAGTTCTGCAGCACCCAACACCAGAAGGACATCGAACTGTTGGTGCGGGTCCAGAGGAGGCCAGTGAAGAGGATCAGAGGGCTGCAGCACCCTTGCTATGAGGTTAGGCTGTGAAGTTAAGGCTTTTCAACCAGGAGAAAAGAAGGCTTTGAGGAAACCTTGTAGTGGCCTTCCAGTATCTGAAGGGGGCCTACCGGAACCCTAGAATCAGTCAGCATTGGAAGGAAACACAAGGACCATCTAGTTCCAACTTCCCTGCCATGGGCAGGGACGCTTCACACTAGACCAGGCTGTCTAGAGCCTCACTCAACTTGCCCTTAAACACCTCCAGGGATGGGGCTTTGACCACCTCCCTGGGCAACCCATTCCAGGGTCTCACCCCCCTCAGGGTGAAAAGCCTCTTCCTAGCCTCCAGTCTGAATCTACTCATTTCTAGCTTTGTTCCGTTTCCCCGAGTCCTATCGCTACCTGACACCCTAAAATATCCCTCCCCAGCTTTCTGCTAGGCTCCCTTCAGATCCTGAAACATCACAATAAGGTCACAGGAAGGCTGGGGAAGGACTATTTACAAAGTCTTGTAATGACAGGATGAGGAGCAATGGGTTTAAACTGGACGAGGGGAGATTTAAACTAGAAGACGTTGACATTCTTTACAGTGAGGGTGGTGAGACACTGGAACAGGGTTGCCCAGGGAGGTTGTGGATGCTCCCTCCCTGGAGGTGTTCAAGGCCAGGTTAAGATGAGGCCTTGAGTGACCCGGTCTAATGGGAGGTGTCCCTGCCTATGGCAAAGGGTTGGAATTAGATAATCTGTGAGGTCCTTTCCAACCTAAACCATTCTATGATTCTACAGAGCTGTCTCCTGTCTTCTCTGTAAGCAGGCAAGCATCCCTGCTGCCAGCGAAGAAGCCAAAGTTATTCTAGTGACTGATAGGTTCAATTTCTACAGCCATTTTTAACATCCAGCCAATGCAAAAAAAAAAAAATCGTCCACAGGAAGACCTCAAGGTTGTTTTTCATTAATATTCACTTTGTTGATAGGAACAGATGATTTGAGGGAGCTCAGCTGCCCTTTTAATTTGTATCTTTGCAGTGTGGAACAGATATCTTCCACTTGCAAGCAAGTAAGTCCTGTATCTTGCTTCTTGGGGGTTTTGACATCATAACGAATGGAACTCAGTCTGGAAGACTTTCCAAAAAAAGAGCTGAGGAGGTAAATAGCCTTTTAAAAGACAGTTAATGTTATAACCAGGTATTAGGCATTGAATGTCATCGTTCAGTCTCTAATTTCTAGAAATGATAGGTTAAAAAGACTAAAACGTGTGTTTGGTGGAAATTGCTATTAGATTTAAACCATTCAACATTCCCTTGAGCTCTGGCCAGGAGCTCCGTGCTTCTTTGCATCAAGAAACATTCTGCAGAGTCTGGCTAAGGCTTCATTCTGAAGCTTTACTGTAGGCTGCGTGGATTGTTAGATCAATACACTCTCCCCAAAATTATACCTGCCTTTCTATTCACAGTGATCTTTAGGGTTTGGGGAAGAAACACTACTTTTCAGCTGAATTCAGTTCACTTCAGAATTGCATTTTTCCTTCTCATAAGCCTCACTTTGTATTTCTAACACATCCAACTGCTATCCGGCTTAGCTCAGAAGTGAGCTGACCCTGCTATGATGACAGAAGTGCTCTAGCTCACAGAGTGAATAGTGGCTTTGTGGCCTCCATCACTTCCATACTACTACCAGCACAGTCCACAGTCACACCAGGATCATTATTTTTGTTTGTTTTAGTGTCACATTTCCACTGGATGGAAAACACACAGTACAGGTACAAAGCAAACTGCTAAGTATCTTGTTACATTTTGAGCCATACCATATCATTTGTTGGATTTCATCTGTATAATCGTGCTTACTCTGAAGAGAGCAAAGCTAGCTGGCTTGTGGGACTCACGTAGAATAGTTGACAATAAAGGGTAATTTGCATTTAAAACACAGGGGATTGGCATAGGCCTGGCTTGGAAAATGTTTTAGAACCATCTATTTTTATAGCTGACCCCAAATGAAAGGTTTTCTTCTCTCCCCCTTAGCAGTGTCTTTTTTGCTCTGTGAGTTCATCAGTGAATCATTTGGCTTCCCTCTCCCATCTGAAAGCTATGAGAAAATACAAGAGAAGGCAGACTGGACATACCCTCTGTTCCAAAAATTTTGTACTACCAGATGCAGACAGAATATTTCCAACTTCCAAGTAAGTTTCAACCATCACCTCCTTTCAGATTACCACTGGGTTCCATTCAGTCTTTCCATAAATTCCTAGACTTCAGCACTGAAATGAAATGATTATGCCTTTGATGTCTCACATAGCCTTTGGTGCCATGCTGAAATAATTTAGATCAGAGCCTAGGAACAGTGAAAAGCCTACTTTCATTGTCTGTCTCTGAAGATTAAGAACAATTTTGGAGCCCATATCACCCAGAACACAGATGAAAGTTCTATAACAAAACCCCCCAGGACTATTTCCACACCTTAGCATATACACTGGCATCTCAGTGCTTAACAGAGCAAACTGGAAACCTGCTTTCCGGACAGGTGACCTGCATTTACATTGGAGACAGTGGTCCCAGGAGTGGCAGACAGCTTGGCTGTCCATCTGATTCAGCCTGGCAGCTTTCTTTTTCAGATACCAATGTAAGAGACAGGGGCAGGAAAGTCACCCACGATGGAATAAAATGCAGGCAGAATGGCAAAGCAATGTGTAGGATTGCCATCCTCACCACAACAGCAGCTACTAATGTGCTGGTTATCGAAGTGGGCAGCATACTATTAGAACCAGAATATCATTGCCTAAATTACTGTTACATAAAAGATGTTAGAGATATTTGCAAATCATACTATTCAGAGTCACTTGCCTTTTCAGAAGATGAAAGGCAGAAAATTATGAGTAGATAACCACCTTGGAGGTGCAGCTGAGACATCGCTGCTGAGGAGAGGGACTCTCCTCCTGCAAGCTCTTCAGCTCCGCTCCGAACAGCGGTACTTATGATTCAGCTCGTATTCACTTTATCCTCATTTATAAGATAAATAATTTTGAGATGTATCTAAAATTACTTTACAACCTTTTAATCACTGAAAATTGTGTATAATTATTATACCTGCACTCGGGTGCCAAGATCTGCTGTGAAATACTTGGCTGCTCAAAATGTGTGGAGGAAATGCTTCAATTCCACATTAATTAATGAATTTTTATCCCCACTCCTGTCCATTAACAGCTACCATGCTTTTGCTGTGAATGGTCATTATTACAGACTGAAATAGGAACATAAATTTACTGATAATGAAAGTGTCATTTGGAGGGGCAGTCTATCATACTGTGTGCTGATATGGTCAGACCTTTTTTTGCTGTCTCGCATCTTTGCCTTGTTTCTGAAAGGCTGGCAGGTAAGGAAAGGATTCTTTATTTATAGATACCCATGAAACATCCCCTTAAATAAAGTAGGAATGATTTTCAGTATTCCAGTAAATATTGCATTGATTTTAAAATTGCTCTCTCTTCCTATCAGACGTTGCAGGTCTTCGCCAAGAGAACATCCCTGACCTCCTTGCTCTTAAGACTGCTAGCCAGGTCGGTTTTGTCTTGGCATGTTCTGTTGGCTTATTTTTTTGACAAGAAGTGTTGTTGACTCTTGGAGCAAATTACCTGGTTGACTTAATCCTTGTTGTGCACCACTAAAAAGAGAGATTTCAGTTGATGTTCCGCATCTCTGGACCATATGGAACAGAGCTCAAGTTGTCACATTTTCTATCTTTTAACTGTTTCACTCCTTATTGAATTCAGTGGCTAGGATCTGATGGCATTTCATCTGCTAATTACTTTATTAGCTACAGCATATGATATGATGCACGTAGCATGAAAATTCATAGAAACAGGCCTCGATGCATCTCAAAATACATGAAGTGAAATACAGATATAAATAACATTGAAGAGAATCTTCACTTTATACTGTGACTTGTGTGGTGTTATTTCTTTCATGGAGCCTATATCTACATACATAATATAACCTAGATTACCACATGCTTGGAAGTCCTCTCTTAAGACAAAGTGTGACAAGAAAAGCCCAGAGATTTTGCAAGCCATGTTGAGTCTGTATGCAGCTGGACCCTTGCTTACATTTAAAGGAGTATATTATATGTGACTATGTAGAACAAACTGCCATTTTTTCCTCTTAATCAAGCACACACAAATCACAGCAAAACTGCACTGCCTGCATATGTATCTGTTTCTCTAAATAAACCTGGACTTTATCCAGTGCCCCATGCCCGATATTAACTCAATGGAGATTAAAGATACTCCTTTCAAAATCAAAGCAAGGGGGATGATACTTCACTCTTGCACGCAGGCCATCAACCAGTAGCAAGCCACGAAAGCAAACCTCTGCATCAACTGATTTCAGAGTCTAAATTACACTTTGAGATAGGTGCTTACTTCTAAAGGATGCAGTTGAGAAATCACTATTGTTATTTTACATTTGAAAAGGCAAAACAATCAGATGACTGAGTTGAGGGAGAAAGGAATTTATTCACTAATTTCCTTCTGTTGGCTTTCTCACGCTGCCTGCAAGTCAAGGCCAAAATGCCCATGCCCTTCCAGTAATGTCTGCCTGAATAGCCTTAAAACACAGGACCCTGTGGATATGTTTAGGGTGTAAAGAGCACTGTAACAGTTCCTGGTGTACCTAAATACCACACTGCGCAACTGAGCTTCCCCAACACATCTAGGCACAACTGCTACTAAATTTGCCCAACTACGTATTTCATCTGAACTTTTGTGAAGAATGTCTCTGCACAGAGAAAGTTCTAAGCAAGTTCATTTAACCACCTCCTCAGCACAGTCAGAACATTTCTAACATCTCAGCAAGACACTGACCGCAGAGTGGCAGCGGGAGGGAGCAGGAGCCTGAGCCACAGCCCCAGAACTGACTTCGATGACCCACCCTGTGCAGCATCTCTCAGCAGAGACATGGGAAACTCACTTTTAGCCTCACTGACTGCCTGGTCTCCAGCAACAAAACCTAATTGTGATTTACTACTGCCCTCTCCATGGGACTGGGAAATTCAGCAGTTGTGTGGCTGCTGGGTACAATAACAGCGGAGCAGAAACTGCTCCCAGGAAGGACTCCTTATATCATAAAATCATAGAATGTTTTGGGTTGAAAGGGACCTTAAAGATCACCTAATTCCAAACTCCTTACCATGGGAATTTGCTACAAGGGGTATGAGTCACATGTGTTGGGGCTACATGTTAAAGATGGAAGACAGGAATTATAATCTGAATGAGGGATGACTCCTGGGGAAATCATAACTGAGATTCTGTATCTGAAAGCAGATGTAGGAACTTCCTAAGTTCGTCCCCACAGCTTTGTCACTGTCTTTCAGACGACAGCAAAGTCCACGGCCCATTGAGAACACCAGTTTTGCAGTGATTTCAACAGATATGGGACAAAAAGAGACTCCCAGATGTGGCTGAGCTCTACACTGGGTAGGAAGCCCCAACAGAGGGCAGAGGACAAAGGAAATGCGATCTTTGGATATCATTTGATGGGAGCTGAGACCCAGAGGATACAAAGGACAGAAGAAAGGAAGTGTGAAAAAGCAAATCGTCCCTCATGTATCTGGGGACAAGGGATGATGCAGGTCAGAACCAGATCTGTATTTGGCATACCAAATAACGCCAAAGAAAAATCCTCACTGAGTCGCTCTCACCACCGTAATACCTGCCTCTGGTACTGAGGGAAGACTGTAGCAGTCAAAAGGCATGAAAGTAGCCTAACATTCACATATCTGCAGACTTTATTATAACATAAATTAATAAATATCATTATAAGATACCTTTTTATTTTTTACAGTTCTTCCCCATAAAAAGAAAAGCTATCATGTAGTTAGAAAGGTATTGTATAAGTAAGATCTCTCACCTTATCAATTCACATTATGAAAACATCTCATGCACATCAAAAGTGGGGGGTTGTACCAGTAGAATTATATACAGTAGTGCATGTTTCTGTATACTCAGGTTAGTACATATTTACATGTACAATGCACACAGGATTATGCTGGGGCCAAACACTAAAAGAAAACACGCGGTAAATGGTTGCTTTAATAAGTCCTGTTCCATTGAAAGGAAATAAAACCTGAGTATTAATGAGATATAATTATATATTTAAAATCTTTTCCCTTGTGCAGTATACAGAATTAATGCCAGTAAACTCACAAACTGCAACATTCTACTCCATTACATCTGCAATGATTAGAGATAGTTTGAACATCTGGCATATAATCTGTGATAGAAAACAGCATTCTGCACTTTAATGGACGTCTGGAGGCTACACATATCTGATTTTATTTCTTTGTGTTAACTCTTTCCTGGGAGGAAGAGAAGATCCAGTGCTTGAGCACCTTCTTTCTGTCTTTTGATGAAGTTGCACGTAGCACTGGTATTTAGTTACTGTTATGTTTTAAATATCTAAGCTAAAAAATTACCTACACAGATATCTGAGAAGATATTTATAACATAGACATTGAGCAGCATAGATATCAGTGTGTTAAAAACTAAGAAACTAATCCAATAAAAGCAACAATTTCCTCAGCGTCTCTAGAACATAAAAATGAAGCAGCAGTTGCTGTCCCTTCATTATTTCAAAGGCCTCCTGAATATCCTCTCTTTAATATTAACTTCCCCCCCNAAAATGGGGTTACCAATATCTGCACTTTTTGATGTACCCTAACTGTAAGTATGCAAGAGCTTCTTTGACTGGCACTGACTTTCATTGAAAAAATTAGATTATTTCTCAGCTTTTCCAGGGTGTGTTTTGCCCCAAGCTAAACAAGAAGGTTTTATCCCTACTGTGTTCTGCGAGGAACAGAAAGCTACTAACTTGAAGGGCAAACTACACTGACAGCATTATCTCTTGCCTTACTTACTGAATATTAGCTAATACCAACACCTAAGGAGACCTCGAAATTAGACTCAGAGTAGTAATTAAGACTGGTTGGAAAGTGGTATCAGAAGAGATCTGTGTCACTGCTGAAAGGATTCAGCATTTAGACTGGCCTGACAAGTGTTCTGTATGAGCATATTTAGGTATGAGAAATAATATCTACTGTAGGAAAAACGCCAGCGTTAAGGAGAGTTTTGTAACCTGATAAAGCGCACGTCAGGGGCTTGCTCAGACACCGTGGCGTAACAAAAGCCTTGGTTCCTGGGTAGCTTCTGTCAAATACTAATAATTAGACTAAACATGGGTGCATTAAGCAGTCCTTCAGTCCTAAGGACCTTATTGCAGAGGTTCACAAGGGCACCAAAAAGTTCTAACGTCTGCAGCACTACCACACAGAAACATTTACACCACACACATGCTGCGCACAGGGAAGAACACAGAGCCTGGAGATAATCATTTAAGGCTAAAACTACTTAAATATGAAGCATGTGCAATACATTAGCTTACTATTGAATTGATTCATGTATTGCTGGACAGTGGAAAGCTTGCAGCCTATGGAAAAAAAAAAGTGTTCATTTGCAAACCAGATTGAACCCATTTCAACAAAGATTAGGAAAAATTGGTCTAATTATAGATGATGATCTAATACAATTTAGCCATATTTAATGGAAGTCAGAAGCAGAAAGTTGCGTGTTACTTCCAGCTCTGATATCTCAACTAATGGATCAGTGATTTCTTATGTAGCAAGAGATCCTACCCCTTACATATTTGTCACTCTTAAAAAAAGGTCATTAGCTTCAACAACCGAAGAACATTGAAGGATAGTGAGGAATCGCTCTTTCTTGAGAAATCACCAGCCCAGGTCTAATGAAACCCAGCAAAGTGTCTGGAAATAAGCCAACCATGTTTTATCACAGTACCTACACTGTCTTTCATTTATTCAGATTTTGTGTCAATATCATCAAAAGCAAGTATCAGTTCTTCAGCTGTGGGTCTTGGTCCTGCTCTGGCTTCAGTCAGACTCACTGGATAAAACGGCCTGCTTTAGATCCCAAAGCAGTAAGCTTCCCTTTGATGGTAGTTTAGTGAAGGTCCAGAGAGGTTCTGTCAGAACAAGGGGCATATTTAACCTGGATTTGCTTGATCTCCCCTACCTACAAGTGTAAGCAGAGATCTTAGAAGACAAAACTCACTGGATTGAACTATGAACTGAATTATTTCAATGTTAAATTCCAGGAAGAGTAACGAGTTTGAGAGATCCATGCAATTACACCTTTCCAAGCAAGTAATTCAAAGGCTGGAGTTGCCAAGTCGTTTAGGACAAAACTTAAGGAAAAAATGAAACTAGACTAGATAAAACCTGTGAAATTCATGTGGGTGTGAAGGGAAACATGAGAAAGGGCTGGAGCAGTTGGGAAATTACTTAGACAAAAGAAGTGGTATTTCGGAACTGCAAGAAGCATATAAAACAGAATTTAGCTTTCCCATGCTTTGACTGAGTAACAGCTGTTTTAAGTGTTTGGTGGTCCAGCTGTTCTCCACTGTTCCCAGGTGGTGCTTATGGACAATTCAGGACTAAGGCACCCACCATGGTTTTCCTCCTGCACACCAAGATGCACATGAGATGACCATTAAAAGCCCCACACAGAACAAACCAGGTACTACTGTCAAGGCAAGAGAAGTGGCCAAAGTTCACCTAGCTCAGTGAGACGATAAAGCAAATTAGACTGAGATTATTAAGGCTGTTGGTTCCAGCACCATACTTGAAAGTTTCATACTGGAGTGTCACACAACACACCCCATTCTCCTATTAGTTATTATGTATTTTGTTGCCATGGAAGTTTGTCCCCTAGAAGTCCTCTGAAGTGGCTCATCAGAAAAGCCACACTGCAGTGGCATTCACCCCACCTGTCCTGTCATTGCAGAGCACCTGCTTTGCCTAGCATGTGATCCAGAAGACTTTGGAGGACATTGGCATTTGATCACAGCAGACATCCTGCACCAAATCAGCAGAAAGGAACTCTTGGACCTTTGTTTTAAGCCACTGAAAGAGCACATTTGACCTTAGAGGTAGATGAAAATATCTTAAAAGATTCTATGGCTCCTAAAACTAGAGCTGATAATCCTGGAAGTTTTGTAGCATGAAACAAGCAGGCTTTTGTAGCTTAGTAAACAAGGAAAACATACAAGGCCATAACTGGAGAGCAAGATATGACCTGGGATTTGGTTCCCTTTGTTCTTGGACAGCACTACATATAGCTAGCATACAGCTATGTTAAATAAACAGTTAAACAGATTTTGTATTAACATAAGCCTGCAGTTGAACAACTCACTAGTGAAGATGAAAAAGAGATTTGCTGTGTACTGTTCTACTGAGGGGGAAAACTCTTGCACCTAGCAGAGTCCTGCTGGCTATCCCAACCACATATATTGTAGTAATATTCAGCTGCGCACACTTTCAGTGCTTGTGGGTACGTGGTGCAGGCTGAATTTATGCCAACGGCTTGAAATATAGATAAAAAAAATAAGTTGAAAAGCTTTCTTACATAATTTCACCAAGAGGTTTGAAGCAACAAGCCAATTACTTTCTTCAAGCTCCACAGGCCTTTAAAGAAGTAATAACTCTCGCTACTTGGGCTCCAAAGGGAATAACTCACAACACAAAGCAGAATGCTACAGGGCAACGCCAACACCAAAGAGTATTTCAGGTGTTTCTGCTAGAGTGTGCCCCAGGTTAGAAGACCCCCTGGAATTGAGGTGATCTTCAAGGGAGCAGCAGCCTACCACTGAAGGGTGGGTCAGAAAATTTCTCAGACCATGAAGAGATACAGAGATAGGTCAGACAATTTCTCAGACTGTGAAGAAATACAGAAAAGATGCTACAAACTCTTTCCTTCCACACGTTTGTGTTGTGACCTATTCTGACAGCCATTTTTTTTCTGGAGGCTGCCCACGCAGAGCTTACTCTTGTAAGTGGGCAGGAGTCTCGTAAGCCACAGATGGATTTTGCTCCCTCTTCAAATAAATGCCACCACACCTCGAGTTTTAGTTCTCTCCACAGCCTTATCTACTTAAAGCCAAAGTCCGAGGCTCCCATAGCAAACAGACCTCAAAAATTTCTTCAGTGCAGAGCCAGGTGGGACAGAGCCACAGGTGTTCAGGAACACTGGACTCCTGCCTGCTCTCAGCTGGGGCTGCTCCCCATCACGGCTTCAAGGGGCTGCCTTTCACACACACACACGCACATACACATCCCCCTCAGAGCATGCAAAATCACTCCATTGCCCAGATCACATTAGCAAGTGTTAAGGAGTAACTGAAGACAACTCTTAAAACTAGATAGGAATTGCAAAAGTGTATCTCCTTCTCATAGACAAACCTTGGTTTTCATTAATTAATAGATCATAAGAAATCAGTAGAGGAACATGTCTTGTTATCTGGCTTCTTAAATGGTGGACTTCGGTTCACTAGCTTTAAAGCTTATCAACTGGATAACACTATTTATTCCATGCAGAATAATGATCTACTTTAAAGGAATACAGTATTGCCCATGCAGGAATGAATTCAACCATTATTCACAGCTAAAACACACACTAACCCACATAAGTGAGAGATACAGATATAAAAGGATTCAAAAAAAGTAGGTCCTGGGAAGAAAGGCAAAAATCAAGGTGCCTGTACCCTGGAGCTACAGCAAATCTGACTGTATATTAATTACCCATTAGTTTCAAGATACACTATGTAGATGCAGAGACTTGGCTCTTTAGCCATATTTAAAGAGAGAAGTAAAATGAAAGCTAAGCATGCTCAGCTTCTCTTTCAAGGTCAGTAGGAATACTAACAGTAGATTTGGTGCTTTCTGTCTAGAAGGAAAACAAGCTGTTGTACTGATATTTAAAGTATATGTTCACTGAATTAGTTCAGAGCTATGCAGTAGCAGATAGCTCCACAGACACTCTAACAGCCCCTTCAGAGATACCATGATTTTAATCTTACAAGCCTGCAAGAGCACTGCCTCTGCAGTGTTCAACCTATATCGTTGACAATAAAATTATATATTAAAAAAGAGGCTTTAAACATGGAGTAGCTGTGTCTGAAAATTAAATATATCAGCCATTCATTTCCCCCCTCCCAAATTACTAAAAAGCAACAGTCCACACTAAAGACTAACTGTTTGTAAAATTGGATTTTTAAAGATTAAGTCTTTTTTAAGCCAAGGCTGGTCAAAAGAAGCATTAGAACAATTCTACAACTGGCAAAAATAAAGCTACTTAGCTAATTCACCTCACTGAAAAAAAAACTGGATTTATGCTGCTCACATCACTGTTTCAGATACTGCAGTCTAAAATAGTGGGGATATTACACAACCCCCCACAAAACATGCAGCTCTGGAGAAGCATGGCCATAGGTAATGAGATATTGATCCTTCCACCTCAAGGTGAGAGTGTGTGCAGGCAAGGGAGTGCAGACAGGATCATAGTCATCACCACACAAACTGGTCTCTGGCCACAAACCATCCCTGCCCAGGCTGCAGGGGGAATCTCCTCCTTCACACCCACTGTAGGTAATAGTACTGAGGACAAATATCCATCTTACGGCAGCTCTCTGCCCCAAACAAGCTCCAGGTTCAGAGAGCTCGATTCTCCCTTCCATCTCTGCTACCCCCTGTTGCACAGGGACAAAGCCCTGCGTGTGCTTTGGGGACACCACAAAACGCTCAGCAGAGCTGTGTCAGACACAGAAAGGCAACCATGTAGTTAAACACTCTCAGGCTACCACTTTACCCCTTTTCAGGTAGAAAAAAAATTCAGTTTGAAATTTCAAAACAAATATTTTTCAAGCCAGGTTACAACTTCTCTATCTGAATGCAGTTGTGCTCTCAGTCCCGGCTGGAAACCTGAGTTCTCAGAAGCTTCAGCAGAGCCACACTCCCTCCCCTTTGCTGTACTAGTGAGAAACCGCATCAGCTGCTAAATGCCCTAATGCAAACTGATGTGGCAGTTTCAATTCAATTGCCACTGCACAAGTAACACTACAGCAAAAGTCACCACCATGATTGGCATTACCTTGAACCATTATTGTCATCTCTCACACAGTGCCATCGAGGTGCATGGTCCTTGTTGCCTTCACAGCCGCGCTACTGGAAAGTTGATGTGCGTGGCTCCACCACCTGTCAAAGCAACACACTTTACTGTGGCACACGCTGTCCCCAGTCAGAGGCGGAAGGGAGTACTTCAGGACAGCAAGTCTGCTCCATCTCGGAGCTGCTAAAACTTCAAACAACAGTCACTTACCACAACTTAAAGTAGGAAGGCTGCAATCGGAGATTCTCTAGGAGTGTTTCTGGGGAAGGAGCTGCACCAAGCTCTCCACGCTTCTCTTTTAACACCACTGAGAGGGTAAGGGTGTGGTTCACGGGCATATAAACACCTGTGGTTGCTCCCTGCATTGTAACTCATTAGGCACCTGTTAACCAATTAGAGTTTGCAACTTTGGTGAAATTAAGCAGCAACAACCAGCAGCTGTACTGCTAATCCAGGGAACCTGTGCTTGGCACAAATCAATTGGGCAGGTAAGCAAGGAGCAGCCTAGCCTCACAGAATGTCCCATGCCTGGCAGCAGCAGCTTCTAGGAGGGAGCCCAGACCCCCACAGTACCAGGGGGTTTCTCCTCCTTTAACGTCAAGTGCAGGTACATTAATCCCTGTTGTGTCCATTCTAATTTAAGTCACTGGAGTGACTGCACATCTACCAGTTCTCCTGGGATCTTATTAAAGAGTTTAGAAGAACCGCACTTGGGAAGTTTGTCTTAAAGGAGTTTCACCTCTTTGCTCCTGGAGTCTTCCCTTGTAATTTTTGGTGTTTAGGCACCTGGAAGATGCCCCCTTGTTCTCCTCCCCAGGAAAGTCAGCAGGACAGCTCAGCAGCCTGCCCACACCTCTCAGCAACTAGGCTCTGCAGAGCCCCACCCCAATATAGCCTGGGCAGGTCTATTGCTCACAGCTGTGCAGCACACCAGGGAAGCCCAGGCTTTTCGCCCACTCCTGAATTCCAACCTTAGCATTCAGGTTTTCCTCTTTAAATAAAAGAAACAATGTCACTTCCCTTGCTTTCTGCTAGTGGGGGCTACAGAGGTTCCCGCTGCTGCCCCAAAACACTCCCACACCCTTCCCAGTCCCTGCCCAAGGGCTCCCCATTACATCCCAGCCACTTGCCCCTGTCTGCACCTGGTCCCCCTCACCTTTACTGCTCCCATGTTTCTTTCTACTGTTGCTTGTCTAAATGTGGAGCATCTTTGCCTCCAGACCCGAGTTTCTGTTTCTTCAGGTTACGTTTTTATTCTTGCCCATTTTTCCCTCTTTCTGTCTGTAGTGATGTTTGCAGTAGCTACTAATGTACTGCAAATGTAATTAGTGTGTTTACTTCTTTCTTTCTTTAGCTCATTAATAAAGATGTTAAATAAAAATATGCCTTCCTCTGCTAACAACATCCTCAAAACAGTTAGGAAGATGGGATCCTAAGGTAATAAACAACTATAATATTTGACAAGACTTTTCCTTGCATCTTTCAGTATTTGCCATGCTCATTATGGGCAATTAAAGCATAAACCAACTTTCTCACTTCACACTCAAAATAATCTTCCTCCCTGCTCTACGTTTGCATGTATAGGACACATACCTCAAGAGAGAGACTAGACATCACCTGGCAGCCTGTTATAACAGAAGTAACGAGGTTTCCTCTCTTCTAGATGCCAAGGAGTAAAGTGTATCCATCTGATGACCTTTGAATGTGCATTGTCACCATTTTCAACAATGTACAGGAGCATGAGTGCTCTCAAAACTTTACTTACTGCAATTACCATAGCTGTGTCTTAATACAAGAGCTTACATGTTTATTACATGACCATAACTCAGCACACTGGCTCTATCCACTAATGCATCCAGTATTTCCCATAACTTCAGTGGCCACCCTTGCTCCTTTGATTTTGACAGGGCTGGGAACACTCAGCAGTTTGTGCCACTGGCTCACTGTTAGGGCAAAAGGATGTGCACTTCTTTTCACCTTCAGGAAAATACTCTGAAATTAACTCATGGCTCCAGTGAATTGGTGTGGAATGAAATAATACTGGTTTCCCTTAATTCTCTACCTGCTGAAATGACAGCAAAGAAAAAAACCACATGTTTACAGAAACAACAACAACAAACCAAGGAAAAGGAGACAGGTCCAAGGATACACAGGGGCCAGTTTTTCAAATTCATCTCGTCTCTTCATCTTGTGCTCAGCTACTTAAACAGAATTAAAATAATGTATTTACTTAAATGAGAACCTTTTCTCTGAGGACCTTCTGGCACTAAGGTGTGTGGAAACACAAGTTGCCTTTTTTCTTTGTAGTGCATGAAGGAAGACTTAAGATCACTGGATTCACATTTGGGTAATCATAAATTAATTGTAATGTAAACTTTCACAACGTGTTCAGAGCATGTTGAGATTTTGTTTGATTTTGAATTGCTCCAAAATGACATCTAATTATATACTAGTGATTAACACGTTGGTTGCTACTAAGAAATAGCAACCAAGCAACCATTACATTTGGTATTTGAATTTACTATGGGTTGAATTTGTTGGATATTTTGTTGCCTTTTTTTTTTCTAATGCACTGAGGAAACATGGTGGTAAATTCAAACACTTAGACAGGTGCTGCTACTCTTTTTCCTCATTAGTGAAAATTAGGGACTGCACAGGATGGAAGGGAAAGATGGCCTTGATGGCTTCTTTCCTCTTCTTTCTCCTTTTATTCCTTCTCCTTTTTGCCCCCCTTTCAGGAGCAGAATTCAGTGGCAGAACAGGCCCTACAAGTGTGGGTCTGCATTTGCCATTGGAGGCCCAAGCTCCCTCTGAGGCACAGGGTAGAAGGGGGCAGCTCATGACATTGTGTGGGTTATTGCGGCACGGTTCAGAGCACTCCTGCCTTTGCGAGGCAGGAGAAAAGTAAGAACCCACAAGCAGTTCCAGCTGGACCAGCATCAACCCCCGACCTCACCTGCAAAAGCCCCATCCTGAACCTCCCTTTCCAAGCCTTACAGTTTGCCATCTTTTCAGAAGAACAGATTTCTCCTTTGACTTGAAGCTCTCTACAAAAGCAGTGCCGGATCTTTGGTACTTGAGTGATGCGTCACTTTTTCATATCACACTTGCACCTGTGTGGCTTGGACAGAATTATATAACCAAACAGGAAAAATCAGTAGTTAGAACAAAATGTGCATCACTTTGGTCTCTTAAAATGGAAACTGTGCATCTTCTTCAGCTGCAGACAAAAGCTGGCTGGTGCCTACCTGTTCTGAGACTGTACTGAGGAGTTAGGAGGTGGTCAGCATACAAGTCTAAAGCACATGCCTGGATGTAGAATTTAGTCTATTCTCCCTCTTTCACTGCTGTACTTCTTTGAAACAGAAGTTTCTGAAGTATTGAACGAAACCAGCATTTTTCAGCATGAGCTGAAAATAAAGACTTAATGAGATCTAATTTTAATTTCTGAGCTCACTTTTCCATTCTCACTGGACTGAGAACCACTATACCCCAGCCTTAGTGCTTTTGATGTCAGCTGGAGATTAGCAATGGTCTTAACTGGAAGAAATCAGGGTTTGGTTTCCTGTAGAGACACTGTTCTCCAGTTTGAGGGAAGCAAACAATATCACACTGCGATTATGTCACACCTTGGATGCCAAGCACTGTGTTAGGGCACTGGGAGTGAGACTGGCCAGTAACAACATTAAAGCAGTACCTCTCAGACCCTACTCACGCAGTAGGAATTTAGCAGTTTCACCTAGGCAAGGCACACCTTTGGCTGTCAGTCCAACAGGAGTCCAAAGCATGGGACAGCTTCTTCAACTTCCTCTCCCACTTCTGTCAAACAAAAATATTGACAGGACCAGGCACTTTTTCACATTAGTTTAAGCACAGATGATTGAATAGCAAATACATGAGGTTCCTCAACTGACTGCAGCACAGGTGATTACTGAACTCCCCAAAGTGAACTGAAAATGAACGTGGCCATAGGAGTGTGACAGCATTTCCACTGAAGCAAATACCACTCAGCATAGACAGGACACACAGACAGTGACTCTGCTCCTTCTGGACATCAGAAACGTTTTGCCATTAACACCCACGGAAAGAGAGAGAAGGAGCAGGTGTTAAAGAATCAACATTTGTAATACTAAGGACAAGGTGTTTCTCCCATAAATCAATAGCATTTTGAGGCTTTAGCTCAGTGGAAACTTGGGGTGGATCAATGGCTTTGGAAAAAATGAACAAGCCTTCCAGTTACTCAAAGCTAATTGAAAATGAACCTTTTCCTTAGTACACACACGAGCCGGGTTTGGCAATAGCACTATCCCTGGTAAGGTTTGAGAGGAGACAACAAAAATGAGCACAAGTATGAACATACTGCTCCACAGGGAACGTATGCATTGCTTTGGCATAAGCAATACAAAGACTAAGTGATCCTACATGGTTCTAAGACACCCACATTTTTGATAGCAGTCTTCTTTATAGAGCACAGCCAGTGGTCTTCCCTAGCAGCAGGCCTTACCAAGAGCTGTTCCCATTGCACTGGCTGCTGACTTCCACCAGCAGCGTGGCGAGGGCTAGCACCAAGCCAGAGCAGTAACTCACTAGCAAAGACAGATACACCTCAGCCGCAGATACTGTGCCAAGAGATTTTTAACAGAAGAGAGATTTTCTCTGATGGGATTAATAGTGCTATTTTTCTTTGTTACTCCTGGTGTTTCACTCATTCATGCATCAGTTTCTTCCAAACAGAAAACAACTGAGAAAACAATCCCCCAAGAAGAAAATTATTTATACATATATATATAAAAAAGGAAATACAGTGGTGAAATCAAAAAAGAAACCACACACTCTGTGTTGCAGTAGCTTACACAACTCAAGGATACAATTTCTCCACAAAGCCTCTCTTTCAAAAGAAGAGGGGATTTGTTTGTTTGTGGGTAATTTTGGGTGGGTTTTTTTGTTTGTTTGGCATTGTTTGGTTTGGGGGTTTGTTTTGGTTTTTTTTTGTTTGGTAGGTACAATTGGTTTGGTTTTTGGTTGGTTGGGTTTTTTTTTTTTCACATCTAGCTTCATTAATAATAGGTCTGATTCACCACCAATTTTTTTTCAACTTTATGCAGCTGGAATTTGAGAAGGTACAGTGATTCATCACATCCCATGACTGAGATTTTCAACCCTTAAGCCTGTATTTATGCTCTTCACTAACTAGCTGATGCTCAGAAATGCTGAATAACCATTACTGGCTTCTCTACAGTGTTGAAAATTGGACACATCAGGACACTAAAGATGGACTTAAGGGGTTAAATCAGGTTACTACTAAAAGAAAAAAACTGCAGTGTGTATGGGGTTTTTTTGGTATATACACAAACAGTTATTACACCTATATATATATATAAAAAAATGAATTAATCTCAGTCCTTTAAAGTTCATTTGTCACTAAAGATCCCACATTAAATAGCTTTACAAAATATATATAATCGACCTTCAGCCTCATCTATTAAGATGTAAGTGACCTACTACTGCTGTCTGCACATGAAAGAAACCTTGCAGTATCTATGTCTATACAGGTAATTGATAAAATAGAAGAAATCCTTGTTTCCAGCTTTCTTCACATTTTGAGAAGATCCAAGCAAGCATTAATGAGTGTGAGGATGGAGAGCAATTTTCATTGATCTCTTTGCAATATCAGTAAGTGAAGGTTCTCAGATACATCTGTCACACAATGCAGAGCCATAGGAACTTGGTAGCACATCAAATCATCGGAACTCTAAGAAAAACATAAATAATTAACCCCAAAGAGAGAGGTGCTTGCATCTATGAGAAGAACCAAAAAGGTTTCTCAGTCTGTGAAATCCTGGGGGCAGATCATCCCCTAGTAGAGTGATACAGTGGATGGCATGTGATTTACAGTAGCAGTGGAGAGCCACTCAGCTTGCTTGTGCTGTGAAGTTTGCCTTCTCTGCCTGTGCTCAACATTTTTCCACATGGCTCGGTGGAGCAGTAATATAAATTCTGGTCATAAACAAAGAAAAAAACGGAGTGACAGAGAACGTAATGAACAATTTGTGTTGGTACACAATTTTTGCCCCGTGTTTGCGCCACTGAAATGCGTGATCCTTTATCTTTAGACTTCGGCTTGCTTTTCCCATCCTCTTGGTTGCGAGCAATGCTGTAAAACCTTTAAAATATTAAGAAAATTACATCTGCTACATCTGGCTTTAAATACAGTGCTCAGCCCTTCTAAGTGTTACTCCGTACATTAAACGAATAGCTTGCCCACCAGGTAAACTGCATTTCGTTGCTTACCATGTCTGTCTTCGCACAACATGTAGTGCATGGGCATAAATAACGACGTGTTATATAAATAATTACATGTCTGAAAGGCTGTAAAACACCGAAGATATATTTGTACTTTTACTTATGAGAACATTTTAAAACTGATTGCTTTGTTCGGCGCTCGGTTTTTATGTGTTGAATGGGGAGCACGCAGAGAGCGTTTTCCGAAGTTGGTTTGCCTTTTTTTCCCCCCCTTCCCTTTCCTCCAGGTCACACCAGCGTTATAGTTAGCAAATTGATAAGGTTCCACTGTTAAGCTTTATTACTTGTGACATGAGCCTATGACACTTTATAAAAAGAAGTAATCCAGAACAATCTCTAGGTAATTAACACCTAGATAAACAAACATAAATTTCTATATTGCATTTATTTGGACTACCACTCAAATATGCGTGAACCATGCTTTTTTAATTAAAAGATAAATCTATGTGACACTTAGCCTCAAACTTAATTATTCAGCATAGTATAATAAAAAATAGAGCCCATTAAATGTGTCTTGCTCTGTATTTCTGTATTAACAGCAAAACAGTTCACTCTGGGATCATTTAAATTTTCTTCTTCCTCCTTTTCTGCGATTTCCCTGTTCACTGAGACCCCTTTGGTTTAAAACAACAAAACCAAAACACACAAACCTAAACCAAAATCAAACAATAAAACAAAAGAAAAAGCATCCAACAACGCTCTAAGCAACGCTAACAGGTGAGGAGCTGCAGAACTTCTGACAGCCCTGTAATTCTCAGCTGGGGGGACATTTTTAATATGATATTATACCACAGCTTTATCTTCCCTCCTCCCCCTCCTGGGGGTCCCCACAGAAGTATACTTCCACTGTGGTGGATCATGGCAAGTCGTGATATCCAGAAATGAAAACCACAATACTTAAGAATAATTTCACTGGGATCATGCTTACAATACTCAAGGTGAGGTTTTCATAATATACTGTTACAATACAGATGTTAAACAGATAGGGGAAATATTCAATTCCCAAATTACAACAGACAGAGGGGTTATTGTCCTTATAAAAGTTTCAACAAGAAACATTATCTCAAGAGCTGAGAGCAGCCTTCTGGTGTTAGGTGGGAAGACTCTTGTCAAGGCACTCACCATCTGCACTAGGAAGAAAGCCAGTCCGCTGCTGGGTAACAAAACAGACACAGGTGAGACAACTGCATCTTTCTTTCAGACCTTCTTTCCCAAGGATTGCCTTGGTGGGCAACGTCACATTCTGCGGCACAAGGCCCAGGCGAGCAGTGGTCCTCTTTAGCATTTCCTAGATGACATATGCACAGTTAAATTTGCAGTTCCTAGCAGAAATTTGGGACCATAAGGGAGATTATTCATAAGCATTTCCAATGAGGTGCCATGAGACAGTCATCGCTCCTTAATCACCCTGTCATATCTTCACTGACTGTCTACTGAAACGAGAAGACAAAAAAAATCTTTGGGAGACTTCCCTTCTTGCCCCAAGTAGTTATATGCCCACAGTTCCAGGGAACAACAATTACTTCTGAGGCAGAACTCAGGTCCAAGCCTAGGGCTCATCTAACCTCAAGTAGCCTTTTTTACGTTCCACAATTTTGTGCCTAAGAAGAGTGGTTCCACCCAAGAAAGGGTGAGAAAGACCTAAACTTCACAAAACATAAACATTGTTCATTAATTTCTTGTACTTCGATTTCAATGTGATGCATTACAGATTTTATTCCCTGCAGATAAAGAAACACAGAAGATTTACCTACACAGCAGTGAACGTGGCACCAGCTCCACAACTCGCCCTGCTACACACACTCCTCAGGTAACAACTCCTCACTGTGAGAACTGAATTTTCGTGGTGCTATGCTTTAATTCTTAACTGTTCTCAGCAATCTGTGTACATTTTTTTCCTAGCACAGAATTCAAGCTACGGCATACCCCTAATTACTGTGTGTACAAATGGCTTTAATGCTAAAATCTCCCTTTTCTAAATGTATTTTCTTTCTCAGCTTTTTTGTTGTTGCTCTGCTTCTGTGCGAGGCCACATTTCTCTCTCCTCCCCATACTTGCTGTAGTTTCTCAGATTTGGTGCATCTTTTGTTTTTTTCTTTTCTGTTAATCGTCGTTACTTTCTAGAAGAAATGAAAAAGCCTTTAGATTAGTTGCTCTCAAATGTCCAAATAAAATTTTAAACCAGGATGAATAAGGATTCATCCAGGAGAATGGGAGCACTTCTTGCACCTGCACATTCTTTGAAGTGTGGGCAGCTTCCTAAAAATGCACCGTAACAATAAACCTCACCATTTTCTAAAGCCAAATATATGATCTATACAAACAATCTTTTTTAATGTGTAAACATGACTTTATACATCATAGTGTATGATACACACTTCAAACACTTTCAAATCAAAGCTGGATAGACCCCAAGACTTTCTATAGTACATTAGGAGTATATAAAACAATTATTACTACATGCTAAAACAGCTTTCCACAGTCCTTTAATTAAGCACAATATATATATATGTATATACTGTATATAGATTTGTTCAGATTAATAACTGAGCACACACACCCAGCATAATACACTCCAGTAACTGCCTAACAATTGTGAATTTACTGACATTAATTTTTTTTTTTTAATCTGACAAAGCTGCAGAAAATAATGTTTTAACTGTTCCTAATAAACATAAGCAAAGTAGGAAAACTTGTTGTTTTTTTTTTCAGAGGTAGAGGTTTTATTGCGTAAAACACTGGATAAAACTGTACTGCTTCAAAGACATTTTTATTCTAACAGCAGAAAGAAAACAGTCATTGCTGAAAAAACAACTTTTAATACTTCTATACCAGAATAAAGTTCTGTCAACTGATGTATTATAATAATAAATAATGACCAAGAATAAACTTTAAATACAAAGTTTTCTAATTGTTACAAGCATAGCAACAAAATCCTCTACTCTATTGATCTCAGATTTCCTCCAAGATAGAAATTTTTTCTTTGTGTAGGAATGTAGACAGTATTATGACCAGTATCACAGACTACAGAAGTTACAGAGAAAAAACTTGACATGTTTAGATATGAGAAGCATGATGATATTCAGAAACTGACAATGCATCACTGCTGCTGTCACTTGTTTGTATTACAAGTTACAAATGTTCTGGAAAAAAGGGCTATGTCAGAGGGGAGGATAGGGACAGTAGCACCCGACCAAATGGAATCAACACACACATCACAAGGAGCGGGAGATGTTTCCAGTGTCACAAACAGAATTATTGCCTGTCGTATCTGAAAATGCTCAGAAGACACGAAAGAATACTGAAAGAGCTCAAAAAGTGCAAGAAATGGAATGTGGGGGGTGGTTTAGTGTTTTTTTTCCTCCTTTTTTTTCCTTTTTTTTCCTTTTTTTTTCTTTTTTTTTGCTAAGATACTGAAGGCGGCGCAAACACACAAAAGCTAAGCGACTGACACAGTCACCAAACACAGTAGTGCAGTTAAAATCCTAAAGCTTACTACAGTCAGAAAGTTTCAATAACATTTCAATCCTTTATCTAGGATCATAGAAACAGTTGCATTAAGTTTATCAACTCGATTTAAGTAAGGCAGTGAGAACTATACTAGAAAAACAAGAAAAGCAGCTTGCTCTGTGCCAGATGGGTCCAAGTTACACAGTGACCTCATTTAAACTGAAGCTTCAGTTGGATGGCATCCTTTCCGACAGCATATGCAAACCGTATTCCTTATTAGCCTGAGATTTCTTTTTTCCAGTCTCAGGGTAGCGCTAAGAATTTTATTTACATTGATTGCAGTTTAGTATTTTTTGTAAACTGCTTTAGGCAGAGCTGAAGTTTTAAGGCCCTGGGGTTTTACTCTGTGCTCCCAGCCTGCAAAGGAATATTGACTTAGTTTGGGTTTTTTTGTTGTTGTTTGGTGTTTTTTTTTAACATTTTTCTTTTTAAATTATTATCTATTTATTTTCTTTTCAGTCAGGATGATTTTGTTTTAGAAGAAGTTAATACTTCTCTACCATCACAATAAACAGCACCAATTTTGCTTCTATCAGTGGAAGTACATCAGAAGGCTAAAATTTTATGCCATTCAGAGAATTTCAGAATAATCCTTCAGTTATTTCTCTTACTTTTTTTAAAGTATGCGGTTCGTTATAGTCTCTCAAAAACTTCCTATGTGGCAACAACCTTGCTAAATTTGGAGCATCCAATCAGTAAAAAAGCTAGATCTGCAAAAATATAGAACACATTTGTTGTACAAAACCAAAGAAATATCAGTTAAAACACTTTTCTTCATTAGAGACAAAGAGCAGGAAGTTCGGATTCACATTTTAGTTCAAGCTACTTTATAAGCGCTCGATCCAGAAGAATCTTCTGCACTGTCTGCAACACTTACAAAACCTAACCCATGAAAATTAACCATGACTGGGGAATCCTTCATTCAAGTGTAAAAAAAAAAGCAAAACAAAACACAAAAACAAAACCAAAGAAGAGTTCTTTTGAAAAAGCAAAGAGAAAAAGAAAAAACCTATCAACCTTCTATGTAATAAAACTCTGTTTTCTCACCAAAACCTTCTACAGATAAGGCTGACTAGTGTCACTAAACAATATTTCTATATACTGTACTTCTACTTTTATAGCTAATTACTTTTTCATCAACAAGGGAAAAAAAAAAATAAGAGCATTTCCCTCAATACTGCAAGATTATGACAAAAAATGGAGTTACATTTCAAATCTGCAATCACACATGAGGTCGCAGATACTTTTTTTTTCTGCCCACTGATTCATTTGGCTGTATATTAAAACAAAAAAAATAAGCAAATGTAATACCACAATACTTTTTAATATAGGTCAGCACTGACCCTAGCTTATGGGCCGTCTAAGGTTTCTTCTGTACTGCAGTTGCAACACCACTTGAATTGATTTTCTCTGCAATGACAGCTCCAGTCAGACTGGCACCATGGCAGTCTACCAACACATCTCATTACTATGCTAGGCAAATGACAGCAGCTGGTGTCATATTATAAAGGTGTTTTCAACAATGAAAATACAGCCCCTCAATCTTCAAGGCAACACTAAATGGTTTAGACGGTATCATTTTTCTGTTAAGAGCATTATTTTTGGACAAAGACCACTTTAAAGTTTGCAATTGCCCTGCTTTTCAAATAACTAACGACCTACTAACATTTTTAAATCACTTTGTTATCCCACCTACATTGTTTGGAAGTACTTGTTGCCAGGTAACTGTTTAGCAGCCATTTTCAAGGGCTGGAAATTTATTTTGCATGTGTAATATATATATTTAAACACATACACACACACACATATGGAATGTGTGTATTTTGCGTGCGTGTGTGTGTATGTAGATATATATTCAGTGTGTGTATGACTGAACCTCTGTGTGTGTGGAAATATATATATATATATGTGTGTGTGTTTGTGTACATGTACATATACCTATATTTGAACGTTTTGGGCATCCTGTTCCCTTCTGGGAATTTGCATGCCATTCCTTCATTTGGAAGGCAGTTAGCCGACCCTCACCCAAACACATCTCAAAGCCCAGTACAAAAGGCTACTGCAGTATGGCGACGGCTCCGCCGAGCTGCATCACTCCTGGGCCTTGCTGCCCTCCTCTGTTACCTCTGCCGAGCTCCCCAGTTTGACAGCTGCAGGTTCCTCCAAATTCCCAGAAGCTTCGGAGTCAACTCTGGAGCGCTTGAACCTGCGGTCGGGATACTGGCTGTTGTCAAAAGGCATGCGATGGACACAGAGAACATGGGTCTTCAGATTTCCCTTCTGAGAGGCACTGTACGGGCAGTATCTGCACTGGAAAGGCCTGTGACCTGTGTGACAGACGAGAGGCTGGTTAGGTTATTTATGCCGCGTAACCGGTGCCTGCAAACCCGCCTGTTGCACAGCCTGACAAAACCGAGCGAGCCAGAGCCCCCTAAGCAGAAATCCCTCCTGCTGGGTGGAGGATACTTCAGCAAGAGCAAGAATTCTGTGCTGTTCCGCACCATGCCTCCTTAAAGAAACTGCATCTTAAAGATTCTGTTTCCGATTCTCCCCAGAAGTGAAGCTATTTCATCTCCCTCCTCAGACACAACTGTAAATTCATCAGCCTGCGATCCAAACTAAACTGGTGTAAACAAAGTGCAATCGTGTGCGAGACTGCCTTCTTCTACCCTGCTTAATTATCTCCTTTATTGAAGTGCAATTCAAGGATGACAATGTGCAGACCCTTTGTCTAATAAACACACTTTGTCTTTGGGTGGATTTCTGAGTAAAGAATTGCATGTTTTATTTTAATCGCACAGATTACTTTTTAATGGAAAGAAATAATGGATTGAGATAACCAAGTCCTCAAACCTGCAAACATTTACTCCAGTGAGATTACTCCTGTGAGTAAAGATACGCAAGCACATAAGTGTTTGCTGGACCAGGGCCTGAGGTTATCGCCAGCTTTAAAGTGAAATGTTCGAGCTAGATTAGAAAAGGAATGTTAATGCACAAAATCTGATAGACGCAGTTCTAGTGGGAGAAACAGCAACCGACTGCAAAATGAAGGCATGAATGAAAGATATCACTTCTTAGTAAGGCTATCAATACACTCTGCCATATTTTTCAGAGTATTGTGACTTTGGATCGTCATGCTGTATCTGGTTTTGGAGCTTATGTTTCAGCAATCACATTTCAACCTATGCTGGGAAGTTGTTGATGTGTTTTACTGGAACTTTATGAGCTTTGTTTCTCAAATTAACTTAAACCAGGACCATCTGAGGTCAAATGCGCTTAGCTTGCTTTAATTTGCTCAAATAAATGAATAAATAAATGTGCCAGACCATCTACATAAAGCCAGGATAAGTGAAAAACAATACCCTATTTCCACATTTGAAGAGCACATTTTCCATCGCTGTTGTGGTGCTACCTAGCAGGCATAAGCCAGACACTGGTGCAGCAGAGCAGTACAGTACTATGCTTCCTCCTGTGTGGGAGGGGCTGGGAAGATCTTGCCTCGATTTTAGGTGGGATTCTAGCAGGAAAGCAAACAGATGCTTTTTGTGCATTGGTCCAATGCTACCCATATTGGAGTGGGAATGCCACTGTATTCCTCCCAGTAGTGGTGGGAGCCTGGACAGCTGTTAGATTTAACCTCTCACTGCTACTGGCACACCGGTGCGAGGATCTCTAGGAAAGCAGATTCACCTGAACCAGTGCTAGTGCTCTGGGTTGCTAAATTAACTTCCCACATTTAAAGTAACATCGAAACTACCACTTAATTGCTGAGTCCTCTAAAACATACTGCTTGCTACCCAGAGGAAAGAAGTCATAGAATCAGCCAGGCTGGAAGAGACCTCCAAGATCATCCAGTCCAACCTAGCACCCAGCCCTAGCCAATCAACCATGGCACTAAGTGCCTCATCCAGTCTTTTCTTGAACACCTCCAGGGAAGGCAACTCCACCACCTCCCTGGGCAGCCCATTCCAATGCCAATCACGCTCTCTGGGAAGAACTTCCTCCTAACATCCAGCCTAGACCTCCCCTGGCACAACTTGAGGCTGTGTCCCCTTGTTCTGTGGCTGGTTGCCTGGCAGAAGAGACCAACCTCCACCTGCCTACAGCCTCCCTTCAGGTAGCTGTAGACAGCAATGAGGTCTGCCCTGAGCCTCCTCTTCTCCAGGCTAAACCTCGGCTCCCTCAGTCTCTCCTCATAGGGTTTGTGTTCCAGGCCTCTCACTAGCTTCATTGCCCTTCTCTGGACACGTTCCGGCACCCCAACATCTCTCTTGAATTGAGGAGCCCAGAACTGGACACAGTACTCAAGTGTTAAGTACAGTCCACAGTTGTTATGCCCAGGACTACAGGTATGTTTCCTTTCTCAAGGACTCTCCTCTAGCTTTTGCTTTGACAAGTTGAAGACTACACGCAAGACCTCGAACATGCATGCTTGTGCATAAAATACAGGATGGAATGTGGGCTGGTAAAAAAAGACATTTTCTTCAACAACTTCATAAGGGAAAGGATATCTTTAAGCTGCTAATCATTACCAAGTCAAATTTCAGTGGAAAATTTCATAGCAATAGCAATGGAACAAAGATACATAGATGATGTTACAGAAATTCTATTGAGCTTTTATAGAAAAATTTCAGCTGGAAGATATGAGGAATCAGTCAACAAAGAGATTGAAGATGTCCCTAGTGCCTCTTAGAGTCAGTTCTAAAATCAATACAGAAGCACAAATATCCTAATAAAAATTTGAATATAATAGTATTGAAAACTGTAAGCTCTTTCAAAATTGTTTGAATACGAAGAAGATCCAGCAAAAGCCTCATTTCCACCATCTCAGAACATTTAGAATTATCTGGGAAAAAAAATGTAAGGAAAGCATTACTTCTCACTCACTGTTTGCTAAAGTCATCAGAATCCACAGCTGAGTTCTGGACTCTTCCTTTCCGTCTCCTTTTTTTCCCTCCAGGGTAATACCTCTGACCAGGCAGACCTACAGGGCCAACTGTGTACTCTGCTTGGGGAAGTGCTAAAATGTTTGACCAAAGTCAGAGAACCACCTTCCATTATTTCCAGTATCTAATCTGACCATCTGACAACTGGTTCCCTTGCTCAGGACAGAAGATACCCTGTGTAGTTGTGACAAATGGTACAAGTTGCTCCCCAACCTTACTTACTCCGGTTTCGTTGTGCTTTGGAAAAAGCAAAAAGCTATCTTGTTTATTTGGCACTTCTTTTGTGCTGCAGTGGCCACTGACTGGATGAACAACAGACAATGTGATATCCCTGATAACTGCTCACACCGCAGCATGCAGAGACCACAGACAGAGCAATGCAACTTCAGGAGCAGGCACAATGTGCCCCTCAGCCGCTCTGCATCTCTCCAACATCACGTAGCATGCAAACACACTGGGCAGTGTTTGCTAGAACTAGTAGCCAACAGTGAGAGATCTCACCAAGCAGCTCTTAACACTTTGCTCAGAAGTAGCTATCATTAAATGGCCATCCTAATTCCTTCCTGCAAAGGACAAATCTAAACAACGAATTCACAAAGCACAAATGGAGCTAATCACCTCACGTGCCAGGCTAAAAGTAAACTCATTCTGCGACCATCAAACCAAGTTCAAAATCATGCAATCCCATGCAGAGAATACAATTTGCTATTCAAGGCACTTTAACAAATCAGACAGTACAAAGTGTACCTACAAGGATTCAGTTCTGCATTGCCTCCCCCACAACTTACTTTTTCAGGCCATCAAAATTTCACATCACTGCCTTGTGAAAAGTAAGTACACAATAAGTTAATTTGTATTGTCACTATGCAGTACAACTGTGGTAAAGAGCACATTCATTTTTAATCCCGTATGAATAATATATAAATATGTATACAGAGTGAGGGTCACAGGAAAGCAAGCGGTACATTGTTTACAGCAGAAGTAGTACAAAACCCAGAGATTATTCTCACTTGCAAAGATAACAATATCTGCAATTTGCTTGTAACTAAGGGGTGAAGGAAAATGCCCATTTCTCTTAGGTATCCTATCCATTAATTTTAGCTTAAAAACTTGTTGTGGGCAGCAGGCTCTTGAAACAACCCTTCCCAGATAAATTGGTAATAAATTTATAATGTTATATCTAGCAGTGGTTGGTAGGTTCTTTCTTAGCAAGCTACAGTTCATATATATTTTACTCACTGTAAATCTTCCAATAAAATTATATGAAAGCCCTTAAAAAAAAAAAAAAATTAAAAATCCTCCTGATAGCAGGGGAGATAACGCAGAATGCGTTGCAGCTGTAGTAAGAAGAATCAGAGTAAAGGGCAAACTATGGTGCATCTTTCTCTGATTAAAAAAAAAATGGGGAGAGAGGACAATATATTGTTTGCAGATGAAATAATGTTGTGAAGAAATGTTGTTGGACATCTGTGAGTGAGTGCGTGAAGAAACTTTGTAATCCTCTGGATGGAAGTCGTGGGTCTAAGAAATGGATCGGTAGAAAATAAGAAAGAGTTAAAATGACAACAACGGTAGCTGGACTCAAAGAATATTTCGAGAAGGTGCAGGTTTCCTAGGAAGGGTGATCACTTCCAGTACCTGCTGAAGTCAGTCCTCCGAAAGTGATGTAAACCTTCCAGGATCAGACACAGTAATGGCTGCAACAACCTAGGCTCATCGTCTTCTCTAGTTTTGACTGCACCCTGGACTAAACAAGGACTGTGAACAGGAGGTACTTTATGCTCAGAATGGAAAACTTTTCTGTGGGACCAACACTTAGAAGAACTCCTCAATGTTTGAAACTAGTCTACCTTTTCAAAAATATATGCTGCTTCATTAATTTAGGCTTTGAAGAAAAAAAAAAAACCCACCAACTTTGTTTTTTTTATCCTTCAAGTTTGTGATCTGATATGTTGCTTTGTGACACATCACGTCAGCCCGCATCAGTCACATCGCGTTAGGTTTCGTAACATGGCATAACTGATGCAGCCCAACATGGTGCATCAGCTGAACCCAGCCAGAAAATGCAGGGTTTGAAAAAGACATGGATCTACAAGTCTGGGGTTAGGACCATTTAAAGGAAAACATGCTTAAAGCAGGGACCTTGGATTTAAACACAGCCATTGCCCACGAGTTGCTAAGGATTCGAATACTTGCAAAGCATGTTTTGCTTTGTCTTGTCTTCAAAACTCAAAGTGTATTATTGGAACTCACAGAAAGTCAATGTCAACCTAGTGTCATTGGGTTACTTACTGTAATCCAAACACTGCTAATAGTTACTAATTTATTAACTTTGATATGGATCCATTATTTAAGATTAGCACAAAGGAATACACAAGCAAGTGAGAGAGAAAGAGTGATGAATGCTAAAGTCCTTTTCATTAAAAAAAATCATTTACATGGTCAAGCTGCATTAATTCCCTACTTCTAAAAATATTTGATCTGCATCCAAATTCTATAAAAAATTCCACAAAGAAACATCTCATTTTTGTGGTATTGCAGGCACATATGTAGGGGTTTGCACTAAAATGTAAAAATGGGCATTGGACTAGTCACATGAATAAGATCAGGAATTTATTCCAGATTGTTAAAAGTGTACTAATCACAGCAAAATCGTGGCTTTCTCCCAAAGCAGTAAGAAAATGGTAATTTGAAAGAAAAATGCCAATAATACATCACACACAAGCCGTCTGTTGTCCCCACTACACCACTTTTTATTATGTTGCATATGTGTACATATATACACACAGATACACACATACAGACACACAATTTAATGCACAAATTTAGGGGAAAGGCAGAAGAGCAATAAAATGATGAACAGAAAACAAATGCTGTGCAATGTACTATACATTAGAATTAAGTCCTGGATAAAAAGTGTTTCTTAGATATGACATTTGTTCCCTTAAAATTAAAAAATGGCCATGATTACCTGACAGAATGTTTTTCCTTCGATGGCCAACAGCTATAGCACTTACTGCAATGAAATACAGCAAACTCATTTCAGATTTTTTTTGCCTGGTTTAAGAATATCCTTTCGGTGAGGATCGGAAATAATAGCAATTACCTCTTTAAAACAAATAAATTATTCCCTCGCTAAGAAAGATGTGAAAAGCCTCAAAGGTTTTAATTTCTTGGAGGCAAAAATCTTTAGCTGAGATATTGGACATCGAAGACCTGGACTTGACCCCCTGGGCTGCCATGGCAATGCCAAATGGCCAGAACCACCTCTGGCCATGACTCCTGAAGGACCAGCTGCAGTGGCTTAGGTTGCATGGCCACTGCCTCCTCCACTGAGATGCTCAGTCCCACAACACTGCTGGTGGAACAATCCATGTAATCACACATCTGCTGGAGTGCAAAGTCAGCAAGCCACTCTCAAACCTTCACTGAGCCTCAGCCTCCCCCGGAAGAGCTGCTCTAAACCTGTTTTCTTCCTACACAAGCTTGTATTTGAGTTACAATCATCTTAAAACAGATGAAGTATGTGTTGCCTTACAGCAACAGTGGCCATGCACTTTCTGTGTAGGAAGACTTTTTGAACATCTTCAGTTCTCTGGCAGTAGGCTGAACACACGGCTTTCTCAGCTCAGTCTCCAGGTTCCAAGCATCTTGGTGAACACTGCCATTTTAAAGTAATGCTATTAGAGCATAATAACAGGCATTTGCAAAGGGAGAACTATTTTCATTCAAATCTTGGCTACTGTGATTTCCTTTAATGTATAAATTTTCATAAATACATTTACTATCCACAGCAAACATCCCAAGTACTGTATGCATTACCCAGGAGAGCAGAATGGCTCTAAAGCAGCCATTCTGATCTGGACCATAACAGTATGGATGGGAAAATGCTGAATAAATATATTTGTCCAACAGGCAATAATGGTTCTGATTGAGCCATTCCACTTTATTGGTCTCAAAATATGCATTTTATGAAACTCCCAAAATACCAGACAGATTAAAGTACATCCAATCAGGTTCATATATGTAATAAAAAGTTTTTATAAAACAATTGAAAAGTGTATGTTTATTTACACATAGGTCCAGGACTCACCAAGATGGTCATCTGGGAAAACTGCAGTATTCTGTGATGTTTATATGTTCATTGGATTAAAAATAAAAAAAAAGGAAATAAAAATATTAAAGCTCTCTATTTCATGTTGACCAGGAAAAGCCATAAAAACAAAAACCCTTCTCTAAGTTTTTTTACATGATTTACCATCAAAGTATACACTAAAAAAATGTCCTAAGAGTTAGCAGAGGAATTGTTCATAATAAGCGCTAGACTAGTCACCTAAATCCTCCTCCTCCTCCTCATTAACAGAAGGGAATAGATACTTCCAGGGGTAGCTGGACCAACAACTCAAAGAGCCTTCCTCTTGCTGAGCATCAGAGGTAAAATCTTAATTATTAGAGGACAAGTCTGGAGTAAAGACCCTGGTCATGGCAAAACACAGTCACCACCCTGATCTCCAGCAAATGTATTAAGAATATTTGGGGAAATTGCCCTAAAACTAGCAGCATTTATCTACCTATGAAGTCTACTGTTGCAGGTTAGTCATCTGGGAGGAATCCTCTCTAGGGATGGTGCATAGCACTGTCCTGAGGCCAGCACCAATCCAAAACTACCACATGGAACCCTGGTCCTGGTGCCTTGCTGAGACAGACATTCAGTCTACAGATACCTGCACGGGAGGAGAGTGGCAAATGACGGAATCATCATTGGCTGCAGAAGGGTTGGAGAATGAAAAGACCTAATCTGTAACTAATATGCTTCACACATTTTTACTTTTTTTGTTTGTTTGTTTGTTTTTCAAATATCCATTCACAGGAACAAATTAAACCTTCAGATACCTACACAGCTTTGCTGAAATGTAAGCAAAGGTGGAGTCTGCTCTTGATTTAGTATATTATGCAGTGATTGGTGTTTCCAAATAGCTGTTTCAACTTGCTGATTAATACACTAAAGGATACTGGTGACAGTGAAAAGCAAAGGTTGATGGTACACTTTATATTTAACACATATTATTAAGAGATTAAGTTAATTTCACACATTTACCCTAAACTAAAGACAGCACTTAAAGTAATAGTTCAATCCCTATCTTAAAATTTATAATCACTAATTATCACACACTAATTTTTTCCTTACAAGCAAAAGAATAAAAAACCAAAACAAAACAACGAAACCACACCAGCAAACCAACTCTGCTACCTAAACTGCAGCCAAAGGTAGGCCAATATGACACAGCGGCCAACAGCCACAGGGGTGTTCATGAGAAACAGAAACAAGTAGAAAATTCTACCACTGTCATATACATATATAAAAACTTACTGAACAAATCAGCCACAAATTCATGGAAACTATCACTAATTTAACCTTTTTTACAGAGACCGTGGAGGGTAGATCAAGGAACTTGCTAGCCCTCTGCCATACACTAAATACAAGCAAATTATTAAATGGCTAGTGAAGTCACTGCTGGTGTAAGACTTGCAGTTCCTGGGAAAACAAACATCTCCTATTTCCTTTGCAAAGCTGATAAAGTAACAGGATTACTCAGCTCCAGACACTCAGCACAGAATTTGTCTCTTTTTCAGAACATAAGCTTTTCGCGCAGGAACTTCTGCTTTAGAAATAGAAAATAGGAAAGCATCAGCAGAATAACTGAAAAGGTTATTCCTAAACAAACATTAAACATGATGTAAACCTTGTAAAACAAAAAAATGTGAAGAACAGATGAAGAGTTTGCTTTCTAAAGACTGACATATTTCAGGCCATCGTGGCACAGCACCCCATGCACGGCAGCACACCAGTTTGGGTTTTGACATGACAATATGAGTTACGAGCCCAGTGCTTCAGTGGGCTCCAAATGAGGTTAGTGGGAATGCTGTCATTGATTGAGCTTGAAATGCCAGACTATCCGTGCCCCATGATTTTGGAAATGTAATTACATTTAATTTTTCATATTTATTTACTTTGCTCTATACACATAAGCAGACAACAGACTTCTTACCAAAGGCGCTAGGTACCTGTTTTAATGATCAGGCCACCTAATGGCAACGGTTACAGCAACTTACAAATGCTGCGTTCACAATCCCCTTTGTAATTCTAGGCACACACTAACTTGGCTAAAAAATACAAATGTTCATCTTCAGCCATGCCTCCCACTCTGGTACCAATTCTTGCTCTTCCAAAGCCAGTTCATCCCTTCTTCTCTGCAGCCTGGGCCCCTCCACATGAAAGGCAAGAGGTACCCAAGACAGGGAGAAAATGGGTTATAGCCCTTTGTCAGCTTTCTCTTCCTCTTACGCTTTGGGTATCCCAGCAGACTGCAGCTGAAGAAATGTATTTTGAAGGTGAGTGGCAGGCTTTTTTTTAATATTAACTAACCCCAAGTTCTTCTGATTATCAAAACTACATATTCAGAGTCCCACCTTTGTCTTTACTTACATATTTCAATTAATTGTTATGTCTATTTACTCCTTTACTTGTTTTAATCACACCAATAACATTATATTCCCATTCTAACCCCCCTGAGCAAAATATCTCAGTTTTCCTACTAGGTCATTCACAAGTTTTCTGTCTAATGTTCTGCCATATTTTTTAATTGTCTTAGTAAACATTTATTATTTCAGGGAGCATTTAGCACTTCTGGAATTAAGCTCTATTTGAATTTAATGTACCTATGATATCCAGAATAAATGCTCTACTGGTGGCACTGGGATTTTAGCAGAGAGATTGCGCAATTCAGAGGTGCTAATAGGAAAGGCCTTGCCAGCAACCATATTTTGCTACCAAATGTCCTTTATTCTGCCCAGCTATTCATAAATACAGTGGCAATTTCTCTTTCACTCTAGGCAACTGTCTTGAGCTTATTTATTTTATTAGGTGGAATGACATTTTTTTAAATCCCATAGTCAGCTTTCTAAACTTTTCCTGCCCACATTTCAATGTGTAGTATCTTCCGCTGGCATCAAACACGACAGCCACGCAGCCTGCATCACAGAAAGACCTGTCTCTCTATGTACAGCCAGGTAAGGATCAGGAGACTCCCCATCAGTCTCCTCATCTACAAAGCCACTAAGTGGAAAGGGACAGAGTTATCCACATGCTGAAGTGGGACTCTAAGCTAGAACTGCTTTCTCTACGTATGATGTCACTTACGCTAAGCATGCTCTTCTTTAATTTTTGTTGTTGCTTTGTTATGCAATTGGGGTAATTTAGATGGCATTTTGTCACAATATAACTCATCATGTACCTAGTGATTCTCTGTCTAGAGCAGCACGTTAGGAAGGAGACTGAGGAAGAAGAAAACAATGTAAGTAAATAAATGTCCAGCTCACTAGTTGCTAATATTTGAAATTGTCCACGAGTAGCTCACAACCCCACTAATAATTCTGCTAAAACATTACTATTAGCTCTTTCTGGAATTTCGTGAGTGTAGTTCACAGAACAAGCCATTATCAGCAATGCTGCAGCATTATGTGCCATCACTGCACTGAATCACCACCGCCTGGAGTTGGGGAATTACAGCAACCCACCTCTCACCACACATATCCTATATTGGCATGCATATAGATAATGTCTCTGTTAAAAAAAAAAAAAAAAAGACAGACACATTTTTATCATAGCTCCTTCAACAAATCATGAGCTTAAACAGTAAAAATTTAAAGGCTGCAAAGAACAAATTGAGCGTTAACTTTGCAGGACCTCTCCCCTTGGAAAGTACTGTTGATGCTGTTGCAGAAAAGTGTCTTTTTTATTAAGTCACAAAGGAAATGCTTTCTCCCTTTCTCCCTTTCTTTTCTACAAAAGGCTCTCTAAAATGAAAGGTGTCAGACTTTGCTTTTTTCTTCTTGGCATGATCCAGAATGTATGGCTGAGGAATGACAGATGTCTGCAACCAGCTGCAATGAAGCATGCTAAAGTTTCAGTCTAATCCACTTATTTCACTGCAGTCACGTAAACCAAAACAAATGGGCAGTGCCTTACATTATAAAAACACAGCAGCATTACTTTGTTGCATAATGTAGCTGATACGCCATCTTTTTATCATTTTTCCTACTGCAGAAAGAATTCACCTCTTTATTAAAAACAGCCCCTGAAAGTTCCCTCGTTCTGCTTGCCTCTATTTTTTTCTTTTAGTGTCACAGCAGTCTTGCTATGCCCCATGCATTACTCAATACACTGCTATTATAAAAACGCCGTCATATTTTTCTAGGGAAGGCTGCTTTTGTTTCTAAAAGCACAATCCGAAAAGCCAGAGGGCTTGATTCTGTTCTCGCATCTTTGCTGCGAGCCCACGGTTAGAACGGGTCTGTGCTGCTCTGAAAGAGGTCAGGATTGGACCTGCCATCAAACCGGTACGGGTTTCAGCTGCATAACAAGTGCACCAAGGACTTACCCTTAGTGGGTAAAAATGAAAACACCTCCACATTTCTGCTTTTTACTGATCAAACTGGAAATGTCAGCAGAGATGCAACTAATAACCTTAATCTACTCTAGTAACCTCATTCAAAAAAAAAAATCCCCATTTTAATAAGGAGGAAGAGCCTTTGCTGATGTGTTTACTGAAGCTCCTGAAAGGCTGATGTGTTTACCGAAGGTCCCTCTCCCCTCACCCCCCTACGCCCCCCCACTTCATTATGCCAGAGGGAGTATAACCTAAGTGAACATGGCATCGCTTCCTGGGAAGGGAGACCCTGCCTCACTCCGACATGTAGTGCAGCAACCTTTTGAACCCTCCCTCCTTTAATCCTTGTACGGAAAGGGAAAGGATGAGGAGTCATGTGGCTCCCTCCCCGCCAGCAGTTTCAACAGCTGGGAAGCACTCTTTCAGCGCAATTCATAAAAAAAGATGTGTTGGATTTCGCCTATGGCAGAATGGTGTACAATTTCTGGCCCTTCAGGCTAAAACAATAAATGCAAAGAGGAAAATTTGAGATTTCCCCCCTTAAACTTCCCACAACAACCTCAGCAAAACCACATGACTTGTCTTGTACAATCTCCCTGGTGTTTTCAGTGCTACTTTGGCAGGAAATCAGAATTACTGTTATATAAATTCCAACTGATGCCAGAGCTACCATCTGTGAGTAAAACTGCTTCACCTACGTCTGCCGGCAGAGCCACTCTCCCAGAGACAAGGGAGAAGGGGAAAAAAATTTGATTAATTTGCAGAATGCTTGTGATTTGCTCATATATTATTATAACTGCTCATCAGCACATGACAAATTCCCAGCACTCCGCACAGGAACCCGTTCAGTTTCAGCAGTTTTTTGCGTCGGCACCTGACAGACTGCAGAGCCACTAATGACTTTCAGATGCTTACAAACAGTAATTCTATCTTCAGAATAAAAAGAAAAATCCGTAGGAAGAAAAGAGTAGAGTTAGTCTATTCCATTTCCTTCCTGTATATCAACATGATTTAACTCTTCGGGGCAGCAGCAGTTCTAGGATCACAACACGGCTGCTCCTTGCCTGTAAAAGACAAAGACTGCCAATCTCAGGGGGAAAGGTGGAAGCAAAAGCCAGTCTCCAAAGGCTTTCACTACACCAGCTCCACAGAGAGACAGATACATAGCAGGTAGCCTGGGAAAAGGCACACCTACTCTGCAGTACAGAAATAAAATACATGCTCTTCCCAGCGCTCCTGAATTCTGTATCTATTTCCCAATTTTAATAGTTCCGATACCCTTTTGCATTTGCAGGGAACACATCTGCTTCCTAACTGCAGCCGAAATGTTGGGTTTTTTTCCCCTTTAAAACTATGATTATGCTTTCTGAAGCACTGTCTGTGTGCTTGATTGCCTGTTTTAGATTAGAGATTTTAGCAAGGAAACAAAGACTTCAGAGTGCACATCAGTCCTGCATATGAGAAACCACAGAAGGAATAAGCAATAAAATGTGATGCACCATCTGTCCACAAACAATAACCTGGATGTTCTGAAGGCTTACAAATTATTTAGCACACAACCTCACCAAATTATAGGACCCTTAAATAGAGCAATAGACTGAGAATGAGAACCTCTTTGATGTCCTTTTGTATTCCCCCNGATTGATTGCTAACAGTTGAGGTATTTCTCAATGACTATTGGAGCAAGTTGATTTTTATTAAGTAGATCTCCATAGAATATTTTGCCACAGATTTGAACAGTGGGATATATGCTGCCTCCCTAGCCCTAGCCTGCTGCAAACAGATTGTTAATCAAAAGACAGTCTAAAAGAATAGTCAATTGGGAAATTCAGTCCTAAGGGCAAAATGCTGCCCTCGAAACTCATGCACAACTCCCACTGGCTTCCATGGGAGCTCATGGGAACGCTCAGTGAGGAATTTGACTTTATTAAGTACTAGAGGGTTTCTGACTGGACTCTTGTGGAACAAATCTCTAACAAAGAACCAGATTTTTTTTTTTTCCAAATCATATCCTGCTCTAATTAAAAATAAAATGACATTTTTCTTAGCTGTCATGCTGAAGCACAGTGATTTTGCATGCAAAACACATTAGCAACTGAGCACACTCCAGGTATTGTAAACTGGAGTATGTCAAAGCCACTGGATCCCTAGACAAACCTGGCATCTCTCAGCAACATGCACACACACCAAAACCAAGATATTCAAAGACTCTCTTTTTGGACAGAGGATTTTGATTAAACATATTTAACTATGAGATCATGTTAAAACAGCCAGCCAGACAAACATAAAGAATACTTTCTTGGATTATGTTTTTTTCTTTTCATACATAATGAATTGCATGATTTCTGTATCTACTGTTTCATTCAACCTCATCTCTACATTATAAATTATCTATTTAGTGAGCACTAGCATTTCTTTCTTCTGATTGATGCTTTTAAACACATCTTCCAAAATAAACCTGCATCCTTAAAAGATACCCATTTCATTTTAAGAAGAGCTTTGCTACCATTTATTAACAACCTGCTCTAAATATTTCTTTTGCTCTGTTTTCCATAGATTTTTTTTTTTCCTGGGTTTTCTCAATACAGTATTTCCCACACTGGCTCTCATCTAGAAAACATCCAGACTCACCTAACTACGGTCCCCTTAGTGTGCCCTTTACTCTCTTGTCTAGATGGCAGATCAAAATTCAAATAAAAATAGATGTTAGAAGACAGAGGATTTTTTTTTTTTTATCATATTCTCTTTGACAAACAGGGGCCAAGAGGGAGGTAACTATAATTAACTTTAGATGTGCCTAATGTAACTCCATTATCATTGACGAGTCTTATGGAGAGACACTGAGAGGTAAAAGTGCCTTCTAGAATTTCATTGTGGAGCCAGCACTATTAAAGAATATTTCAGTATTTAGGCCCTGATTCAGCAAGTTGCTGAAGGTTATGCATGCTATAAAGCCTGTAAGTCATCCCACAGACCTGTGTGGAAATGCCCGCATGCTTATACAATGCACAAGTGTAAGGTGTCTCCAAGCAGGGGCCTCGTAGTCTAACCCTTACTTACAAAGATTTGTAAAAGAGACACAAAAATTTACCGTGGGGCTAAAAGCTGGCACATCACATTGTTTCACTTTGAATCCACGCTCCTTTTGCATTTGTTCTTGTGTTTATTCTTATGTTGTATTCAATTCTGGTGAGAGAGCGACAGAGGGACCCAGTGATGCTGGGTGTGCAAGGGACCACCAGGCCATCACCTGCGGAGATGCAGGCACAGTTCAGCCTTGGCCACCACACAAATGCTGGCTGGAGCACCCTCGGCTGGTGAGAGGCAACTGGCCATCAACTGGTAGGGGGGGAAATCTAGCATCACAACGGGCCACCCAGACCTGGCTGCACATGTTGCACACAGACCAATCATCAACACTCAAGATTCGAGGAGTGCTGTTAGCTCTTACATGTCCCTAAATACAAATGTTTTCGGCCAGAGAAGGGAAGATGAGGAAAGTGCAGCAATTCCATAAGATGTTCAAAGAAACCAAACCGAAAAGCCACTTCCAGTAACTTCTGTGGCAGTCAGTACACAAAGGAACAGGTACTACTGAGGATTCTGAGTAAAACTGTAGAGGTGTTGACATTTCCATGGGCAGTATCCATTTAGGGTGTTGAGGTATTTTTGATGATTTAGAGTACGAGCCGTCCACACCTCTCTCTGCAGAACTGAAGCCAAACACAGTATGTAAGGTAGCAAAAAGGGAAATGCTACTGCTATCAGTACCTAGCACACTGAAGCCTGATTCCAAGCCTGCTGCCTATGGAAAAGCCACTCAATCTCATGTAAGCTTCATTGACTTCCATTGTCTTCCAGAAAGAAGGCTTACTTATATGAAATCGATGGCAGGCTCTCAGCTTTCAAGCAAACAGATATCCACTTGGGTGCCTCTGTGTATAAGCCAAAATCATTTTGCAACAAAACTAATGTATACAGTGGTTAGAGTGGGCCAAAATATTTGCCTTCCAGAGAAGCCACGCGATTCCTCTGATTTCAACAAATAATCTGACCCAGGTAACTCTCCTCTATCTACCGTTACTCTAATCAGAACAGAAAGGTCTATAAATGTACTTAAAGAGACAACTAAAAAAAAATTAATCTGTGGTTTAACTTAAAGGTCAACTCAATACATATTGAGAAGTCAACTGAAATTCTGCTATTAAATATAATCACTCCTTCTAGGGTGGTAAATACAGCGTGGAAAGACTCATTAGAAGCCAAATTCTGATCTCAGAAAAGTGCAGGACTGGAGCTGCAGGCAGACAGAGGAGAGCAGGGCTGGCCTTGCATACCTAGCCCTCCCAGTTTGAGCCTCTGAGTACCACAACCCAGGCTGCATCCATTCCATAGGATGCGATTAAGGTATTGAGATATTTTTTTAAAATACATTCTGGGTTTATTGTTGGACTTCTTCCATCTTTCTGGAATTCTGCTTTCAAGCCTATTCCCTAACTCTAAAGCCTGGGGAGATACTTTCTCGTACAAAGAAAGGTGAGAGATTTTTTCTTTAATCAGGTGGCTACCACAGTGAAAGCCTCTCAAAACCAGGAAACTGCTCCAGCCACCACAGTAAGATGGGGAAAAGCGAGGACAGTCATAGAACCCTGAATCCTCACTCCTGCCTCTTGGCTCTATGGCAGGTGTCATTATTCTAGAATATTCTGTCCTTCCTAGATAGTCTAGAATGGTAGAGTAACGAGCTGTCATTCTCCATGCCATCATTCATCAGCCCAAACCTGATTTCCTATTCCTTAAAAGAAAGAAGTAAATTGGATAAGGCTCACCTAGCATTTTGTACGTTGACAAACCTTTTTCATTTATTTCATCTATAGAAGGTGTATTATAGGCAGCATCTGCTGAAATAATGTTAAAGATTTGAGTATTGGGGGGCGGGGGGGGAAGAGGGGAGGAGGCAGAAAGGTCAGATTTAAATCCTGAAGGTAGCATAAAATATTTAGCTAAAACTGTTTGTATATATTTTTTCTATAGCATGTGTCCTGACAGTGTCACCATCAGCACGGGCTCCAGAATTCATAATCCACTGTGCTATTTTTTAGAATACTTTGATTTGTTTATTAACTGTGCTTTCCTATTTCTGTGAGATATAGACATCGACAGTGAATAGACCTTCTCTAATTGAACTGATAGCTTGAAAGTGAACATGTCCTTGAATTTACACTGAAAGATAGACAGTGATTATTTATAATAAGGGATTTAGTCAACTGCCTTTCCATTTGTATAGCAAGGAGTTTATCAACAGACCATGTTTAGGTAAATAGTGCTAAATAAGATAAATTCTGTATTAAAGGACGAATGTCTCACAGTGTCAGATGTACAAGGAAGAGACATTTGGCTGATGATATGTCCTGCAAGTATAAAAGAGAGTATTAAGATAACACTTCATGCTAGCATTAATACATCAAAGTTCTGGACTGACCTGTTTCATCCAAAGTGAAAGCGAGGATGCTCTTAATTCCTAAGATTAATTTAATTCAGAAGGCATTCAGCCTTATGTCCTGTTTTGTAGCTTTGTAAGAATTGCTGGATTTGCAAAACAGCACGTCTGGACGTACGTTAATAAATGGTCTGTATTTGTCTAGCCAGATTTGAAGCCTTCCTTTAAAAAAAACCACACACACACGCAACTCAGGCTCTGTGAGCTTGCTTTGCCCACAATATTAGAGCTTAGCTATCTCCTTGCTGAAGGGCCTATTTGTCTGCTTTAAGTGAAATCACTCAATTCTCAAAAGTCAGTGGAGGACTTTGGAAGGGGGAGGGCTGGGAGAGGCCACTCCAAATAAGTTCCATTAATCAAAAGACACAGTCTAATGTAACTAATATTTTACAATTAGAGAAGACAAGATGGAACTAAAAGCCATCTATCTCTCTTACACCACATGATCATCGATTCATAATCAGAAGACTGAGAGTAGCACAAAGATGCATTTACAAGGGCTGGGGGAGGGGGCTTGGTCGGAGCCGGAGATAATGAACACGATGAGAAGGAGCAGCGCTGAAGGCTGGGGAAAGATGACAGAGTGGTTCAATGGTGACGGATGACACGAAGATGAGTACTGATACCTGACAGGCAGCGAATGATGACTGCAGTCCTTTCCCACCATTATGATCCTCAATTATCTTGGTAAGGACTACGGAAAAAAAAAAGCCGAAGTGGCTCAGCCCATTCGTTTATTTATAAGCTGGGGTAATGCTAGAGTGTACCAGGCTGCTGGGAAAGGCCACCTTTTCACAATTTGATCAGCACTTTATAGGAGCTGTAGTTTTCATTGTCAGCGCTCATGGGCACAAGGGGAAATGGGTAAAATACAGTACTTGTCCATCTGTTTTGTAATAAAATTCCTAAATCTTCAAAGGGAGTTATTTTTTTTCTTTCACTGCCACCTTCAGGAAAAAAAATCAAAACCTTGGGCTAACCAAAAAAGGAGAAAGCTCGCTTTGTATTTGCACATTGAATTAGCGGCTGCAGCCTGTGCTCCTGAAATTACAACGCACGGATTTATCCAAATGTATAATACACGGTGGGGAACGAGCCAGCGTGAGCAAGAGCCGGAGCTGTGAGGAGCGCAGGAGCAAAGTGAAAGGGAACTTTTAAAAATTCTTCATTGATTTAGGGAATTATTAATAAAAAGGAAAGAAAGTTCACTCGAGACTGCTTTGTAGTTGCAGAAGATGCCACAGGCTAGTATTTCTATACCAGAGAATATGCCGTTCTGCTACATTATTTATTTTTAAAGACACAGATCTCCTAGCTATGTTGGAGTCGCTGCTTTTGAGAAAAGAAAAACAAATTAAGATTAATGTTCTACACAGCTCCCGACAGCAGTAAATATTTGATCAGAACAATTCACATTTAAATGTTGACATACAAAAAAAAAAAAATCATTTTTTGGAAGAAATATTTCTTCACCACTCTTTAACCGTAACTTTGCTTTCTTGTCCCCTTTACTACCTTGTCCTCTTAGAGAAACAAAGTCCTACAATGCAGCATCCTATTTCTCGCCCATGTTAAAAGAAAATGAAACCAGGTCAAAATCAGCTCTGCTTTAATATATATATACACAAAATAAAATCACATGTACTATACAGGTTACATGTGCTCTACCTTTTTCTTCTTGCAGCTTTACCCAAAGGAGTAGGCTGCTTGGCTGACCAACCTGAGGGGCAGCCCCTAAGCTGGCTGCTTGGCAGAGCTGCACAGCAAAGTGGACTGCACAGGCAGAGATGGGCATGGTGGGTTGCTCACAATGCCCTGCTCCTCCTCCGAGTCAGGGCACAGACACACAGCAAAGGTGCCACGCTGCACATTTTGGGGTAGCAGCAGTCCAGTCTCTCAAGTAGGATAAGGGAGGTTATTTGTCCCCTGTATTCAGCACTGGTCAGGCCACACACCTTGAGCGCTGGGCTACTCAATTCACAAGTTCTGGGCTACTCAATTCACAAGAGACGCTGAGATGCTGGAATGTGTCCAGAGAAGGGCAACAAAGCTGGTGAGGGGCCTGGAACACAGCTCTATGAGGAGAGGCTGAGGAAGCTGGGGTAGTTTAGCCTGGAGGAGGCTCAGGGGTGACCTCATTGCTGTCTACAACTACCTGAAAGGAGGCTGTAGTCAGGTGAGGATCAGTCTCTTCTTCCAGGCAACCAGCAACAGAACAAGGGGACAGAGTCTCAAGTTGTGCTAGGGGAGGTCTATACCTGGATGTTAGGAGGAAGTTCTTCACAGAGGAGTGATTTGCCATTGGAATAGACTGCCCAGGTTGGCGGTGTAGTCGCCATCCGTGGAGGTGTTCAAGACTGGATGAGGCACTTAGTGCCATGGTCTAGTTGATTGGATAAGGCTGGGTAATAGGTTGGACTAGATGATCTTGGAGGTCTCTTCCAATCTGGTTGATTCTATGATCATAGTAGTGGTTTTACAGGCCTGTCTGCCACACAACCTGCTCACCAGGGACAGGAATAAAACAGCAAAAAGCTGTCTATAGAACCAGCTTCTAGTGCACAAGTGAGCATGAGGAACCAGGTAAGCAAACTGGGTGTTACTAACACTTGAGGCAGCTGAAATCCCAACACACCAGGCTTCGTCCGACTCCACGTAAAGCCTTCCCATACACATTTCCTAGCTCCAGGACTGTCAGTACACAAAATACATCAGCAAAAAAGCCACACAAAAGCAGTAATGTGGTCTGTGGTGGAAGCAAAATGTCCCTCAGCGACACCAGTTCCTGTATGCCTGGTCTGTAGTAATAAGTAAAAGTTCAGCAGAGAGCAAAGTTCTAGATTTTGGTTACATACATTAAATAAAATAATAGACGTGGGAAAAAAGACAGTGACAAAACTCCTAAATATATTTGCAAATACTTGCATCAAGAATGGCTGTCTTAGACCCCTAGGTGTGCACTGGGCTGCTTGACCATAATAGGAACTGGGACATGAGAGTGGTTCCAGGTGCCAAGGGAAGGTGAGGTTACATAAGGACATGTGGGCTTATATCATGGCTACAAGGGACACTGTTGACAAACAGTACACCTCCAAAATGAAAGTACAGTATGTAACATACAGTACTTTTTATACATCCGCTTTTTAACTTTGGTGGCTCACCTTTGCACATGGTGAGATCACATGTGAAAGGAAGATATGGAACAAACCATACTTTGTATGAGAAAGGCAATACTTATCTCACGGGCAGTATATGCACAAGAAGTCTTGCTGCTGCACTACTACAAATATTCCCAGAAGCATTTCCCAGATTTTCATGTAGGGATCCCATGAAGAAATGTCCTTAATCTGCCCACTTCATACATTTGAGATTTAAGATAGGTTACATCCACGATCACCTCTCTAATTAGACCAAATAAAAGCTGCAGATGTGAGAAGCACGGTTCTAACGTAGGACTCTTAACAGCAATTGATCAAATATTACATAGTTGCAATGGCTTTCCATAAATACCATATCCTCAGAGGTGACACATAAAATGCATTTTTCCAGTGATTTTTTACAAGAGCACCTGATTCAGTTGTTCACAAGTTCAACTCATCTTCACATTTCAGCCTTTGCAGCAAAACAACTCTACTGCCATGAATGGGTTCACAATGGTGCAAGATTGGACCATCATAGTGATTAATTGGGCTAACTTAATCCGTACATTCGAATTAAGTAATCGCGCTCACAAATAACTAATTTAGCATGTTTAACGCAATAGTTTAATTTGCACACACAATCATACTCTTTGGGTAAATGAGGTACCCAATTATGAACATTTTTTTTTTCCTGCCTTTGCCTTCACATGTAAATTATTTAAAGAAAAAAAACCCACCTCATTATTTGTATTGAATTCAATGAAATAAGTAATTCTTGTATCTGCCAACATCACTTCTGTTTTCCTTACAACCATCAGGACTGAACTATGTACACTTATAAATTAGAAGGAAAATTAAAAGGATAAAAAAGGAAAAGAAAAAAAAAGTCTTAACATTAAAAATTGTTCTTGCTTGAATACAATTCTAGTAAGCAGGAATATTAGAATTTTGCTTGAATAAACACTGCAAGACTGAAGCTCTTAACTTCTAAAGCTCTTCAGAAAAGAGATTGTTTAGTTTTACAGTAGAAAATGTAGTTTTTAACATAATATTAAGGCTCGGTTATTAACAAATAAATAAGATACTAAGGATTATTCTGCTAGCAGTTTGGACCACGAGGGCAATGGAACAGCTGCCATTTCACACGCAGCAACAATACAAACTGAAGTTTACCTTTTTAGCATCCCTATAGCTTTCAACCACTGGGAAATGAATATTAATGCCTGAAAACCGCATTAATAATTTTGTACAAAATTAATCAGGAATTGTCTTCAAAACGAGAATGAAAAGAGGAGAAAACAAAATAAAAAGGGCAAAAGCACAGCCAAGCTATCAGCAGAACTACACAGTAAGCGACGAACTCGGAAATAATTACGCAGCCGAGCACTCCACTCCGGGTCTATCCCAGGCTTCATTACGATGCAGATATCGGGCGGTTTATGGCGTGTCCGCCCGCCTTTTGAGCCAACACAAAAACCACAGCCATCTACCGCTCCGCTGCTTCGCAGTTGCGGGGATGCCCGCCAGGAGACCCTGCAGCGCCAGCCGGGGGCGGTGCGCGGCACGGAAGGTACTGGGCCGAGGGCGGTCTGCAGCGACACCGCGAGGCCGCGCCGCAGTACGGCGCCGGTGGCGCAGGGCAGAGCGGGGCAGCGCAGCAGCGGTTGCGGGAGCGCGTCCCCGCGACGGGGCCAGTTGAAGCCCAGGTTACCGACCGGGACTGCGACTCCAGGCACCACGCTGTCCGGGAAGAGGATGGGGCATACCCTTATCCTTATATCCGGACCCTCCCATAGCATGGATACAAAAATAAAGCCCCAAACCCACGAAGGTCACAGCTGCAGCTGCTATTAAGCACTGTTTTGGCACCGAGAAGGGGGAAAGATGGGTAGGGGTGCAGGTTCAAGCTGAAAAACCTGCCGAGATGACAGAAATCTGTTGCAAGACATATTGTGCAGCTCCAAGTGGCTTATTTTTAAGTAGCACCGCTGATAGTGAGGCTTTGCTCAATGCTAAAGAGCCACTGCACTGAATTTTTAACCCTTGTGCAGCAATCTAGCTGTTTCAAGGGAAAAACTTGCCGAATTCCAGTCATTCCATGTGATGTAGTTTTTACTTTGCAGCCCTCCAGTCACAGAGCATGGCCTGAGCCCCAGGTTATCCTCACATCTTTGGGTTTCAGACACGGTTTAGCTCCTCACTCCATCCCTCGTGCCTCTAGCAGATGTAGTGCAAAGCAAGAGGTGCTCATCAGGACCTTCAATAGCCTCTGATTTGAGGTTGGCCCCATGGCAGCTCCTGGCTACCACCTGACTTTAGAGAATACTGTCAACTTCAAAAAACAGATAATCATACTGCATGCACAAATAACACTTAAGTGTTGTCACAAGTTTCCCACAGCCCATTTCAGAAGGGAAACTTCATCCAGTGGAGGCCTTCCATAAGCTGGGGATGGGCTGCAGAGCAGTTTCTGCAAAGGGCACATGTGGCAGGCTCATGCGGACAGCAAGGCAACTTCCCTGGCAGCACAGAGGTGTGGCCTGGCCTGCAGCTCACAGAGGTGAAGCTCAGATCAGATTTTGCCTCCAATCTGTAGCATCAGACTTTTTTGCATTCTTACAACTGATGTGAGGGCAAATCTCAGTCTCAATAACATCAGTCAAAAATTCCTCTTAAATTAAATATGGAGCTCTTCTTTCATTCTGCAAGGGAGGAACTTCGCTATAAGACGAAGAAGTGAACAGAAAAGAGGCAAGCTAGGATAAAGGTACAGTAAGTTTAAACAGAAAAAAAAAATGTAAATCAGATCACTAACTGAATCAATATCTGGATTATAAAGCCAGAAGGCACCACTGAGATCACTCCTCCTGGCCTCCAAACTCACGTAGTCTAATGGGCTTCCTGGAATTAATCCACGCTTTGCACCTCAGAGCCGTGGCTGAACTAGGCAGTAACTTTCAGAAAACTATAACGTTGTCATGAACCTAAGAAGAACCTGCTGAAATCCTCACTACTGTGTGCAAGTGGCTGATTATCTAGCAGGCAGAACTCTTTTCTGTCAAAGAGCTCTTCAATATAAAGTTTGTGCTTCAACTGCTTGTTAAACAGCATGCCTTAGATAAACTAACAATGAACCCTCAAAGCATGCATCCTATCCTTTCAGCATTTTCATAGCTCTTCTCTGTACCATTTCAAATTCATATATTTCTATAACACCAATACTAGACCTGAAAGCGGCGATTGCACCAGCATTAGCTGGGCAGACAGTACCACCTTCAGCAGTCTCTGGTGGGACCTCCACTGTTTGTGTTAACCCCACAGCTAAGACACTGCAAGTTCTTCAAGAGTATATATTCTCTCAGCACAAAGTCTCAGCACCAAAAGACCCATTCATTTTTAAAGTGTGAGTTTTGTTATTATGTTTTCCGTTGAGTCACTTATGTGCAACTGGGCACACTTTATAGCAAGTTGAGAGAGAGTGATACGGATCACTGTCTTCATGGATGTGTATCTACTTTTTAGCTACAACCTCTGGGCTAGCTGAAAACTGTCTAAGCAGCCAGATTTTATATTATGCAACTGGTTAAACTCCTTCCTACCCAAAAGAACAAAAAATCCCACAGATAATAAAAAAAAAAAAAAAAAAAAAAAAAAAAAAAAAAAAAAAAAAAAAAAAAAAGGATAGTTCAAGACTACCATTAAATGGCACTGATTATAAGGAATAGTGGTTTGCATAAGTAAACCAAAGTGTCTGCAGAAAGGGGCTGGGTTCAGTATTGCATAAACTGGGAATATACAGCACTGAAGCTGACTGACATCCCTGGGGTTGCACCATAAGGTGGTAGCAGAGTCAGGAATAAGACTTGAGGTTCTGCAGTTTAATGGAGCACCGAATCCACCAGCTATATTTCCAACTTAGTATCTTCCTACTAGATGGGTAACTTCTAATCCATTCATTAGGCACCATATATTATTTTCCCAATATTAATTTGGGATCATTAATTAATTTGATTACTTATGGTAATCAAAATGTCACACTGCAGAAAGACAAAAACTTTACCGAAGTCTACCACCTCAACCTTGCTACTTTTACCAAACCACATAGCAATCCCATCCAAAAAAAAAAAATCACATTAACTTTGACAAGATTTATTTTCATAAACATATATTGATTGGCATTAATTGTGTTTTCCACCATTAATTCTTTATGAAATGAGTCTGAGCTAATCTATTTCATTATTTTCCCTAGACAGAAGGAAGTCTGGTAATTATTTAGGTCACAAGATTGCCTTACTTCCAGCTTTCTGAAAGTTCATCATCCAAAACTTAATAAGAGCCACATTTAATTGAGGTCTTCACTTTTATCTATTTATTAAAATGCTATGACCATTAACATATTTCTCCATTTCGTAAAGGGTGCAGGCCCAGCTACCATTGCATGCCTGGGAGGCAAGCCCAACTTCAGCTCTGTATGCCCAGACAGGGAAGGTGACTGCTTTATGTGGAACAGAGTTACAGGGACACATGTGCTGGTGCAAGGAAATGGGACAAGTGAAGCATGGAGCTTGATATATAATGAAACATATGCCATTTCTAACTGTATTTTGCCACTTGAAAGTCCTGAACTATGTCCGTGCACATGCATAATAGCTCAGAATGTCTGCAGTGAAATGTATCTCCAAACTTTGAAGAGATGCATTGTCAGAAAGGACAGGATGCATCTGTTGGATGAGTGATTAGAAAGGACAGGCTTCATGAAGTAGCACATGCCACCCACCTACAATCCAAGAGCAAATTCTTGTTTAGTCTTCAGACAGAATCAAGTTTACACTAAGCAAAAAAATTGCAAAAAAGTAATGTAGGGATATTTCATTTGATGTAGAATGAACCCGCTAACTGAAGAGGAGATACAACTTCAAGCCAGACTATTCTGTTTGTCCATCAAATAGCTTATAGAAAGGCATAATGTCACCAGAAATGATGCAGTATTCCTCATGCTGTTCCCAAGAGGAGAGCTGGATGCTGCAGGAGGTCTGGAGCATCCAACCACTGTGCAGTAGAGCTGTACACCACCACTGCAGGCGCTGAGAACCCCCAGAGTCCCAGTGTCCCTGATCCCCCCCCCAGGCTTCATGTCTTCCCAGGGATGCTAATGGCTCTTCCCCACTCACACGTTTCCCTATTCCCAGGGAATGTGCAGAGGAAGACTTTCAGTGCTCTACCTTTTCACTTTTTACTTTTTTTTTCCCCCCCTTACCCTCTTATCTACTTCCAGACAAGATCTCTGGTCCCTTTTGAGTGATTTTAGGTTGTGCCTTATACCAGGTAGATACAAGGATGCATTCAGAAAGTTACTAGATAGAACTGTTCTTTGCTTATAATGTTAATTTCACTTCTACAAACTTTCTCCTGATCCACCAAGAGACACAGGGGATATCTCTTAAGAGCTTCGTGCCTCATTTTACCTCTTAGAAAAGTTGGAAGCATATCTTTTAGGAGCATTATGAGAATTAATTAGTAAATGTTTCCAAAACTGTTAGGCAAGTGCGTACATTATTATTCTCTTCCTGCGATCTATTTCCTTGCAATGTACTCTGTTAAGCCAGAAGCCAGGATTCCTCTGTGGCATCTGAATAGGATGTGTTGGAGGCAGTGGATCAATTACTTGCTACAATTCAAAAGCCATAAGGCTCCTTGAATGGCTCCCGCAATGCCAGCTCTCTCTGCAAGCTGGGACTTGGTGCCTACGTATGGCAGCTGACACAGTGCTGATACCCTGTTTAGTAAATCAAGCCTACACCAGAAGCACAGTGACAGACTGACAGCCCAGCATCAGGGTGATGCTGAGATGGCCCTGGCAGCTGACTGACCCGAAAGGGAGACCGATTTCTGTGTGTTCCTGCGCACTTGCTGCTAATGGTTGTTTTCAAACCCAGGATCATGAGGCTTCAAGCCATTAGGTAACTATGAAAGCAAAAAGGATTATTTCAACAGCAGCACACTTCTTGTCCATCACCTAAGTTCCCTTCATCCTCCTGAACTACTCAAACCATTTTTCTCTTAAAATGCCTTAAGCCCAGCTTTTGCTCCTATAAAAAGCATTATAGAGATTTCTTAGCAGTGGGCAGTTAGAATTCCTGTCATGGTTTACCTTCATTTTCAGGCAAATGAACAAATTACACTTTGGTTTTCAATACAAACATACACAGTTTGCTCTTGTTTGAATGCAGGATGCATAGCTACATTAAGAATTAAATTCTATTTTCAATATGTTTTCCAGGGTCCTTCCTCTACAAGACAACTTTTTCCTTTGGCAAACTCAACACCCATAAAACCCAGATACACTCTTTTCACAGTAATAAACATCCCTTGAAAATATTAAATGCTATTCTTCTGAATAAACTACAGGAAATGTGCTATGCACTTGGGGACTGATTAACACAAAGTGTAAAAAAGAAAAGGAGGGGGGGTCTTTTCCTTAGGAATGTCTTTTCCTTTTTGGTGGAAAAATCAGACTCCAAATGTCCAGCTGAAAACCTGATTTGAAGCAGTTCAGCTCAGAAGTATTCTGCAGTGATTCACAAGAACAGTTTATTGCCCATTGCTTCCAGTTCCCTTCTAATGGCCAATTCTTACATGTGGACCACCAGGACTGGGATCAGAATTTTCTTCTTTTGGGACTATTTTCATTATTGGCAGTACATTCGATAGCACCAGATCCACAAACTGAATCAAAAGGAGAAATAATGAGAAACAGAATAAATTGCTGTATGGGAAGAAGCAAACTGAGACGTCCTGGCATGCCAAAGGAATAAAAATCCATTACAAAATCCTCTTTACATATATCTGTGAGAAGCCCCTGTCTTGGGATGCCCTCTGTAGGGGGAATCAAACACAACATTCAAAAATAAATACTAATCAAACCCCCATTATAATGCATTTATTTCCTGCATGGTATGTTCCAAGAGTCAATTTCTTGATTTGCAGAGCTCTGATTCATGACACCAGATTCCTTGAGGCTGGCAATGACACATAAGCACCTAAATCTCCTTCCTCTCTACCTAGCTCAGATATCAAAAGGAGGCTCTGGAAAACAAGAAAGCCACAGCAACAAACAATGGCTCTTGCAAGCATCAGCACGAGCACTGTTGAATTGTGACTTCACTTCTGCACTTTGGAGAAGTCCAAACAATTCTTTGCAAATGGATTTTTGGTTAAAAAACACTGTTTGAACCAATAAAAAACAACCAAGCAACAAACAAACCAACAAAAAAAAAAATCTTTCCTCCAAAACTATGACTTTAATTCAATCTCATTATTCCCTTATGCATTTAATAATGATGTACTGTAACATTTACCCACCTGCTCTGAATTTAAGGATGTTATACACCACAGAGCCATTCCCCATCCAGCTTTCCCAGTAGAAAAAAAGTTTTGCTGAAAAAGCAATATGCAAACACTTTCTTTCCTATCAGCTGCTTCCAAATGTCAAGTTCATGACTTGGAGACAAAAAGTTCCTTTAACATGTTCAATAGCAAATTACTCTTCTATGTAAGAGAAGAAAGACCCCATGCGAGATCTCTAAACACGGTATTTTTGCTTAGCTCCTCCCTTGTCACTTGAAATCACACTGAAGTTTGGGGGTTTAATCACAGTATTGCTGTCTTTTGAAAACAGACATCATTATTACTCCCGTTTGGGACATCTTGCTCCTTTTGATATGTGGAGTTTGTAACAGTTGTTTATTACTGCTACGAAATGTCTCATATTATGATGAACACTTCTTATCTATTTCATGCCCTTAACTATGGAAAACATTTACATATGTCTGGCAAGAAACTTTTGTGAACATATTCCAGTTAAGTTCCAGTTAAAAGAACTTCATGTGCAATAAAGTCCTCAAAAATATTAAAAATCATATTTAAAGCAGTCTCATAAAATGTGTATTGAGAGAAGACAAGTTTAATTCTCAAAGGCTCCATTATTGAAGCAAAAATTAATATTTGTACTGTTTCTAAATTGGAATAAAATTGCAAGGATGCAAACACTACCCTATATCATAATCTATAAACCAGTCACAAATGTTAAATCAACTGTAAAAATGATTTAAAATCTACACGACTAATTTTATTAAACTGATTTAAAATCACATTTTTGCTACCTTCATTTATTAACTCTATTTCAGACAAAACTGTGCTTATAATGGGTTTGCATGAAGAACTTGTCAGTTAAAAGGGATAAGGCCTTGCCTCTTCTGTTCATGTTTTCTTAGCACTTGCTTGTGGTAAACAGAAACATATAAATTAAAGATGCAGAGGCCTTATTAGGTTCTGCAGTCAGTTCTCTGCAATTTTATGGTTGTTCTCTTCAGTTTGCTCATTCGTAACACAATGATTTTTATTCTTTGTTCTGAGCTTAGAAAGCACTTCACAAATATTAATTAATATCTGTAAAACTGTAGCCACTCTTAGTTTCATTCTGGCTTCTTGCAGATGGGAAAACTGTGGGCTGTGGCTTTCCAAATTTAAAAAGCTATTGCCGATTTATTTTGGTGAAGCCAAAGGGGTTATATGAAAATTTTAGGGAGCTCACAAGCTGTTGCTAGCTTTCCAATTATTATTTCAATGTCCTGGGAGTTAATCCCATCACATGCTCCTTGACAACCACCCAGCCTCAGGAACTGGCAACAGACTAATGTAAATCCATTCCCCAGAGATGGGCATCATTATGGTGAGGCAGTGACAGGACAAGGAGCAGCTACAGGAGTCTGAGGTCTCTGATGTAGAAAACTACCAACAGTGGCAAACTTCTAAAAACCAACAGCAACCATTTAAGTAACAGGGTATCTTGGAACTCTCTCCCACCTGTAAAGTTCCAATCTAAATGTCCTTCACATCCAGATTAGAATAAAATGTCAGGGAAGGTAGGATGATCCAGTCTAAGTAGTAAAGGATATATTTCACTGTGGGGGTTCTAGTTCTAAATATTTTTTTTTTTTAAGCAGAGAAAAACTTTGGTGCTTTGAAGCCTGATGATAGGCACACACATGGTGCACACAATGTTCTGGGCGTGAGGGTCTGTGCTCCCCATGAGCTGCTGGTGTCTCGGCTGGGCGGTGGCACCAGAAGGTGACACTGCTCCCTGCTTATGATGGTGCCTGAGAGCTTCTGCAGCGCTGAAATCAGTGGAAGCTAAGTGTTTATTAAAGAAAGAAATTCAAAGTCTTCTCACTCTTCCTTCCAAATATCACAAATAGTGATTCCATGGGAACAGGGAAAAGCAGAATGTCAAACTCTCCACAGGGCAAGATATTTCTGTGTTTGGGTTTTCTCTCTCTTTAGTGTATTTCTAATTTAAAGCGTATGTTCCTTCTCAAAGAAAACAATTTCTTGCTGTCGTACCATAAGACATTACAAAAACATTAGGGATAATTCATGTGCAATTTAAAACAGACCCCACAGAGCAACTGGTGTTCTAATGACAGCACATCACTCTGTGACACCGCGGGTCTAGGAACAGTCCTTTGGTCCCAGCAGCCCCAGAGATGCATGTGGAGACAGCACTTTTGCTGCTGAGGAGGGGAGTGTTGCAATAGTTGCCTTTTTTGCTGCATGACAAACTACCAGTAGGCCATGAAAGCACCCAGCTGAAGCCCTTACCCCACCACAGGAGCTGCAGGCAATGTCTGAGCCTTCCCCATCTCTCTCAGGCTGTTCTACATGGAGACACCCTGGAGAGAGGACAGAGGGTGCCCGGCCCTACAAGGGACAGGGCTTGGTGTGCACTGCCAATACTGCAGAGGTCATTGCCTCCATCCTCTGTAGGGATACCACCAGCCCCAGCTGGTCCCACACAAATGGTAAGGAGTCCTGTGAGAGATGTCAGCAGGGTTGGGTGTTGTTCAAGGGTCAAGACCATAACACAAAACTGGAGCCTAAGTGTCAGGGTTAATGTTTGCTCTATGCGCTGTCCTTCCTGTTCCCTGGCCTCTGTGACTGCATTTGTTGCCATAAGCTCTTCCAGGAGGGCACACATAACACTCAACATGAAGGCATGAACCACCCCCAGCAAAATGAATTTTCTAGAGTTGTGCTGAATAAACACATTCAAGTGAAATGCTGCTGGGCCTGTCTATGGCCTACAGAGGACAAAAAGCCCAGTGTCACATCCATCTTCTTACATCTTCAGGTTTCAGAAATCCTTTCTTTCAAGAATTATCTCCTGACCAGGAAGCAGTGACTTAAGACATAAGGAACAACCAGCAGGATTCACAGGGATAAATATTCTAATGCACTACATCTGAGAGATGCTGCAAACATGTTTTCAAGACAGACACAGTTACTGCTCCTTCAAGACTCTGTGTGACCTTTAACATCATATTCCCCAAAAGTTAATTTCTGTGATTAATGCAATATACTGAAACCCATAAATCTGATCATTTGAAGGATTCAAATGAGGAATTATTGACAGCTGATAGAACAGAAGTGCAAAGATGAGGCAGATTTTCTCATCTGTCCATCTAAATGTGGAATATATATTGATTAAAATATGACATGGTATAGAACCCACCATAAATCTAAACTCTATTAGATTAACACAGGCATTCAATTAACATAAAATGACAACCTAAGAGAAAAGTCTTGAATGTCGGCCCTATCTCTGAAATATTTTAACTCACCTATCTGGGTGAGTTTGGAGGTAAACAGAGATGTGTGCTTAGTTTCACCTTGGCTCAGTAACCATGGGTGTAAAATGAACCCTTGGGTGATTAAGCCAGTGCACTGAGGTTGCTCTCTGATTTTCCAGCTGAAAATACTCCAGATATTCAAGCTGAGCATAGAATATAAAATTGTATCCATAACAATAAAGCCTCCATTTTCAAAAATTACCTATTTAGTGTCTTCACTAAATAACCCAGAAGGTCCTCTCTATCTGAAGTTACTTCAGCCATTATTACTTCCATCAAAAAGACGAAGCATCTCTAGGCACAACATGAAGAGCAAATTGAACTTTCTGGGTAGAAACTACGAAAATTCCGTGCACACAAAACAAGAAAGCCCTCCTTCGAGTAGTAACCCCAAGCAACCCTCACACTTTACATGTCTGTCTGAGTAAGATCCAGCTGCAGAAACTTCTGGAGTCAGTAAGCGCTCTACTGGGTCCATAAAAATCTTATAAGGAAGACCAAAGTTTCCTTTGTACTGCTCAACGTATGCTGCCTAAAGCACCTAGGAGCAATAGCTCGAAATAAGGCTTTCTACAGCCTGCTCAAAATAAGGAATGTGACGGAGTAGTGTGGGAAAACATGCCACACAAATGGCTTACCACAGAGGGGTCTTGCCCTCACGCTTCCCTGGCAGCCTTGCTGAACAGATCTCCTCTACCCAAGTCTTGCACAGGACAAAACACAATCTCAGTGAATAAGGGGCAATTTTTTCTCAACCTGTAACTGATCAGGACTGGCAGTCCTCTCACTGGATAGGATGGAAATATGAGGGGAACACCAGGATTTAGTTCAGAATATTACAGGAGCGAGAGTTCAGGCTCGATTCTCATGAAACACTTATTTACATTATTGTTTGATTTTAGCAGAAGTTAGAACTGCCCACATTTAAATTGGGCTCTGAAAGGCTTTTTTGCAAGGCTGGCTGCAGAAGGCATGTTCCTCTGCCTGTACGGGCTCAAAGTTTCTCTGGAGCTGCTGAAAGCCTTAAATGAATCCTGTAGCCCTTGTCCCCAGCTGTTCCGCTAGGGCAGTGTCATTCCCGACAGGGCTGCAGTTAAGCTGGCTGAGGCCGTCTGTTCCTTTCTCCTTCTGGCCAACGCATCCTATCAGGGCCACCTTTTGCCAGCCTTATTCTTTCCAGTAATCAATAATTACCTTTCTCTGCTCCCACTGATGACTTCTGGAAGGGGTAGCCTTATGTCACTGTAGCAATTGAAACCATAATCTGTGCTCTAATGAGCATTTGTCTAGGGTTCACAACTGCAAATGGGAAGGTGTTAACCCAAAGTCCCTGCAGAAGTTGACAGGGAAAGTCTGGCTGCCTGGAGCTATACACAAGTGGTGAATCCTCCCAGGAATAAAATTACTATGTGTTATTAGTCTGCATATTATGTTCACATTTTAAAATACACTCATTTTCTTTCTTTTGCTCCTTTTCTCTGAAGTACCACTATTGAGGAGTACAGATTCATAATTGCTCGGGAGAGCCATTGTCCATCTTCTCTTATGCCCATTATATTTAATCTATCCTCACACCTCTATTACAATGCAACTTGCTAATATTTTTATTATAAAATTTCATATTTCCTGTGAAGTTAACTTTCACATTACATTTTCTCCTCAAAGAGAAACTCAAGCTCTCAACCACGCATTTTGCAAACCAGCAGTATGTAAAAGAAGCAAGCTCAAAATGTATTGAAAAAAAATACTTGAGTGCGGGTTTGTCACATGTTCTAGGTGGTACCTATAATGATTTCCAATACCTAACTGAAAATGTGCTGTGATGGACTGAAAACACAGGTTTCTGTTCAAAAGAAATATGCAGGATTTCAACAGTTCTTTCAACAGCAGCCCCATTTTTTTTTTCATTCTCAGCAATTCAACCTAACTGGTGTTCTCCCACCACAATTCAATAGAGTCAAAAAGATTGTCTAACAGGCTGGGATTTCAGAAAGCAAAATAAAGTTAGTTGAAAATTCATGAATGAACTCTACCGAATGGGACCAATAGCAAAAGGCTGCTGGGGTACAGGTCAGTGGTCCAGTGAGCTACAGATATGCCAGCCTGCTGCAGTGAGATTGCCAGCCTTGTTCCAGACACAGATAGTTCAGCCCATACAAACAGGATTTGCAGAAGCGCTCAAACTTCTGCATGTTTTTGTAAATCAGACTAAGCCCATCCAACTTTTCTTCTTCTCCTTTTGAGCTTAAAGGAGGCCAAGAACTGGGTGAGTACATAATTAGTGTAAATGGAATCTGAATTGTGGCCTCACCCCCAGAAAACACAGATTTCTTGAGACTAATTGAACACGCAAAGAAAATAACCCACTTCAGTTCAAACTGTTTCTGAAGTGCTGTGGCAAGCTGCATATGATATGAATACACGACCTTCGGGTGAGGAATATACAGAACCAATGCTTTTACAGAGACTGAAGCACTCAAGGTGTGCAGAGTGCATCCCTGCCTCTTGCTATGCTGTGCACACTACTGGGTACTGACCCAGTATGATGCAGCCTCTGAACAGATCCTCGTCCCAGCGACACCAGTGGACCCCCCAAAACGCCTCATCAATGCTGTCCCCAGGACATGCAGCCATTGCCCTTCCCATTAGTGGCCCCAGGAGCTGTGGAATGCAGCACCCAGGTGTGCAGGGCTGTATTTCTCCTCCTTGCCCACTCCCCAGCATATCCACCATTGCCAACTCTTCCCAAAGCATCTTTCCCTCATTGAACTCTGTGAAACACACTGTGATTGATACTTAATATTTAGTCCTGTCAAAGGTACAAACAGGTATTGTGGTCAATCAGCTAGGTTGCTGAGTAAAATAACTGCAGCAGATTGAGTAAACAACTAAGCAAAAATCTCTTGTAAATAGCTCGTTTACTAGAAATATCCTACCCTTCAAACTAGAAGATGATCTCTAAGGTCCCTTCCAACGTAAGTCATTCTATGATTCTATGAGTACTTCCTGTGCAAACCAACAATGGATGGAAATAGGCTGAAATAAAAAGATGAACATCATCTCTTTACAGGAATTTCAGCAACAGAGTCACACCAGGATCAAGCCACTTTTCCCTACATTGCCAACAGAAAACTCAGGAGAGTTTTCTCCTTTGGAAAGAGAGACAGACACAGAGCAAAACTGAGATCTTAACAGGTCTAAGCAGTTATGCTGCAAAGGCTACTAGCAGCTCTCATGTCCTCTTCCACAGGTATAAGTTCCCAGCAAGAGGAGCTCCTCAACAGAGCTGCATCCAAGGGGCCAGTTAAGGCACTCCATACCCAAAGGATGACCACAGATTATTTCTCACACTACACTGACATCAGAGGAAGTACTGAGACACACTCAGTATGTAATCCTGGTTTACACTGTGTGGAAATAGTTCATTATTTTTCACCCAGAAAGATTTGCTAAGAGTTAAAGCAATTAGGAGGAGAAAGATGGGAATTACAATGAGATGCTGTATGCTTGTAGCTCTAACAGTGCTATTTTTAGCTTCAAATGCAGCACCACTTTGGTGCTAGGTAGTGGTTTTAAGGTAGATGAACAGGACTTTCACAGCAAAGATGGCAGGGATCAATGTTTTTACCTTCTGAAGTGGTAAACACTAGCAACAGAGTTACTGCACATCAGTGATACCCAGTGGCTCTAGAGGTTTTGGGTTACTGAAATAAATAACATCAATCTGGAGCACCAGCTTGCATTTCACTGACATGTTTGAGTCTTAGACATACTACCTTGTAAGCATCAAAGAGTCACCAGGAGTAAGATACTTTTTTCCTCATGCCACCTACAAGAAAGTAGCACTAGCATCACCATCTACAGTGGCACTTGGTGGGGACTCTGGCCTACCTGGGCTACTTCAATTCAGGTATCACCCCTCCATGCCTTGCTTGGCTCTGGGGCAAAATATGCAAACATCCCTTATCAGGGAAGGAAAAAGCTGGCTGCAGTAAGAATGTGCCTTTGATTAATTTGTTTAATGATAAAAAGGGAGTTGAGTAAGAAGCACAGACAAAACCCTCCAGACCAGCAGTGCTGCAGTAGGCCTGGCCACTGGGTCAGGTGGCTGTCAGGCACCTATGCAGAGAGGGTTCCTACTGCCCAGGGCGGTGACCACAAAACTGTCCATGACTCCAACAGCTCAGCTCCAATAGGTCTGGGAAAGGGAACTAAAAAAATTTTTTAAAAAAATCTGTAGTGCTGCAATTCTACCAAACATTGATTCTGAATTTATCCCCATATGCCTCCTCTAGATACATACGTCAAACAAAGGAAAGAAAGGTGAAGAGAAAGGCAAAAATGAGAGAATGAGCTGTAGCACTGTGGCCTTGCTCCTAGGGGAAAGGAGGAAAAGAGCACCAAAGCTTGTTTGAAGCAGCTGTAGGTTCACACAGATCACCTGGAGCTGAGCTGGCCAGTGCAGAGGGATGAACTCAGCTCTTGACAGAATGATGAGACATCATATTTTCTGTACAATTCCAAATGCACTAACTTACATGAGTATTGAATTTAATTTGAATAACGTGGACAGTCTCTCTAACTGTTCAGAAGAGAAGTAGTTTGACATCTGCAACATACACTAATGCTGGAAGAAAAACAAGATGCTATTGTGTGTTCAGACATCCATAGTGTTTGCTATTTGTTTGGTGTTTTATGGAGTTGGGAAGACAGATGAATTTTTGTTGTTGTTGGAGCAAAGCAAATGATAATAGCATTACTGGATGCCTTGTAGGAAGCCTCAGTGTGACAGCAAAGCCTCTAGATGTGAACTGTAAATTGAAATGAAGCTTTTCCATCGACGAAACACAAACTAGATTGAGTGTGGTTTGGAAACAGAGTATCAGGAACTTTTCCCGACAGACTTTGAGGACACACTTCACCAGAGTATTATCTTGATGCAAACCTTTGTTATCCCAGAGAGAGCAAACCCTGAGCATAATGTCCCACCACAACAGCGTGGGAGCTGCCACGCACTGTGAGGGCAGCAGGAAGAGCAGTGGGAAGACAGAGAAATGTCTGCCACTGCAGAGTAAGCATTTTCTTAGCATTACAACAGGGAAGAGGGAACGGGACAGGAAGAGCTGTCAGAAGTGGTTTATTTGTTATCTATGCACAAGGTGTGGACGTTGTCAAGAACAAAGTTCACCCAGCTCTTCATAAATAACTTGAGACAAAAAGCCCTCAGGCCATGAGAGTCTGGGGTGCACACTGTGCAAAGGAGATCACTTGGCAGAGTGGTGTTAACAGGAGGCTCCACTTCCTATCCTGACAGCTGAAATGACACCCCGGGCACTTCACAACCCCCTCTGCTAAACACCCACGGGCACCCTGAGCTATCTGGAGTGAGGTGAGGCATTCCCAAGGCAGACGTGACCCTGCCTGTGCATCTTCAGTCATCAGTAGGTAAGCCCCCAGTTCTAACAGACCTTAGGTTAAAACAAGAAACAAACAAGCAAACACAAAAAAAAAAAAAAAAAAAAAAAAAAAAAAAAAAAAAAAAAAGGGGGGGGGGGGGGGAAAAGAAAGAGAGGAGGGGGGGGGNAACAAAAAAAGGCACTCCAAAGAAAACAATCAACACTGCAACAACAACAACGAGAAGAAACAACCAAGGAAGAACAAAAGCTGTTCCCGGTGTTCTTCCTTCTTGTTTGTGGGTTGTGAGCTCCCTCTTGTGGCACTCTCGGAACTTCCAGCTCTTTACCAAGCTCCCTGAAGCCACTTGAAACGTTAAAGCCGGATGGGCACCCACTGGAACCGGCATGCCTCAGATTGCCCCGATGCCACTGGTACAGTTAGCTTTTGTCCCGATAACTTGCTGCTTCACTTCTTCAGTTCTGTTAAAACCTCAACTGTAAGGAATATTCATTCTCGATGTAGACTCCAAAGCCATACCAGTTCAAACAAAAGGATGAAGTTGAAGCGTTCCCTTGCTCTGGAAGGCTCTTGGCCAGCCCAGCTGCAGAGCAGGATGACCACAGGAGTGCAGCATGTCTCCTGTCAGGTCTGCTAGGTGCTGGGGCGGTCTTGGTATGCCTTGCCTCCTGGAGACCCACAGGAGACCACTTCTCTGCTGTCCTTCAAAACTCAGGCCACTGAAAGAATCACTGAGCACAACAGCCCTCCCTCATTTCTGGGTTTCATCCCAAGCTGGGCCAGCAGCCTCGCAGAGATCTCAGCCCTCCTTGAACTGTCCCACATCTGAAGTCATACTTCCACAACTGAAATGGAAACTTTTACATTACCACACTGCCAGACCCCACATTCCCCCTTAGCCAGATAATTTTCTTTCCAAATTATATAATTAGGTAATTTCTCATGGAGCGGAAGCGGAATTGTTTGTAGCTGGTTCCTGCCTGCAGGATTTCACACCAGCCCTTTCTAAAGAGGGAGATCCTTGCTGTGCCTGGTTGCTGCTGACGCTTTCCCCGCGAGGTGTGCAGCCACCAGCCTGACAGCTCTATCCACTCACTGCATAAATCCTGGTGCCTCAGCAGCTGCCCCAGCCCTGACCCTTGGACTTCCCTGTGCAGAGCAGCAGCTCAGCTCACCAGTAGCATCTCACAGGAACATATGTTTTTACATCTAGTACAATCACTGTGGAACAGTTTCTGTAGCAGGAACAGAGCAAAGAAAGATATAAAAGCATGGCTGAAGTACAGCTGACTCTACAGTATTTTATTTTTTTTTTAACATGGGAACATCATTTACCTCTGTAACAAGTCAAAGGGAAGGTCCTTGCAGCAAAAGAAAGGCAGCTTCAGCAGGAACACAGGGACAGGACTTACCTATGGTTCAACTCAAACTACCTACCACCACGCTACTATCATCTTGAATTAAATCAGCGAAGTATGATTAGGAAAGAGGAAAATAGAACCATGACATCGATAAAATATCTTACAGCACCTGCTTCCACTAAACCTGGTTAAAATGGGGGAGCTCAAAAGCAGTAAAGCCTCGATGAAGGCACACACTAATCATATACTTGTAAACAGACCTACACTGACTGTTGGGGAGGTTTAAACCCCAGTATTGTGGTAAAGGTTCACATCTTGAGCATAACCTTCTATAAACTGTTTTGTACAAGAAAAAAAAAAAAAAAAAAAAAAGGTGTAAAATGCAGAAGAGAAGTACACATTGCACGGTGTGCTGAAGAAATTACCAGCTTGTTTTTAACAAATGGTTATGTTTCTTTCACCAAAAAAAAAAAAAAAAAAGTAGTCCTCATATTACAATCTACAGCTGAGTTTATTCAGATGCTTGTTAGATGTCACTGCAAATATATATATATATATACAGAGAAATATGCCTTATAAAAACTAGATGTATAATTCTTCATTCAGACATGGATGCTAAATAACAAGAGATGCTTAAGTGGCTATGACGAACATGTGTCTCTCAAAGAGAATGCTACCAGGCTAAGCAACTCAGTACATTTCAAGTCATGAGAACCATATCAAAGTTAGAGTAGCTGTACTCTAAGAAAGCCTCTAGTATTCTACAACTAGAATATGATGTGCCCTTTCTTACTTATCTATCCTAACCACAAAGTAAGTCTGATATGATTTTGTGCGTACCATATGCATTTCATGTAAATTAGCATTCAGAAAGCTCTTCATTGTAATGAAAAGAGGGAACCTAAATGTTCAAGTTGCACAAGAAAGAAAACTTATAAAACTGCCAACTCATGAATGTAATTTATTTGTTTGGAAAGACAAAGGATGAAACATTCCCACAGACCCACAAAGTCTCCACAACCACAGGGCAGGGAAGCACATGAATGCGCCAGGCAAGTTTTCAATCCCTGGTGCTTCGGCTAACAATGGGAGGAAAGAGTCTTCTCAACCACTTGTGTTCTTCTCACTCCTAATTGCAAAGATGAGGATCCCAGAGATATCCTCACAAGATATCATCTACTAGATGGGGTACCTTCATTTAGTTTTATCCATGGCATGAAACAGAATTGCGCTTCTCCATTTTATTTCATTACAAAAAAAAGAACATAAAGTTTTTAAATATCTCCTGGGCTACCTGTTCTTGTGTTAAGGGTGAAGACTTCCTTCATTTTGTGCTTTACTTGCAAGCCCTTTAGAGCCACAAGCATAAATGCAGAGAAAAGCAAAAGCAGTGGTCTTAGGTAAGTTACCTCACTGTCAAACTACAGGTCCTCATTTAAGAGTAAGATGCCAGATCTAGGTGGCTTCTTATCTCACAGAACTTAAAAGATTGAAAATAGAACCATAGATAATGATTACTATACCTCAGGGATTTTATATCACACTTGTTACCTACTACCACCCCACTCCAGATATGTGGAATGCAATTCCACAAACGATCACAAAGCTGTGTTTCATCAAATGTGTATTAAGAAAATGAGAGCTGAAGAAATGCTGTCCGAATAACTGGGGATGTGTGTACACATTGTACTAAACCCTGAGCATACACAGTCTCAAAAAATGGAACACCTCCCTTGGTAAGAAATCAGAAGAAACGGTGCAATGAGAACATAGTCATTGATATGGAAATCAGTCTACTTTACAGAAAAGCATCTCATTGAAGTAGCTCCTAATTTTTCACCCAGCCCAACTGAATTACTTTCTATTCCAATAGAGAAACTGGTGGGATATGAATGCTGACAAGGAACACTTCTGAGGCACGTACCATTAGCATTCAGAAGTCTTCATCGGCAGATACAAATGTTGCTGGATACTCCTGACTACTGAGAGCACACCTTAGGCTGCAAAGACATGCTTTGTGTCCCCATGCCACCAACCCTGCCAGAGCTCAACAGCAAGAAAGTGCTCACTGCTCTTTGGTAATGCTAAAATGGCAAGGAGCTGGGAAGTGGGGTACAGAGCATGGCAGAGGGGCAATGTACTTACAGTAGCGAGAGAACTCAACTAAGATGCAGTGAGAAAGAGTCATTCAGGCAGTACTGCCAAGCTGCTCCTAGCTGTAACTGGACACTCAGACTAGCACATAAACAAGCATTTATGTTTCTTGAGATTATACGATTGCATGATTATCTGAGGACAAGATACAGATATCCTAAGAGCTTTAAAAATGAGTTTCAAGTATGAACGATCTAGAAATAATCCTGTTGTTAAAAATAAATCTGTTTTGCTTCATCTCTTTTCAAAAGCTCTGGTTACCAGAAATGGGCAAAGTAAATTTAATGAGCAGTGGCCTCACTAACAGTAGATATCACTGTGGTCATGGCTATGACCAGGCAACCTCTTGCTCAGAGTAGCAGTTCTGCCCTCTGGAAATCAAGTTTTTATCCTGTACTTTTAAAAATACACTGCTTCAAAAAGCAAGAGAATCAAATGCTGCATCCATTAGGGATAAGTAGTAAGCGAGCAAAGGCAGCAGGGAGGGACTCTCCTTTCAGTGAGGAGCTATCTGGCAGGAATACATACCCAAGATGTGGGTATGTACTCAGCAGAGCAGTGAATTCAGGCCAGGCCTCCTGCATCCTGGATAAGTTTGGTAACTGCTCAAATGGTGGATAAAAGGGCTGTCATCTCCTCTTCTGCCTTTCTGACAGTCTGGCCTTGTACAGCTTGCATGTCTTTTTTCATTCTTTTTTTTTCTTTTTATCCTCCCTAGAACTTCATTTGATACAAAACACAGTATTTTCTATGTTTTGTATTATTAAGCAAACTAGAAAAAGAAATACTTTTTGGTTTAGATTATTTGGTTTTGTTGTTGCTGTTTGTTGTTGGGTGGTTGTTTTTTTTTTCTGCAAGACAGCCAAACCAAAAAGTCAATTGTTAGCACAATCATAATAAAGCTAGCAGTCTGCACTCAGCATTGTGGGTTACAGAGCAGAGTGGGCCAATACCACATCCCAGAATTCAATTTCCACTTCCAAATTTGGTGAAAGAAAAGATCCAAAATGATATGCAACCCTGGATCCATAGACCTCCAAAAAATCCTACTGCTGCTAAATTTTATCTCAGCTTTACAGCTCAGGTCTCAAAGAGTGCATACCCACATTTGCTACATGAACTTTTGCTCCCTCCCGAACTTGATTAAGAGCAAAGAAAGTAACAGATGGATCCATGCTGTTCCTTTGTAGCCAAGAGATTAATGTTTGCATTGCATCAGACTCCTCGCCTTCACAGAAGGGAACACTGCTGTTGTCCCTGCGACTGGCACCTGCACTCGCTTGGTTCAACCCACATCTGAGGCAGAAAGGCTATGTAAGGGAATGCAATCGGTGGTTTGGTTTGGTTTTAAATACACAAAATGCTTTGCAAGTATGACACGGTGTGAAAAATGGCCATGCCTTGAATAGCAAACTTTGCCACTCACTGATGGCAGCTCATGCCTCTGCTGTACATCACTCTGCAAAAAGGCTGTTGCAGAGAGCGTCCTAAGGAAGGGTGTCAGTAAACAAACTTGGGTGTTTTTGTATTCTTGTGCACTGAATCCATGGATAATATCAACACAAAGACAGGATATGTTCCAAAACCACATCAGCAGTGCTGGAAGTCGGCTTCTGCCTCTTGTCAAAAGAAAGCAGAGGTCTGCCCAGCTCTGCTCACAGTGCAGGTACGTGCAGCTGCAGGTGGCTTGCTCCTAAAAGACATCTTTCCTAGGCAGCAGAAAGAGAAGCTGCATCTTTATATTCTACGGCTAGGGTCTGACAAAGCCACAGCACAGTATCGGTGGTGATGAAAAGAGATGGTTTTGTCTGTGGTATCAGGATTAGGTGCTGTGGGTGCCAAACTGCAGGAGCCTGGAAAGCCTCAGCCACTAGTCCTTCCAGATCAGGCCTGAATAGGGCTTTGAGTAACTTCCAGTTTAAATCAACTCAGATTAAAAAACTAAATACATTTTTAATGAGAAAGTAGTGCTACTCCTAACTTTGGCTGATTTACCCAACAGTTAGCTCTTCCTTATCCCCTATGCAACAGCCATTGTTCCCCCCCGGGGTTTTATGGCAGAATTTTGTCCCATGTCCAGGACTTCTGATTACAGAGAAGGGACACGTATTCAGACAAACCACAGCCTGTCAAAGCCACACTGATCATGATGGTCCTGGGGGGCTGGACACCAGAGATGACACTAGGGAGTGCACCAGGCAGGTTCAGGGGCTGCAGGTGTGCCATGCTTGAAGAGCCTGCCAGAGATGACACTAGGGAGTGCACCAGGCAGGTTCAGGGGCTGCAGGTGTGCCATGCTTGAAGAGCCTGCCACCAGCTATGATCTTATTCTAGCTTCCAGCTTTGAAAGAGGATGGACTTTACGTGATTTACTGTGCAATCTGTGAATTTTAATAACCATTACCATTTATCAGGACATCCATCATGCTATGTCTTTCGCAGCTGTTGAAAAACAATATTGGTGCTTTCAAAATGGTTCATCAGAGATTCAAAAAAGCCTGAAGAAAAAGATTGAAAAACAAAACCCAGCCATATGCCTACTTGACCTAGGATACATAAACCTGTTGTTCAATCCAGAGGAGGGATTACAGCATTACTTTTTAGTAAGGTGCTTTTCATATGGAAATTTCTTTTCACAGTAAAGCTCTGTATTTAATGGCATCAACATAAAAAACATCCTTATTTTTAGTTCCCCGATCATGGACATATAGATTTTTATAGTGTCTGCAAGCATACATTAACGTTAATTTCCCCATTCTCCTTTGTACTTTGTTAATGTCACAATCTGCTGTAAAACCTTGCCAAGTTTCTTAACTGTCATGTTAATTCCGAGACCTAGTCTGCACTCTCTGACATTTCAGGACAGAACATGGCAGTAAAAATAGATTAAAAACAGCTTATAAGTATTATAAAATCTAGAACTTTACAGATGGTGGAATTACATCTGCTGAATGGAAATCTTAGCATCTCAGAACACAATAATATTAGAATAGCCTCTTGATTTTTAACACAAATATTTTCAGAAGTAATGTAATGGAAACTGAACAGCAAGCAAAGCCCACAAAAATACAGGAAAGTTGGGTGGCTCTTATTTATTTCATTTATTTCTTTTTTAAAGCAGCACTGTGAATGTGCATAACATGTTGGTGTTAATATTAAGTTTCAAAGCTTTTCTCTACCATATAAATAAAGGACATAATAAGATCTTGATTTAATTCAGGGTTAGTTCAAAGTTCACGCAAATTATTTCACACAGGGGATTTGTCTGAGAGTTTTGGCATTATAGAAATGCATTAATGTACTTTAGCTATTAAATGACAATGCCACATGGTAAGAAATTTGCACAAATGAACAGGAAATTAGACACTGCTTCCTTTTTTTTTTGTTTTTGAAAGAAAGAAAACCTGATTGCTAAAGAATGCACTGTTTAAATGCATACTATCCATTTCAAAGGGAAGCTTTTGCTGATTTCAGGAAGTTTAAAATCAGCTAATCAGAAAGTAATACAAAGTTAGAGTTAAATATTTTTTTTTTTAGAGGAAACTGTTTCTTTAAAAAAAAACTCCTTTCCCCCTTTCTTTAAGGAGTACTTATTATTTCCATCATCCTCGTTGAGTTGTTGATGAATAGCTCACATCGTTTGCCAAGCTCCACCCTCTGTCTTTTTTCTAAACCCTTTACTCATTATTTGCTCAGTCTTTTTCCCACAGCCTAGACAGCCTGTCAAGGCAGCTTAAATAAAACACTGTATTAACATTAGGAAATGGCATTCAGTTCCCAATTGATCTCCTAATACTTTATGTTGAAATGATAATTGGTACAGTCTTCATTGAAAAAAAAGGAGAGAAAAAACTACTTTTCAGTCACCACAAGGTATTATCTTAGCTGATGTATTCACCACCAAACAGATACATTTTTTAAAATCTCCCCATCTGCTGGAGACTGCAGTTCACAATTCTTTTCAGCTGACATAATCCAGATTGATTCGTTCAGCAGATAAAATTCAGGCCACTTCTGCCCTTTATAGGAGCAACATAATACCAGTCTTTATTCAGTAACAATGTAACATAATGGGATCGGAATGTGCAAAATGACTGTTCTTAAATTACTGTGACACACAAGGGTCCAACACAAGCTGTGGTTTAATGTAAAAAATCATTAGGCACAGATTACTAAAGTGGTCCTGCATTAACAAGGTCAAACCAAGACTGTTTATGATATTTTTCAGAAGGATTAAAAAAAAAAAAGACCAAAAAAGTTTGCTAATATCTAGAATATGAATGCATTTTTAAAGGGGGGGGGGGAATCTGCAGTTTTGTGTCGGGTTTTTTTTGTGTTTTGGGTTGTTTTTTTTTCCCCCATGAAGAAAGTGCTGTTTATTCAATAATGAGTGCAACAGTTAAGGATTCTATAAAGACCTTTTCCACAGAGCCAAGTTAATCTATTACACACTGAAGCACACACACACAGATCTAAATATCTGAAGACTGTCAAGAGAGTTGCCAGAAACAAACATTTTTGTGCACTGCTGTGTTAATAAAATAATAAATAAAGACCATCAGATTATTAACTCGTTACAGTTCTTTTCTTTTGATATAGCCAGAGACCATTAGAAGGAATTTAACAAGTTTCCACGCTGCTGCAGGGGTTTTACATCTATGTAAATCACTGTTACTTAACAGTACGTCCCTCATAGGCTTACAAATCAACCTATCTGCACCAAAAAAAAGCCAAAAAGAAGAGACACAGTAAATTTCATCCTTAATGGACAGGTCCTTGCACCCTGACAGCCTGATGGCCATTTAAGAGCATGTAATATATAGATTTACTTTGTACACTTATTTCTTCCTACCTATTAAAATCTAAAATACAATAGATGATATGTAAGAAATCAATTATATCCCACATACTGAAATAAAGAAAGAAATAACCAACTATCAACTGCTGGTATTTTCCTTTTGCCTTTGATTTGGAGGCTAAAAGTATGTGAATGAAGGCCAACAGCGCAGACATGGGCTAGGCTTGCTCAGGCAACGCAGTCAGTTTTGGCTGCAGATGGAAGCTAACTCAGAAACACTGCAGTTCAGCTGCTGGGGGGGAAAGGTGAGCCTGCAACAACAACAACAACAACAACAAATCACAGAAAAAGCAAGCTGTTTCTACCCTGGTTTGTAGCTGGAGGTCCAGATCAGGTGGATTTCATGGGAATGAAGGGGTTAAATTCTTCGCATTCCACTTTCCCACTTTGACCTTGTAAACAATGAAAGCAGAATTTTGTGACCCCTGACTACTATGCTGAACTACCAGAGCTAAGCAATTGTAGAAATCGGTTGCTTTAATTTAAGCCACTACTAACTTGTGATGAATGTACGTGCAACAAGTGTTTCAAACACATGTCCGTGGAAAGTGAGACTTCCCTATTTGCATGCCATATCCTGACGTGCCCCTTTCATCAACTGATCAAAACACCCTCAAGGAACCTAGCTAGAAGATGACAGATAGTAAACCCTACGGGCAGCTGGAGAGGAATGCATCTATCTCACAACGCAGAAGGAATATTTAGATTCTCTGTAGAAGTTTGCAGTTTGCATATCCTGACCCTGCCAAGGGTCCCGGTGAGCAGCTGGTAGCACCACAAGCAAGATTTCCACTGACTTAGCAGGAGGTGCCCAGCAGGACTGCATCAAAATCAGAAACTACTCTTGTGAAATATTTTCACCTGAAGAATATCCACAATTTGTGTCATTTTTTACAACAAAAAGCTGAAATGTGTCCCAACTGACTCTACCCAAAATAGTGTGGAAAATGAATTTATGGAAGTTCGTAGCCATACTGTAAAACAAGCTACTTCACTAATGTCTTTTGAATAACAAATGTATTTAAATGACAAGTTCTGCTGAAGTGAACTTCACAATCACAAAAGACTCTGGTTTTAAGAAGTAATGAAAACTAACTGCAGAACTCCAACAGTCTTGGAAACTCATTACATTCAAATATTTACATATTCTACTGAACTTAGGATGTCAATTTTGACTGCACAAATCCAATAACTGAAATATATGGCCTTGAAACCTGCAATCAATATAAACCTTTTAGAGCCCAAGCTTCAAAAAGTTATATCAAATATATATTTGATGAGAAGAAGGTTAATTGAATAATTGATTACTCAGTTACAATTAAGTGCTCTTCAGATATCTTTGGGAAATACTGAGATATAATAGTGATGGATATTTATTTGTTTATCAGCTATCCCTGATTTATAGCTATCATTTATTTTTTATTTCCTAAGTCAATTTTTTACATTTATATATTTTTACAATATAGTTCCCAGTGAGAATCAATATACAGTGTTTTTTCACCACAGGGCTATCAAAAGCTAGCCTAGAAATCTATATCTACCAATTCAGCCAATTTCGGTGCAGACTTCTGCCTGATAAACACCTTGCTAAAATAGGCAGGCTTGTCTCCAGATGGCAGTTTCTTAGGCAGAATATGCCATATTTGTATCAATAAAGGTCAACCAATACTAACCATGCTGATAACTGCTATTAAGTTCAGAGTTTAAGTGAAAAGACAGCCCTTGGAAAGAAAGCAAAATGTGCTATCTGTGTGTTTTAACAAAGCACTATTTCTTATCGAAATACAAACGTGCTCGTGGAAGTCCCACCCCTGCAGCAACAGTCAAGAGAATCTTTGGGATCTCTGAGACTAAACAATAAATCATGTAGAACTGAGTCCTCAGAGCTGTCTGCACAGACAAATGCTGTTAATTCTTTAGTAGTATTAATGTTATTTGAAGTTTATTTAGCAATAGCACTCATGATGCCAAGAAAGAAGAACACTGTGTGACACTGTGCATACATACTTTGCATCTAGTGAATGATGAGCTAAATAACTGAGTAAGATTTGTGAAGATATGCTGGATTCCTCTGAAGGTGGGAAGACAAATTACAAAACCTCACTCTTCCTTTGCTAGATGTGAAGGCTTTCAATTCTGTCCTACATCCACCTCCAGGACAGTAGGATAACTAGCATAAAACACGGCTTAAATAGCCCCTGAACAAAGGCTCCTATCTTTTTAGGGCCTAGTTCTGCATTAACATGGACACTTGAAGCTTTTCCTCACATCAATGACAATTCTGTAAGTGGTGTCTAATAAAGAAAGGTACTAAATCGTTGAGGCAATATTTCAAATATTTCTGATTGGTGCTGCAGATTACAGTGTGTGATGATAAGGATGAAGAAAATAACTTCACATTCTCAAGGAACAATAAAATCCTATTTTTGTGAATGTCCTCCTGTAATTACAAGTGTCCACAGAGGGATGTGTTTCAGAGAAGATAACCAGGGTGAAACATGAGGAAGACTGAAAAGAAATGAAAATCCATACCTTCCCTTTCTTAGTCTAAGTACCTGCTACACCTAACCCTTGATTTGCTCAAAACCTTGTATGAATTATCCTTCCAGGTAAATGGGACTGCAATTAGATCAGTCTAAACTTCAAGTAACTGATGGTTTCTCCCTTTCAGTCTCACTCCAATAGCAGCAGTATCAGATATGGAATGAGACATGTGTGGACCACAGAGCACTAAAATCTCATAAACTGTTCTCCTTGACCTCAAGTTAACACTTCTTGGATAAAATTCATCACTTAATGCTTTGTTCTTTTAATCTTCCACCCTACTGGAGTCCAGACTAGGCAGAATTAGGTCCTCTGAGGTCTGTGAAGTTATTGTGGAATTTCAACAGTACAGCTGAGAGCAGAATCTGCTCTTCTGAGGATATTATTATTTAATATGAGCTTTCAAAACAGAACACTTAGACTCCATGGACACCAGGCATAACCCTCTTTACACACAGCACTTTATAGTATGTCAAGGTTGATGTATGCTTTATGTTGGGCCTCATAACAAAATGACAGGCGTTGCTGTCCATTGACAAAGCCACATGACAGCGAGGTGTCACAAACAGAGAGTGCAGATGTATTATCGCTCTACCACTTAGACAGGAATGACATCCTTTGAATCTCAAGAGACAATGTCACAGGCAGGCTAACCTTAGTGTGCCGGTTGTATGCTCAACAGTATTGACAGTCAACAATTCCACATACATCCATCCTGAAAGAACACTGAGGTCTAAAGACAGCAGGCTTCAGATTTCATATGCAAGATAATGTTAATAGACAAAGGGTGACTACAAACAATAGACTTCAGAAAATGAAATAGTCTATGCTTATTGCCTCAGATGTACTCAAAAATCCCAATTACACTCACCTTTTTTTTCATATGTTCCATATTTTCATCCTACACTATGGAGAGAATTATTCAGGAAGACATACTATTAAAATTCCCTACAAATGAATGTATCATATAAAAATAAGACCATTTTATATTAATTAATCAATTAATTGATTTGAAAGCCCATAGATTAGTTTTCTTTAGAATATGACCCAAGATAACACTATAGCCTAACTCCTGGCAGACATCACAACCCTAACATTATCTACCTACACTTCTAAAGCAGGTCACATACCTTCAAGCCTCAATTAACTTATACACCCTACAATGCTTTTCAGCTGTTAGGAAAGTTTGTGGAAAATTTTACAAAATCAGCACTATTTCTATACTGTTAAAAAAAAAAAAGAGAGAGAGAAACAAACTCACAACATTATACAGGTCACAGCATCTTCATCACTACAGAGATGTTATTCATAGTCACTGGGCCCACGTAAGTAGGTCACTGGACCTCCTTGCCCTTTTCAGTGATCCTGAAATATGGTGGCATACTTGAAAAGCAACGTAGAAATGTGAGGCTCTCCTGATAAATCGTTCCAGGATCAGCTGCTAACTCTGGCGTTCACAGCCAGAGAAATGACAGCTGAGTCCTATTAGTAGAGGTGGGGAACAGGCAGCAGAGGTCAAGGGGGCAATTAGCTTCCACCTTTCCTGGAAAGAGACTCCCCATTTGCTAGCAGAATAAGGAGAGTGACAAACCCTGAAGAAAAAGCCTGGAAACAGTAGCACCCTTCCATGAGAAAGGTGTTTCCACTAAGAAAGCCAAAGCAGGAGATGGGGAGAGGTCTGGATCTCACTCAGAAAGGCAGCTGAAGACTGACTTCCAAAGCCAGATGAAGAAACTCCTGTTTTTCCTTACTTCTGCACTGAATCAAAGGGGAGAGAAAAAAAAGAGGGGGAAGAAAAAAAGAGATAAAAATAAACCAAAAAAACTGTTTGTGCTAAAATGTGTTGACCCACTGCATCAATCATGACACTAGTGGGTGGGACCTCTACCTTAGGGCCACATGCTCTTGACTTCAGTGTTCTTGCTCCAAATCACCGCAGCAGACAGGCATCTGGGCATTGCTGCTTTAAGGGCCAGGAGCATAGCTAATGGTGGCTATAATCTCAGCCTCAGTCTTCTCATGCTATGCTCTTAACTACATACAGCCCCTTTCCCCTCTGATGTAATCTCTTGCCTGATACCTGATCAAACAGAAAAAATTGGTTTAACTTTATAGACTTATAAAAAGACTGGTTTAACTTATAGGGGAAGTGTGGGCAAGTGAAATAATGAAGGATTTTTTTTCCTCTAGAAAAAATCTCAATGTCTCAAGATAGCAGTAAGTAGTGTACCATTAGGTATTCAGGATGAAAAAAAGAGTTAAGCTATCAAACCCTTTTCAGCTGCATGAGTTGTGTATGTTAAGAGGCCTGGAAACTGCTTCATGTGTTTCACCTCCTGCTGTGCAGTTTTTATGCTGACAGGACTGAAGATAGCTTTTCCAGCTCATAATATCACAGGGAAGATGCTATATTAAACTAAGACATCTTTGACTGTATGCTGGAAGTGCTCAAGTAACATGTTTGCGGTAAGTCTGTGTAGAGGCATGTTTAAAATATAGTTGGTTTGAGCTGTTCTAGGTTCAAAAAAAAATTATCTGTTGAACGAATTCATAAATGCCTTGAATTTCCAGTGCATAGCACTTCCCAAGCGCAAAGTGAAACTTGTCTGAACACACAGAATGAGTTTATGGTGACAAATTCATTTTATATTACATACCTGGAGCAACAGCACAGGCTGATGCTAGGAAGTTCATAATGGATACTTGGCATGTTGAAAATCACCAGTATTTTGTCCAAATCTGAGTACAGCATTCCCAGGTCAAGTGTACAGAGTGATAAAACCCCATCTCTGGTTAACTGAATTGCAAGTTTCCCAATAAAAATTGTTAAATGAAACTTTGAGTGTGCACATCAAGCAAATATTACAAGATCAAAGTAGCCTCTCCATTGCAGATCTACACGGTCCTTTGAACTCTGCAGAGGAAAGACTGGGACAAAGATAGAGGCTATTCTTCTAAACCAGTTCTTCCTTCTGACTGTCCAAATGTGGAGCTAAATTTATCCTCTGTTGAGCTATATCCTACTATGTGCAAGTAAAATCTTTCACAATCTGATTTTGATTTTTTCATACTTTCCAGAGGTAAGATGAAATTCAGTTTTCAGTGTTGAATAACTTAACTATTGTAACTCTGCCTGGACAAAAAACCATGCCTTAGGAAATGATAAAATATTTCCTAAAATAGATGCACTAGAAATCCCCAAAGGACTGAAAATAAAAATGACTCCTGAATTTCAAAACTTAGCATTTTTTGTGAGAAAACTATCTACTACAAAAATGTTTCACCTTTCAAGCTGCACAAAACACAAATCTCAAATATAAAAATGGAGACCCACAGAATCATAGTCTCAGCTGGAAGGGACCTCCAAAGGTCATCTAGTCCAGCTGGAAGGGACCTCCAAAGGTCATCTAGTCCAACCCCCCCCCCCCCCCCCCCCCCCCACAGTCAGCAGAGGCATCCTCAACTAGATTAAGCTGCCCAGAGCCCTGTTGAGCCTCACTTTGAACATCTCTACAGATGGATCCTCAGCTACCACCCTGGGTAACCTGTTGCAGTGGTCATCCACCCTCCTGGTAAAGAGCTTCCTCCTAACATCCAACTCAAATTTGCTCTTTTCCCTAGTTTGAAGCCACTGCCCCTCATCCTATCACTACAGGCCTTTGTAAACAGTCTCTCTCCATCCTTCCTGTAGCCCCCCTTCAGGTACTGGATGGCTGCTATTAGATCTCTCCAGAGCCTTCTCTTCTCCAGACTGAACAATCCCAGCTCCCTCAGCCTGTCTTCATAGCAGAGGTGTTCCAACCCCCTGATCATTTTCATGGCCTTCCTCTGGACCTGCTCCACCCAGTCTGATTACTGCTGTCATTCACATCTTCTGCACAGATTGTACCTCTCATTGTATGAGTTACACCGCATTTTGCTACTGCCAGATACAACTGGACTCATCTGAGTGCCCAAGAAGACCACAGAGATATTGCGAAGCTTATCTATGGTACCACATCAGACCATTTCTTGTGGTCTGAGAAAGACAGAAAAGGAAGAAAAGTCTCTGAGGTCTGTCACCTCGCTAAGACAGCCTGAGCCCTACTGCAAAAGCTCCTCTGTGCTAGTGCCATCTTCATGCATCACAGCAGGGGTAGCCATGGGAGGACAGAGCTTGATGTCATTTCATCATCCCAGGTGAAGTGAGGCTGGCAAAATATAAGAGCCAAGAAGGGAAACATTAACTCCTTCCAAAAGTTTCTGTACACATGTAAAATTCTATTTGGAGAACCACCTATCTCATCTGCTAAGGACTCCAGCATCAAGAATATATACAGCCCCAAACATAGCCTCAGTTTCAGGCCCAGCACTGTGCTGGCTCCCCACATTACACCTGTTGGCCCTGTGGCAGGGTTCTGCCTTTCGTGTGGCACAGATCAATAATGAAAATCCAGCTCCTACCCCTATGTGTCTGCAAGATGAAAGACATCAGGGGAGGATCAGGAAAAAATGTTCTTCTGCTTATTAAGGCCATTCTTATCTAGATTATGCTCTTCTGACCAAAGACCCTTTTCTCCTGATGATGTTCCTCTAGTATCATTCAGCTGGAGACCAAAATTCAGTAACTTTATATTACCAATTTACATTGGTAAAATAAAAATCACATAGTACATTTTCCAGCTTGAACACACACACACACATTCATCTTCCTCTCTCTTCTGTGTGCTGAATGTTGCTTCTAAAGGAAGGAAAGGGGGAAGGTGACCATCCTTCTGAATGCTATCTACTTTTTTCCCCTCCATGCTGTTTACACTAGGGTGACTTATTTTCCCCCTGCATTAGCACCAAATGTTCACTGCATTAAGCTGTAACTCAGACACACAGGTGGGACCTCAAACCTAAGCTTGTGTGTCTAGCACTCCTGTAAGAGGTACAGCACAGAGATAGAGATGTGAAAAGTTTCAGAGCTACCAACTATGTTCTCCCAGCCTGCATGGGGCAGAAAGCCTCAGAAGGTCAGTGAAGTCCCCAGCTAGGTTTAACAGGCTTGGACTGATCAAACAGCTTAAGCAGAGAGTTTAGGTTGTGGCAGGCTCCACTTTAAGTCTTGTCTAAATCCAAGAAGATCAGAAGAGGAGGGGGAAATGAAAGGTTAGCTCTAAGTATCAGGCAAGAACCTGGCTGTTTTTTTTTTCCTGTAGTCTTAATGAGTTTTGCCATCCTATATCTACTGACATTTTAATAACTGCTAAACCCCAGAAAGTCTCCAGAGAAGGTGCACTGATACTATGATGAGCATAATATAAATGCATAGACAGACAGACAGATATTAATAATTCCTTCCTACTGATATATGTGTATATATTCATATAATAATGTAAAGCTTTCAAGGTATTTTACCCCTATTCAGCACAACAACATTTACTACTATCAGTCTAATCATAAATACAATTATTCTTGAGTACTCTATTACAAAAACCAATAAACTAGGCCTCAATAGAGATTCTGAAATTACTTAACTTTTCTTTAGAAAAATATTAAAACAGTATTATCACATCAATGAGAGGAAAAGACAGGAAGATAATAAAGTTATGTTAAACCTCCCTGTATTTACTCATGTGTGAAACAGTTATGTCTGGTCACATAATTGCAATGGTTCTGAGAAATATTTCATATTTTATAATGAACATTAAAAGAGTTTGTGGATCATTACTTTATATGAGTTCCAAAGTTATTACATAAAACCCAACAGGAATGGTTATAAATTATTTGATCCTCTACTCTGGCCTTGGTAAACATAACATGAAGGCTGAACTATCTCAGCAGACAAGATTCATGATAATAGGTAAAGTGCTTCTACAGGTAGAAAAAAAAGAAGAAGAAGAAAATACCAAGGTACTTGTAAGCAAGGCTCTTAACATTTTTTTTCTTTGCTATTTCAAAGAAATCTCTTTCTGCAGTGAGCTTAAGCCATTAAAAAAAAACACCAAGGAGGAAAAAAAGCTTTGTCTAGAACAAAAGAAAACTTGCTCACAGGCATGTTCTATCATCTACATATCTGGCATTATCATAACTGTGGCCCTAAAGTCATGTCAGATTCTTGAACCTACAGCACAGTATGTATTTAAGACCCTATACTTAGCCATGAAATAATATTTTAAGCAGCTATTTGATTTTTTTCAAAAGGATCCTGAAGAGCATCTCACTGAAACATGAAAAATAAGAGTGTACTAACAAAAAAATTACACACTTGACACAATTACGAGGAATTTTTGTCTTCCAACTACAATTGGCAGCAGCATTTTAATTAATGAGTGATCATTTGCTCCAGAGATAAGTGTAACACTAAATGAATTCTGGTCCACTTCCCCCTCTCAGCTCATCTTTGTCTCTTGCTCCTGTGCTTTGTGTCAAAATACATTGTGGATGTTTTTGTTTTGTTCTATAAATGTCTTCTAAGAATATTAATATGGTGAATTAATTCAGTTACGCGCACACACCATTTAATAAGAGTGGAAAACATATTTAAATATTCTGGTCAATTTACAAAATATATTGAATGCAGATCATATCCAAGTCTCCAATCCTGCAAATTTCTCATGGTGCTCATGGGCACCACCTAATTCCTTGTGCGAGAAAACCCTTTCCTGAAAGAATTATTGGGGTATACGTTTTTGTTCCTTGCAGATGGAAACCTTGACTGGGTGGCCACAACGGTCTGCCCTCAGTAACTGCTCTGCTGTTGGTTTCCAAGATCACAGTTAGCAGTCAAAAGCTGAGGATCACTGATGGACAGAAGCTGAGCTGGGAGGACTCAGCCTGCACAGTACCTGCCGTCAAAGTACAATGTCAGGTCTTGTGAGCTGCCACTTCTAATTTTTCCTTATTCCATCCCCCTCATGCACCCCTCCACCCCCCAATTTTTCCCCTCCACAAATTTAAGATTTTTTTTTAACCCCTTTTTAGCTCTCCACAGTTCTAGGAGTTGCATTAAAACACTGAACTGTGCAGCCAAGGGCACGTAGCCTTCACAGCCTTTCATCGCAAAACACTTTGGTATGAAAGCTTCCTGCCTTTCAAGTTATATAGCTGTTCTATGCCATGTGTGCCCACTACACCCTGGCACCGCTGGAAGCGCTGTTGAGATGGGTCAAGGTCTCACCTGTGAACATCTCCTGCCTAGAAAAGTTATATTTTATTAGAATCTTCTTAGTTTTTATACTACCTCCTGTTCAACAAACACTCCTTTGATAAAGAGAATGCTGAGCAGCCAAAACAACTCTGTGCTTTAAACAACCTACCATTGCCACCGTCCAATTTACATTATTGCTGCCAGTTTTCTGTTGTGATTTCTTAGTTCCTGCATCACAGCCATTTACTGCTCTAACTTTTTCAATCTGGAAGTCTATCTGCTGCTCTCGTCTTTGTCTTCCTACACTTGAAGGCACTAGCTGTTTCCACTTGTCAAGTAAGTACACAGTTTGTTAAATAGTAACTTTCTTTGGCATTTCAGAAAATCTCGAGAAGGAAACAGCTTCCACCGTGTTGCCTGGAAATTCTTTCTCGTTGGCCAGAGAGCTTCTTCTCTGGGTTTTCCAAGTGATATTCTGACGTTTAACATCATCCTTTTGCATTACAAGCATACAGCTAGTTGATACTGACACGGGAGGATTTTACAGCAGAACCAACCCGAACCGCTGAATCAAGTCCGGCAAGCGCCTGTGCCCCTGATGCGGGGATGGTGCGGACCGAGTGTAGATTAAGAGAGCAAAGCAAGAAAAAACTTCCAGGGCTGTTCTGGGGAAGGCAGAGGTTTGTTTGAAGGACTTTGCTCCTTAAAGAGTATCTATTCCTCTCGGGTTTTTATTTGAGAAACATTTCCAAGCCATCTGTGCGGCAGCCTCTAGGTGGTGCTGATACTGCACATCTCCGGCTTCCCGGCACAATGAAAACATTAATTTGCTATGAGATAATTTTTGACGTAAATGTAAAATGGTGCCCATTCGAACTCAGTAATGAAGCATGGTGCATTTCTACAGCTCCTAATTTGACTAGTTAAATGACTCCATTACGTGTCTAACAGACAGAAGCAAATAATTTCTGGTCAGTTGACGCTCACTTATCCGTATCATTTTACCCTGAAAATAAAGTCTCTAATCTACAGTTTCTTTGTCTTAGTTTTTTTTTTTAAATATTATTAAAGCAAACATACTTATATAAGAGAGATTAAACCCACACAAACTAACAATTAAGGCTACAATACAGAAATCAAGTTTATATAATGTGGGAGGATACATAGGAATTAGAATTAAATAATAAATTAAACGACTGCTTATGTCTGTTATTTGCAGTGCAAGATTTGACAACATTACTAGTTAGGAAAATATCTTTATCAGATTCATTGACTTTGAAAGCCACTTTAAATACTGCCTGCAAATCTGCCTGTAAAACTTCCCCACACAACTTTGAGAATGTTTGGAAAGACTCTTTACAGTACAGAGCAATAAAATAAAAACGTTGCCTTAATAAATATCAGGTGATGAATAATTTTGCCCTCAGGAAAAAAATGGTTAATGCTGAATCTTAATGTTCCTCATCTAAATGCTTTTTTTCTTCCTGCTAAAAACAAGTTTAGAATTAAAGCATATCACTTTACACATATTGCATGCATATTAGCGAGACACAGCTGCTTATGCCCTGCTCTTAAGAGCCATATGATTAAGTTATGGGATATCAGATAATCCAAAGTCCCTTTCTATTGGTCACCTTTCGCAGACAAAGGCTTTTTAGTTTTAAGTCCATTTAATGACAGAATGTCCAATTCTATAAATGTGTGAGTAATTCCAGCGGAACACCTGTGGCTCTCTACTAGAATATAGAAGGAAAGACATAAAATGTCATTACAGTAGCATTCAACGTCTGACTTTAACAAAAAATATTCGCAATCAAGGCTGCCACTCCAGTCTGATGTATTCCATCATACTCGGGTTTCCATGGTCTCAGAGAAGTGAGTGTGAGCTTACATACCATCTGTGGTACCAGCCTTCATCACAGTGGGGTGAGCTAAGGACAGAGCAACATTTTCTGGTTGAAGTCACGGGTCCTGTGGGCTCATTTCCACAACGGTTTGCGGGGACAGAGCCATGTGATGCAACGTTATTACCAAGAGAAACATAAAAGGAAAGTTTTCACACTATTCTTAAAAAACAAACACACAAAACACCAAACAAAATGCTCCAAACTCTGTACTTCACTTCATTGTCATACCTTTTTTCCCCTCTTATAATTTATTTATGCCTGTTGGGTTTCACCCCCCCCCCCCCCCCCCCCCCC
>WAAF01008339.1:823552-916052 GCA_013400475.1 Tricholaema leucomelas
CCCCCCCAAGATTTAATCACTATTTGAGCCAATTTTCTATGAGTAAAATGACAGGGAAGGAAAACAAGAGAATTTTTGGTGCATCTGGTGCAATGTCCAGGAAGTTCTCTGTTGATGTTGTTTTTCACAACCATGACAGTGGAAATGTTATGATCCAAATCTACCCACAGAGAGTTAACATTAATGGGCTTCTTCACAGTAGCCATTCTTCTAACAGAAGAAGCATTCAAAGAGTTAGAGTTGTATTTACAACTAAACTATAAAGCTCGATATCAATGTTCAGTTTCAGCAGGGTTAATTTTTGAGAGCATGCTTAAAGTGTCAGTGAATCGCAGGCTCATTGCTGCTCTCGAGGAAGGCAATGGCAAAACTCCCAGCTAACTTCAATCAAAGGAAGAGCAGACCCTGAATGGAATGAAGAGGCAGAGGAAACAACTCCATACAGAAATGGAAAGTGTTCAAAGATGAGTTCATATCAGCAGAAAATACACATGCAGCCTGACAAAAACATATAAAGAGTCAAAGTAGTAATCTCTGTCTTGAGGAATCCATAATAGCAAGCAGAAGATCTCAGGACTGAAGGGACAGGATACTGGCCTCAGTCTCTGAACATCAATCATGGCTTCCTGGTTTATCAAGCACTGGGATGCACATGCAGAGGCTGGCATGAGGCCACTCAACACCGCACACAAGCAAATTGACCAACTGGGGCACCAAGCAGGATATCTGCAGCCAAGAAGGCTGCAAATATCAATGCATGGAGCAGCTACCAAAGATGAGAAAGATGAATAAATTAAAAGATGGTAAAGCTATAAAAATATACTTCTTCAAGTAGCTAAAGTCCAAAACAAGCTACTGAAAAATGGGATGTCTGCCAGAAACTGGAATACAGAGGCAGAAGGAAGGGGGCACTTTAACAAGTATCTGTGGAACATCTTTGGAGGCAGGGGAGGTACCTGTGGATGGGAAGACTAATGTAACACCTACATGCAACGGCAGCTCTTGGGAAGACCATAGAAATTAAACACCAGTCAGCCTGATTTCAGCAGTGGGAAAGATATTGGAAACACTAATCAGGGACAAAATAGGGAAAGTTACGATTTAATTAAAGATATTCAGCACGGATTCACAAAAGGGAAACCACAGGTAAGAAAACTAACAGAACATTTGAGGGAAAAATAAAACAAAACCAGAACTTCTAAAATCCTCAAAAAGAACTGAAGGAAGCCACGAACATGATTTACACGGACTCTGTGAAAGGTATGATCCCATAACAGGCTACAGTGCTGTAAGTTCTGGCAGGAGGGTGAGCTAAATAATGCAGAACTAACCGGACAGTGTAGGAGGGCACAGCTCTCTGCATGCTAACATCAAGAGAGCAGAGTGATGGGAGGTGATGGCTGGGCCTGTCCCGAAGAGCAGTGAAGAGGCTGATTTTATTCCGCTTCCCTTTCTCTTCAATGACATGCAAAAAAAGGATGAAATTTATTCAAAGTAGAAAATGGAGGAGAAGTCACAGACAATATGAATGAAAGGACAATATATAAATAAAAAAATCCAGCCTGCCTTTGAGTGAGCAGGGAAAGTGATGGGATGCTATTCAATAAAGAAAAAATGTCAAGTAACATTGTGGCAAGAACAAAAGGCAGGCGCCACTCGCCGTCCTCCTTAAGCAGACACGAAAGGGGTGTAAGTGCAGTGAATAATTAGAAATTAAACTCTAAAAATCTTAAGCCTAGGACCTATTGTCAACATAAAAAGAAGCAGAGATATTTCTGGAATTTCCCAACTGAGGCACTGACTAAACTGTGCAAAATCACTCCTGCAGGGTGTAACAGGATAACAAGGAAATATCTGGAAGGCTATCCTAGCTTTGGCTATCTTTATCATTAGATATATACAGAAAATTCAAATAGCTGAGTGACAAAATTATCCCAGTGAGTCAAAACCAAACCAGATCAGTATTCTTTAAAAGCCAAGGTAGGCAGTATGCAACTGCCAAAGTAGCCTCAAGTTACAGCCGTATCTAACAAGTGTGCATGAGCTGAAGCTAAGGAAAAGCAGGCATTAATGGAATTTAAGTGGAATTTCTTTACATAGAGATGATAGTCAATGTCACAGGCAACCCAGGGCAGCATTAACAACCTGTGGAAAAATCCTGCACCATGACTTATTCACAGGAAAAGGCAAACAGTGAAATGATGTCCCTGGCTTTTCATCCTTCGGTACTTTAAAACTATGTGAGCTACTATTCAAGTGAAATAGTAAAGATCATTTGTCTCCTGGGCCAGGTAAGCAGTGTAAGCTGGAACAACTGCAATTTTCATACATGTAACATGTGAAAGCAAGTCACTGAGAGGCACCAGAGGATGCCCCACCAGCCACCTCCATGCCTTTGGGCTGCAGAGGAGCCCAGTGGCCTGGCTGCCCCTGCACATCCGCAACTGAAGCTAATTGACTTAATCTGCTTTCGTGGGGTTTTTATTCTTTTTCAAGCAAAAATACATGACAAAAATGGGCCTTAAGGGAATACTCTTGATGATGATGTTTCCCTCATAGCTGGTCTTGCAAACCTGGCACGAAGCTACTAGAAATGTGAGGCTGGAAATTCTATTGCTCAAACTATCACAGAAACAAATGAGATTTACACGCAGCAGTACAGCCACAGTACGAGTGATAGACTGGTATCTACAGCTGTCTGTAATTGATAGCACAGCCCTTATTGCCTACCCCCAATACAAGTTTATTTGGGAACGTTTTTAGCAAAATAGCACCAATCCAATAAAAGAGGGTCTGCTTAGGAGGAGATCTTCTGCAACAGCTTTTCAGTAGCCCTCCTTCAGACTTAAGGATTTCAAGCAAGGAGAACACCTTACGGAGGCTGAGGGAGCTGGGGTTGTTTAGCCTGGAGAAGAGGAGGCTGAGGGGTGACCTCATTGCTGTCTACAACTACCTGAAGGGAGGCTGGAGCCAAGCGGGGTCAGTCTCTTCTGCCAGGCAACCAGCAACAGAACAAGGGGACACAGTCTCAAGTTGTGCCAGGGGAGGTCTAGGCTGAATGTTAGGAGGAAGTTCTTCACACAAAGAGTGATTGGCATTGGAATGGGCTGCCCAGGGAGGCAGTGAAGTCACTGTCCCTGGAGGTGTTCAAGAAAAGATTGGATGGGGCATTTACTGCCATGGTCTAGTCTCTTCCAAATTGGTTGATTCTATGATTCTGTTGGGATCCTCTAGAAGCTGACAGAGGTAGACAAGCAGGGCTCGCCTGCCAGATGGGGCCAAGACTAGGTGAGGGTGGTGGAAAAGAAACCAGGAAAAGATGCAACAACACAGGGTTCAGGGGAGATACTTTGAAAAAGACCAGACCAAAATATCACCTCCACCCCAAAAAACCCCAAATATATACATATAAAAGAAACCAACAAAGAACAACCAATCAAAATGAGAGACACCACCCAAACACCCACACTCCCAATGCTACATATATTCCGGTTTGCTTACTATCAAAACCTTCCTCGAATTCCTGGAGAATATCTCACCGATTTCAAACATGCACTGGCCCTGTTCCTACTCTTCAGTTACAATACAGAACTACTCTAGAACTGGCCACAAGGCCTGGCACCATACACAGACTTTTCTAGCTGTTACCTTCAGCTGCAGGGTCCTGCATGTGCGCAGAGCTTGCAGACAAGTCCAGTGAGGAGCAGCAGCTAAACTGCAGCTTCCCCTGCTTAGGGAAGAAAGTTATCTCCACCTAACTCGGGCACATACTTTCAGGATACATCCTTAAAACAGTGCTTTTGTAGCAGGAACCCTGAGGGATGCCTAACAATGATGTCAACTCTGCAAGCACAGCACAATGAACACTAGAAATACACAGACTGCAAGGCTAAGGATCAACAGCAAGGAAAAAGGGCAAAGGAAGGAGATGGAGGTCAATTTGCAGCATGATGAGTTCTGTGCTGTAGGTGCTGTGACCCAGCTGCCCTACACCCCTTCCTTGCTGCCTGGGACATCTTCTTATCCTAAGGGGCACACACAGTGTCTTTCCCATTCTGCACCTAAACATCACCATCATGCTGTTTCACACTGGGACATAATATAGATTCACAGGCTCTCACAGGCAGGAGAGGAAAGGTGTAGGGGGGGCACTGCCTGCCAGCACATTCCCTTACGGGTTACCCAGAACACAGGAAGGGCTGCTTAGGGTAAAGCATAGCGTAAGTAATATTTTGTTCAGCACAAGGCAAGCATCTCTTCAGTCTACACTCTCACCACCCATCCAGAAAAAAAAAGATGAAGTTGCAGCTATAACTCACATAAATAGCACTAAACTTTTAATTTGTAACAGAACCTAGCACAGTGCCCCTTAATTACAACCAGACCCATGAAAGAAAAGTGTCTAGAATGAATACAAAGGGTTAAAATACCTGTCTGGATTTTTTTCTCGAAAATCAGTCATTGAGAATCATCTGTCAGCAAGCCAAAATTAATTACTACACGTAACATTGAAAAAAAACAAAACCCAAACAGAAGAGAAACCAAAATATTTACATAATGTTACCAAAAAAAGGTTCATAAAATCCTGTTGGTGTTGATGCATGTTCACCTTTCTAACACCCAAACTAACCAAGATTATTGTACCAAATTTGCAATAATTAAAAAGAAGAGGAAAAGAAATGAACTTTTTTAGGTAACAACGAAGACATTTCATTTGAGTTTAAAAGCTCTGCAAAAAGCCTTCACAAATTATAGTAACTTGCAAAATTCAGTCATGTTTTGGTATGCTCCTAGAGGGTTGGTGCTGAAGAAATTGCTGAAGCTTAAACATTAGACATTTGTGCTTAACAAAGCTAGTAAATAGAAGCCTTAACCACTTCATTCACTCAAATCAGGGCAATTATTACACTTCCCTCTTGAAAGTGTTCTACTAATTTATGGATAGTTAGTTTTACTTATACATTAAATCCATTACTGGTAATATATTCAATATGTTTTTAAGTTTAACATGTGAATACATTTCCACACTGGAGCTTCAAGCCCTTTTTTGGAGAAGGTTGTGTTTACATTTAAAGGCCTCTAAAAATTTGGCAGTGAATATACGCAGAAGCAGGGGCACAGATCTCCCACACACTGCAGGGCAGCATCCAGCACACCAAAAGCAAGAGTCCAGGGAACCACTTCCCATCTCCAAAAAGAGATTAAAACCAATAAAAATCCAGACCAGCATCCTACATGGAGTGCTGCCTCCAACTGGGATATTTTTTTTTCCTTTAAGGCAGCATCTTCTTCTCACAGGCATTTGCATAATCTCCCTGAGGTTGCTTCGTTTCGTTGTTTGCAGCACACATCCCTGCCTCTCTATCAGAGCAGGGCTCACTTCGGAAGGGTATGACCAGCCCACAGCAACTCCAGCCTTATACTGGTATTGTTCAAGAGACTCTGCCCTGTTCTGTTTGCTCTTCTGAATGCAGGACAGTTTACAGCCTCCTCCCTTTCCCTTCTCCTCACACCATCAGCACACGCTGCTGCATCTACCTTGGTTGAGCTTTCCTACTCTACAACAAAGTGTTGGCATGAGCTGGCACAGTGATGGCAAATCTGAGACACTGACCACCTCATATCAGCTCTCAAAACTAGTCCTTGCAGAACTTAACCTGAATACCAAAATCTACCAGGATTTTGAGCAGTAAGGGCAGCAGAAGCCGGCTGCTTTCATCCCTGTGAGATACTGCTGGGTGCCTCACATGAGCAGACTGAGCAGCTTTTTCATTACTGCTGCAAAGAAGGGGCCCTTGGTACTGTGCAGTGCAAGTGCCACAGGTATCTGCCTCAGGACTAACTATCAGAACTCTAGGTGCAAACTGAGAAAAAAGGACATAAAGAGCTACTGAAATGAGTAAAAAGACTTATTTTCTTTTTCATCATCAGAGCTTACAAAAGTACCAAACACTCTCCTCCGCCCAGATAATGCCCTCAGCCGACTCACAGGCTAGCACTGGTTACTGCCCTGGCCAAAACCAGGTATCATCAAAGCATTGAGCTTCACAGCCGAAAGAAAAAGGTGCAGGCAGATCATCTGCTGTGACAAACGTATACAGTATGAAGATCTTCCCTGAGGGTGCAACACTTCCACGTGTCTTTACATAAAAAAGGAAAATCTTGTGAAACAAGTGCTAAGGGTATGGAATCAAAAGAAGTCCTATATTAACAGAGTAGAAGGGTGGGGAGACTCACACAGCAGGGCACCTTTGATGAGGCTACTCCTCCCACCTGGACCAGCACCAAAGATGCAGCAAGGCTCAGTCTGCAGGTGCTGCCCCAAAAGCCAGTATGCAAATCACTACTTCCTTCTTGGACCCAGTTTCCTTGATCAAGAAAGCTGAGACTGCAAAATGCTATTAAGAATTGGAAGGGAAAAGTGGTTTTTGTCGAAGACATGAAAGGGGGGGGAGATATAATAAAGCAGCAGAAAATGGGAATTGGTTGCCAAACTGGAAAAATCAATTATTCTACCAAACAACAGTAGTGACAAATATAGCTGCTTCTACTCCCTCCTCCTCCATTGAACAAATTGTTAAAAGAACCAACAATCTGTTGAGCGACAACCCCCGGTATGGTGTCATCGGTTGAAAAGTGAACGCAGAAAAGGTCTTGTTAAGAAGGAGGCACAAAGCTCCCAACATGATTTTGGATTTGCCTTCAGTGAATCCCTGTGTTCGTTTTGTTGAGTTTAAAGCAGCCATTCTGAATCTAGTGTTTGATCATATCAATGCAAAGTAAATGCTTGAAAAGCACCCAAAACAGCCCAGATCATGATGACAGTGTTTGGACTTGTTCCATCTAAGAGCAAATTCCCACAGTCACTTAGGCGCCCACCTAAGATGTTCTTTGCTTGGCCTTTTTTATTAAAAAAAAAAAAAAGAAAGAAAGAGGCATATACCAGCATTGTCTTTGGTCCAATTATTGCACTTTTAAATGCAAAATGAGGTATCAAAACCAGCTGATAAATGCTTCTCTTCAAGCAAGATGAAAAAAAACCTGGTGATGACACACCAGGTTGGCAGCATTGCAGAGCAAAGTCCTGCGGGTTTCTTTGGAAGAACTGCTCTCACATTAGCAGCTGACAAAGGAAAATGGTGGGAATTTTTTCTTCTCTGCTACACTGGTGATTAGGGTAGTGTCGAATGAAACGGGAAGCGGCTGTAAGGCAAGGCTGCAGCACAGAGGATGAAGCTTTGTTTGAGCAGGATGGGTGCTGGGAGTGGGGTACGACAGGCAGAAGCATAGCTGGGGCCTGTGGGTGCCTGCACCTCTTGTGCAGCAGCAACAGGGCCCATTCCTTCTCATTTCTTTAAAGAGATTTTGCACCTTCACTGCACAAGTGGAGATTTGGTAAAGAATGCAATACTGAGAGCTGACAAATATTGCTGAGATAAACCAGAGAGAAGACCACAGCCAACACACTGTTGCAGTTTTGGCCATCTCAGGCCACCAATTGATGATTTTTTAACATCTCCAGGATGTAGCAGGTGGGTTCACACATCTCTGCTAATAAAATAGGGTCTCATGGCAAGTTTTAAAGCTGTCTTTACACTTGTAATCTCGGGCACTTACTACAAGGAGTGTACGCATGCCAATATGCTTTTGTTGCCAGACTGATAAAATGAAAAATGCTGGACACCACTTTTGCTTTCTTTTTTTCTTGTCAGATGAATACATTTAAAAAAAAAAAAAAAGGCTAAAAAACTAAGAATCTTAATAGCTGTCGAGAATTCAGCAGATGGTACCATCTAGTCCCATCTAATTCAAGGCCAAACCGCCTAAATTGTGGTTGTAGACAAGAAATAAAACATAATAGTGATAAATAGGGGGCAAAAGCAATGACTTGAGAAAACTGAGGAGATCATCCATTCCTTTCACTTGGAAGATCAAAGGTAGTTACACTATACTTAGTGGCAGAAGATTTGACCAATGTGCCAAAAAAACTCAAATCTGATTCCATCTAATCTGTAAGAGTGCCATTTCATGAGCCACATCTGATATATGGATAAAAGAATCCCAGTCAGGGTTAACTCTCTTTTTAAAACACTAAACCTTGCAAATGAAACCAGTTTCCAAAATATTTACATTAAGAAATTATGCCCTGGCTGAACCTGCTATTTTCTGTTAATATTTTAAACACTATTTTTTAATTCTTTCTAATGAGGAGAGTTGCTTTTCAGAGACTAAAGCACAGTGAAACTGAAAAAAAAGAGAATGATTCCTGAGTACAAAGTGCAATGAAAGGCTGTATATGCTTTTCATGTAAGCATACATTATGCCTTCCATATTGTCTAAACTTGCTCATCACTGAACTACTCTACATGTAACTAAATTACAAATGGCTCAATGCTAACAAAACATAGCAAATTAAGACAGAATCAGGTCAGACTTCTGTTTGAATTATCTAACTGAATCTCTAACCTGGCACAGTATTTGGCCACAGTCAAAAATACATTAAATACACACAAGTATGTATAAACACACACACACACACATATATATGCACTTCTCTGACTGTACAAAGAAAGGAAAGGGGGAAAAAATGTGCAGGAGCCGAAATCTGTGTGCCACAGTGTATTGCCAAGTGATGGGGAGAGGGGGAACAGAACACATTTAAACCAGAATCCTTAACTGTAGGTACAATCAGACACACACACACCCCCAAAACAAACAAACAAACAATCAAATCCCACTGAAATCAAGATGAAGCATTTTCATCTTTGGATACCTGATTTACCTTGGTACCAGGTAAACAGGCATCGGGTCAAATACTCAGAAACTGTGTGAAATTATAGATAGAAATCTATAAGTTCACAGTAAAAATTGCTAAAGGCAGCAATCAGCCTAAAAGGTTCATTGCTAGGAGAAAGTAGTAATGCTGCACATTAATGAAAGCCTTGACCTATCACCTGCTGTAATGATTATCATGCTAATATGGGGGGTTGCCTCCATTTGTGTTTTTTGGCATTGCTGTTTCTACCAGAAGCTGCAAATTCAAGCACCGTATATGCAACATAAATGCAGAGATTCCCACTCTAATGCTGTGGAGAAGAGATAAATTATGTTTGGGGTTGGGTTTTTTTTTTTTCCCATTTTCACTTTTAAATTTCCTTTGACTAGGTGAACCTCAGGCTATGGCAATGCACGTAGACATTGTAGCTACACAGATACCAGCACACAAATCTCTTCTGTACAGGAAATACAGAAACACTAATCCATTTTCTGTACAAAATGTAAAACTTCACATATTCTGTTCAAGCTCATTACTGACTAGTATCTTAAGCTTGTCAAGTGTTTTAAAGGAGCTTTCCAAGAGAAGTTTATAGTTAAGCATATGGTAAGCTCGTCCAGTCCATATGACTGGTTGAGCATCGACCACTACTGTTGATACAGTTTCCCTCAATATTATGACAGTATTTGTCAATGAAAATTAAATTGCTGTCAAACTTTTCCCACTAAACTTACGGCACAACACTCAGAGAGAGCCAACTTCATGACTCAAGCCAATAAGGCCTTTTCTACATACTCCTCTATTATACCCATTTGTAGGAAAATCCCTGTGGATTTATTTCTGATTTTTGCAATACCCAAGGCAGGCTTTCCAGTGATTCCTGTGAAAAAATTCTGTGAAGCCATATTTAATGTGTTTACTGTTGTTTTTTTTCTTTATATTCTGTGAAAATCACATGCAACAACAGCCACAGCATTTTCTGGGCAATTGGTAAGTGCAGGTGCATTTACAGACAGCAGAAAAGGTGACAACGCTGTGCTGAACATGAGGAATGGCACATGGATGGAACACATCCTGCCTGTGCCTTTTGAATTCCATATCAACTTCAGTAGATATTTGTATACACAAAAAACCCTGGGCCAAACAGGTCTCAAAAGAACAATTCTATCTTTACTTTTTTAAAAAAAATAATTTAAAAACAATTCCCACAAATAAAATATTTTATAGCTTCACTGAGCAATTATGTCAAGGAAGACTACTTCTTAGCCTTAAACTCAAAAAGCAAAGAAGCATTATAGCAATTTATACATTTCACATATATATATGTGTATATATATATATCTTGCACTAAAAAAAGTATAATGGAAGATGCCAACAGTGAATAAGCAATCTGGGAAGAAAAAAAAAATCATGAGTATAACAAGAACAATGTGGCATTAATTGCAGTAAGCAATGAAAGACAGTTGCTACTTTTATTTGGTATTTTTTACTATCTTCTTTCTGCATGTGAATCTGGCCTCAGCTACCAGTGTAAGGACCATTCTGGAAATGTGCTTCTTTGCCACCATTCTCTGTGACTCTCCTGAGCACATTTCTCATTAGACAAAGCAGCCAGCACCTCAAGACCATCGAATCAATGCACTGAAAAAGTGCAGCACTGAAGTGTAGAAGCTGCTCCTGACACTGGTGTGCCAGTGCCGGTCAGAATCCTGAGCTTTGGCTGGGCAGACTCCACCAAGGATGTCTCAAGGTATGTCCCACAACTGTTGTGGGTGATTTTCAGGTGATAGAGAAAAGCCAAGCTGACAGCATCCCCTGGGTGGGATAGGAGGTACATCAGGCCTGCTGGGATGAGTTCCCATTTTGCTGGGGCACACCGGTGTGCAAGATCCTATCACGGGTGGTAGGGGTTTCCAAGCTCATTACCAGATGGGGCAGCTCCAAAACCAGGGCCCATCTTGCTCTGGAACTTTTATCTGTGACTGCTATGGCATTTTTAAATCAATCCTGCTCAAACAGATGGGCACTCTTTCCATCCAAACACAAGAGCTAGTAACTACCTTGCTACTCCATATTCTCCCAAAATGCTTTCCTGTTTTCTAATCTGGGGCTAGAGAAACACAAATCAGCAGCAGTGGAGCTCTTCTCTTTTTGGGATCCCTTTGTAAGGGGCAGATGATAGTGCTCAAGGTCATTGGCTTTGGAGTTTTGGACAAAATTATTTGTCTGCTCTTAAAGTCAAAGGGCAATTTCAGTTACAGTCACTTCCCAAAGCCTAAATTTGACAGTCTGTAGTGCTTAGTCAGTCTGTTGGGAAGGCAACAACGTCCCTAAAATACAGATATGGAATTAAAACATGGAGCAGAACAATGACTCTATTTGTCTCTTATATGGAGACACATACACAGAGATTACTCAGATGGAAAAAGGGATATAAGAAGAATCTCAGAAATGACAAGCACACATTTAGCATGATCATGTTTTAAACTGAGATACTTCTTTGAGAAATTATTTTCAACTCAGAGGCAAACCTCCACAGCACACACATGGCTTGGGTATGATGAGCAATTGGAGCAGAGATTAGCTGGAGACTCTAGCAGAGAAAAATAGGAGAAGGCTGATGCATATCTATGTTCAAAGGTGATAATGTCACCCCGGCCCATCACAATTTCAGAAGGCTGATGGTGGAATTTAAGTCTCTCTCATATCGAGTACACAAAGAGGTACATCTTGGCAGTATAACAAAAGCCAATGTGGGTGGCAAGGTAGCAGCAAATTTAAGCATGAATGCTCTGGATGTGGGGGCTTGCACCTGATTACCAGATGCTTCAAGCAGATGGCCAGGGAGAGGAGAGAACAAGGCTCATGGTTGCTTTGATAGGGTTACAAAAAGCACCAAAACCAGAGAACAGGAAAAAAGAAAGCTACCCTGACTGTACAAGGTATCAGATCAACAGGGCCACCAAGACGTGGCATGCTCTTCACCAAATTTGAGAGGAGAGTCCCAGAATTAGGCTGCTGATTAAATATCAGCAGTGAAGCTGATAGAAACGGGATTCAGAAGAGGGGAGGCAAAAAAAGCCCCGAACAGTACCACTATGCAGAACAGGGAGCTGCTATTTAATCACAGGATGTTCTTGAGCTTTTCCTCTGAAAGAGCTCCTCCCATAGGGTTCTTTGCACTAATGTACTGAACAGTACATGTGGGAGTCAGTATAGGCTTTTTCTTTGGGGCTGCATATGAGCTGTCCTACAAGCAGTCTGAAATGCCAGGACTTGTGAAAACAAAACAAACCCAAGCAAAACCTATCAACAAAAACAACCCCCACAAACAAACTCCACCAAAAACCCCGCAAAACCCCCAAAAACCCAAACAACGTTGCAAAGGAGAAATCAGACAAGCTTGTTTTGTTCACTTTCCTGGAAGACTGTGGAAAGGCTTTCAGAAACATTACTTCCACTTCAGAAATTTGAGAATTCACCTCTGTTGCTCCCTGACAAATAACCAGGCAAAATTCAGCTGAGCAACATGCCTCAAAGATTCCAGCAGTATTTGTATAATGGGACATCTGATCCTATCTCAAGACTTCTTCACCTGGCACTGTTAAAACATAGGTTTGATTGGTACGAGGGATGAGGCACCTCAAAAGACAGCCATGAGCCTTCCCACCCTTACATCCCCACAGCACAGTGCAGGAGAGTGTTACGGTACTGCAGCAAACCACAGGTAACCGCCGACCTGAAATCGCTACAAATCCGTGTTCATCTCATTTCTCAGGGGGAGGTGGCTTCGGCTGGCCATCTTGGCTAACCTCCCACTCCGATCACTGCACCCTGCCAGCTCCACTTCTCTCTATCCTTTGGGTTTAGTATTTTTATTCTCTGTAATCCCTCCCTGGTATTTTTGAGAAGCGCACAGGATGGAGATGGATGCTTTCTGCACGCACCACCGGCAGCTGAACTGGTGCTTCCATACCTGAGTGCTATAGAAACATATGGCCAAGAAAGAAAAACCTCACCAAGCACCTGAAGATAGCGTCCAGGTCACACAACCTACACGGACCTTGCAAGGCAGCGGGTCCAGGTCCACGATTAGAAGCATAACACCAGATTCACAGTGGCAGCCTCACAAACCGTGCATGTACACGAGGGTAACAGGTCTGCTCCCTTAATGAATTTGAAAAATACTTAATGTGCTGCAGTGGAAGATGGAGCTGTTGTTAGAAGCAAGGTAGGGTGGTGGCATCTTGTATTCACGACCACCAATCCCAAAAGCCCCATCTTGCACCTTCCTGGTGGTGGCACTCCATGGTCGTGATGTTTGGCACATCTAGGGTGGGATGTGCAAACTTGCTGTGAGAAGAATCCCAGTGGGCTCACCCACCCCCTCAACTGCAGAAACAGTGACAAGGTTCACTGTATCCTTTGCCCCATTCCAGTCAGGGGAACACTCTGACATGCAATAGTCCAACAGGCATCTTTCTCAGAGGTCAAAGGGCTCATTCCCTCCTCTGTCTCCTCACACCACCCACCAGTGCTCTGGAGGAGGGAGACAGCAGCATGGGGAGAGGGAAGGAGCATCTTACATTCTGTGGCCTCTCCTCTTTAGCACACTAATCATTACAGCACATCCGCTCAGCATTACTTTTTCCTTCTGCACAAATAATTAAGAAACACCTGTGTTCTTTTCAGTCAATAACACATGTTTCAGAGCAAGCCACTCTTTTAAGCTTAGATTATTTTCTCTTACCACAATTCAGCTGACAAGATAACAGTGACTCATTCTGCCAAAGACTGGGAAAGGGAGGAGGGAGAGGCTATCAACCATACCACTAAAATAAAACTGTAAAAAACAAACAAACAAAAAAAGAATACAACTGGAAAAAAAAAACAAACAACAACAACAATCAAATAAATATTATTGAAAATAGAGAAAAAGCAACCTTAACATTTATCTCCTTCAAAATGGCCGGTGCCCCCCATGCAACTTTGAAATCTGAATCAACTCCTGGAGGTGACTCTTTGCCAACGTTCGCTCCTATGCCAGCTTTCTCACAAACGAACAGCTTGTATCTCCATGAAAACCAATGGATGGAACAAATTGTATTAAATTATGTAAAATGATACTAAAGAGCACAATCTACCAGTTTAAAAAAAAAAAAAAATTGGAAAATCTTGGGTTTATAAATTTGAGAAAATTGTAAAAGGTAATTAGGAAAGGGAAATGTTAAAATTTTATTGCATTTAAAGGGATGTCTTGTGGCTTTAAGCAGGAAATGAGATTTATTCTCTCATAGGTCAGACAGACATAATTCTTTGGTGCCGTTGACACCTGTGAGTTATTTAGCCTTCCTCATACTTTAGCATGTAGAGTAATCCCATCTCTATGAAGCTGAGCGTAGCCCTGTGACAGTCTCAAATTGTCCCTCCCCATCACACTGTGGGAGCTGTCAGTGCACATTATGTAGCCAAATTTTCTTCTACTTCCCAGAGACCCTTTTTGGAGAAGGAAGGGGACACAAATAACTGTAATCAGCACCAAATTTGCTCTATCTTCAGAAATTGATTAAGAATATTTTCAGCACCTTTTGGGGACTTTGGTAATTTAAATATGCTGCTATGACCATGCAAAGAACATTCCAGTAACTTTGCCTGAAATGGGTTTTAAATTGATGATTTCTAAGCATGAGTCAGTTAATCATGAGCAAAAAGATGTGACTATTTCTGTATCCAGGGTGGCAGAAAGGGTGAGATTGTGTGAGCTTTTGGCTGGTTTGAGACTTTAAATGATAGTCTATCAGCATACAATAGGAAGCCTTAATTCAGGGCTTTGTTCCAACAGCACACAACCCTGCAGTCGCTGAACCCCATGGCTCCTCAGCCTTCCTCTTCAAGGAAGATTTTAGGAGACAACCCCTCCCTTGTGATGACAGCAGGACCTGGCTGGGGTGGGTGGCTCCTGCTGCTATGGGTAGTGCCAGAACAGCCCCCAGGGCCATGGGAGGTGGGTGGTGTGCACACAGCGCTTCCCAACCTGCCCAGCATCACCAAAAGTGCTGAAAAATGGGAGAAGATAGACAGAGATACTGTCTTCAATCAAAGAGACAGAGTGCTATTAATCTAGTTCTACAATAAAGGGGTTTTTCTTCTGTCCTTTGCCCCTTTCCATAGCAAAACCCTGAAATGCAGACTCATGTTTCTTGTCTGCAAGAGATAGTTAATTTATTCTTCAACTGCATTAACTCGGTGTACACTTAAACCTTCCTAACCTATCCTCTGAGAGGATATCTTTTTGCCACATGAATGAGGGTTAGCTTTAACTCTCCATTCTACCACGGTAGTTCTCCACTGGAGCCCTTTGCAATCCTAAAGAAAAAAAATAAATAAAAAAGGAGAAAAAAAACACCCAACTTCTGCAGCCAGTAAGGCACATACAAGAACAGCTCAGCAGGACAAATGAGCATTGTAGCTTCCATAGTCACATACACCACAGGGAGCCTCAACTAATTTCCACTCTCAATAGAGCTTATACAGACCTGGAAGCTTAAAATTGTTCCCGTCTCTCCACTGAATAATACTGGGATCCCATAAAAAAGACACTCCTTTCCTGAAGGACAAGAGGAATTTGAAGGCCTTGGGGCTGCAGAGGGAGAAGTTACTCTGCCCCTTCCCCTGCGCAGCAACTGGAGAAACCAAATACACCAAATAAAACACAAGGCCTTCCACATCCCACCACTGCCTTGAACCCCAACACTACTGCCAGAAAAAGAGCCCACCATAGAACCAGTCAGGGTTGGAAGGGACCACAAGGATCATATAGTTCCAACCTCCCTGCCATGGGCAGGGACACCCTACCTTAGATCAGGCTGGCCAGAGCCCCATCCAGCCTGGTCTTAAACACCTCCAGAGACGGGGCCTCAACCACCTCCCTGGGCAACCCATTCCAGGTTCTCACCACTCTCACGTTGAAGAACTTCCTCCTCACATCCAGTCTGAATCTCCCCACTTCCCACGTTGCTCCATTTCCCCTAGTCCTGTCCCTCCCCAGCTTTCTTTTGTAGGCCGCCTTTGGATACTGGCAGGCCACAAGGTCACCTCAGAGCCTCTGCTTCTCCAGACTGTACAGCTCCAACTCTTTCAGTCTGTCCTCACAGGAGAGGTGCTCCAGCCCTCTGATCATCCTCATGGCACTTCTCTGGACACGCTCCAGCATCTCCAGATCCCTCTTGTAACAGGGGCTCCAGAACTGGATGCAGTACTCCAGGTGTGGTCTCACCAGAGCACAGTAGAGGGGGAGAATCACCTCCCTCCACCTGCTGGCCACACTTCTCCTGATGCAGCCCAGGATCTGGTTGGCCCTCTGGGCTGCAAGTGCACACTGCAGACACTACCAGGGACTGCCAAGGCCAGGATTGCCTTCTGGAAAATGAAAGTGCCCATGCTATTTTGGCAAACAGGTAGTGCTTAAGAGCTGTCCTTGAAGGGTTAATGCTTTGACTTGACAAACAGAACTTCCCATCTCTGTGATCCAGTCGACACCACAGCCTCCCCTCCTGACTCAAAACAGCTGGCAGCACTGCAGTATGGCATCAGGAAATTTAAGATAAAACCCATGTAAAATATAAAAATAATCCTAATAAATTCTGGAAAACGTAGACATGCAAAGCTCCACGCCCTAAAAAAGCATCCTGCCAGAGAAACTATTTTTAAAAAGGCTATTAGGAGGTGTGAAAGCAGAGCTGTCTATTATGTTTCTAAAGAAAGGCACCAAATGCTTATTTCTCATCCCAGTGAATTCCGAGTGACCGTTTTTGACAGACAGTTAGCACAAGGTCACTGCCAGTCAGCAGGCTGCTGGCCAGCAGAGCCTCCCGGGTGCGGGTGGCGGAACTCCGTACATCAGAGGAACCAGACGCTTGGGGAGAAAACTGAACTGGCTGAAACAACGTTGGTTTAGATCATCTGAATGAAACCTGATCTCAGCTGCTGGTTTCTGGGTTTCTCTTCTTTACCTTTTCTAATGCAGTGGGATAATTTGATTTTTTTTCCCCCCATCATTAAGATATAGCAGCTCTTCTGCTTACGTGCTTTCAGGTGGTAAATTGAGGGAACACTAAAGTACTATAATACTACTAAAAAGCTGGGAAAATATTTCCTTTTCCTCCATGCAACTCCTACCACAGACAATGAAAATCTCTCAACAGGTTTGCAGGGAAATCAGAGCACACTCAGGGCTGGAAGTGCAAATTCATCTCATCTAAATTATTAAACTAGTAGCAGTTATAAACAAGGAGCTTTTTATCCCACTGAATTTGGGATGGGTTACTGCTTTTCTGCAAACAGTCTTCAAATGGTTTATGCTAACCAAAACATCTCTCCAAAAACATAGCCTTGCAGTGACCAAATAAACAGCAGGATTACTGCAAGGAGGAGAAGGCAGCACACAGGAGAGAAAAGCAAACTTGATGGGCCTGTGCTGGGGTCCTGACAAAGCAGGCAAGTACTATGGTCTCCCTTCTGTCTATATACAAGTTAGCATTTTGTTTGATGTCCAACCTGCAGAATGTGCATTGAGAAGCTCCTGCATTCTGCTTTAATTTATGTAATTTCATCCAGAAGTGAGTCAGATTTTAATTTCTTTTAATTTTTTTTCCAAACATTTAGGTTTCAGATTTATTCATTTTAGTTCTAGAACGAGCTTTAAGAAAGGAGTTTTCAAAGGAGATGGAGGACTTTGAATTAAAATTTCATCTTTATCAGTTGCCTGTTATTACCTCATGGAAAGAGACTAACACTCCCACTTCCTCCTCATGCTTTCTTCCACATGAATTCAGGGAATGCTTAGACTTTTACCCACTCTGACACACAGCTCCCCGAGAACCAGGAAGATATTCCTGGTCCATATTAAAAGCTGCAAACCACAACCCTTTGAATCAGGCCCACAATCTGTATCAAAAATGCAGCAACATCCCTAATTTGCTTTTACACCAACTTCTCTTTATTATTAATAGTTTTTAATATTAAAAACCCATTTCATCATTACGATCTACATTTTCACGCATATCTTTTTCATTACTTTTAATCAATAATCTAAAATGATGCTACCCAAAAAAAGCAGCTTAATATTATTTCTTAGAAGGAAAAGATCTGACTGATTTTGCTCAGAACTTGCTTCCTTGAAGCCATCAGAGTTACACTGGTATAAAAGTGACATAAATAAGATCAGGATCAGCTTACAGGTGTTAGGCAACAAAGAATACGTTCAAATAAATTCTTACATATGTAAGCACTCTATACACATGTTGGAAGTGCTGGGCACATGGAGGTTGAATTAATAAAAAATATCCCTTTTTTAATATATAAAAAGGCAGTGATTTATATGTCACTGCAAACCACCATAGGAGCAACAGCTTTCACCCCCTTAAATGGTCACCTGAAAGAGTACATAGACGAGTAAGTACCTTCTCTGAAATCAGTACCTCTAAAAACATGGGGACTACCATAAAAATACTTATCCAGGTGATACACAGGGTTTTTTTCTATCAGACTTTTGTGCAAGAAATTTGGGTTGCACATTACACATGATTCAAAAAGAATAATTAAAGTCCTACATGGACATATATCTGCCTCAGGGCAGACCTTTTATGTTGTTTTGCATTCCATGTGTCACTCAAAAGAATTGCAACTGGGAAATGATGTTGAACTAAAATAAGACAAGAGCACACTGACTAAAATTATACCCTGTCCAATTTGCTGACACCCCTTTAGACGTCTTGCCACGACTGCACTGGTGCAACCACTGTACCACATATGGGTGACATTTAAACTAAGCATAGTTGTAGACTGAATCAAATAAAGGATTTGAAGACTGCCTTTTTGATACTGAAAAAACACATGGGATTAAAAAGCAGGAGGAGGACAGCATAGTTTGAACAGTGATCCGCTTTTGTTATGCTGTCTAGGAAAGAACATTGTTGGTTTCCTCCTATTAATATATTTGGGTGAGAATAATCAGACTAGGACCCTGGATCTTTAGTCCTTACATGCCCGAAACTCCTACAGAAGGTAATGGAGGATTTCAGCTCAGGAGGATAACAGGACTGAGCCTCTATTCTGCAAAATTAGATTTCCTGAAGGCAGGACACATGAATACATTTAAGTCACACATTCTTCGTCTCATGTATGATTTGCTGGTTCAGCTCACTGTGAGTTCAGAGGCTGAGATGGTGCAGGACAGCAGCCCACCTTCTGGGAGTCCCATTTTCCCATCCCAGTTCCTATCATTCCAGCAGCTGTTCAGAAAGCAAGGAGCACAGGATGAAAACCCAGGGAATCTTATGTTAGATCCTTATTTAAACCACTTAGAGCTAAATTTAACACATCCTCTGCATGCTACCCATCCCACCGTTCCTTTCCACCTCTAGCCTTCTCTTTGGCTGTTTTGTTTTCTCTTTCGTTTCGCTCACTTCCTTAATTAAGTTGATAATGTAATTATGTCACAGCTGTAGCATCCTCCTCTTACAGAGGTGGCTGGATTTCTGTAGCTTCAGCCTGTTTGATGATTGATTGATAGGTACAGGGATAAGTGTAACTTTTCAGAAATGTAAAAGGAAAGTAATGGCTACAGCACAAAGGGGACCTATCTTTGGCATTTGGCATCTTGATTACTTTCCACAGGAAGGCAGAGCTACAAGGAGGAAGAGAGCAGCAGGGAATTAGGGGTTTCAGTGCAGAGCTCTTGAGTACTGGGAGAGGAAGAGCACTTCAGCTGAGGGAGGGAAGAACAGACCTTCTCCATCTCTCAGTAATTGTTGAGGCAGAGGCAAAAAAGCAGCCAGTTCAGTAAAAATCTCAGACTGTACAACATTCTCCTTCCCCCCTAAGAAGCAAAAAACCCACAAAAGGGGTCACACTGAGCTACTGTACATTCTCAAGTGGAAAATGCCGATACTCTGAATAAAGGGTTCCAAGTAATTTGACAGATAACTTGTAGACAATATATTTATCATCCTATTTTGCTAGAAAGTAAAATTTCCTGTAGGTACTTAGGATTCTTTTGTCATCAAGTGTCATATATTATCTCTGACCTTTTATTAGGTATGGAAATATTTAAGTGTTTTACAACAACACATCAAGGTGTATCAATAGGAGAAAAATCTAGGAGAACAGTTAACCGAGAAGAGTAAAAAGCTTCACCAAGTACTCAAATTTCCAGAAGAGGATCAGAAGTACTTGCCCCTGTGAACAGACAAAACGTATCTACTGGGAAATGTAAACAGAGCCAGTGTGAATCATGAGACTCCTCGTGTTTTAGCACAAATCTGCAAGCACGTGCATATTCCAGAAATAAAAATCTATTAGCAGGAGGTCAAGGTTGCATAATGAAGTAAGCAAAGAGCTGAAACTCTTCCCTTCCTCCTTTGACACTGGCCTGCTTTCTCCCTCTTGCTCTCCATGAACTACTTCTCCGCTTTTCTTGATATCCCGCGTATTTCAACACGCACTTTGGAGACACGTACGTGGGAAACAAAGTTCTCCTCGCTGTGCCTACATGTGCGGCACAGCCTGCCTTCCCTTCCGAGCACTACTAAAAATACCACTCGGGAAACATTACCATGCGCACACCAAACTTTGATCTTCCAAGCTCCATATATCAATCAGAACGAAACCCATTTAACTGTCACATGCAAAGGCGCTCCTCCTCAATAGCTGCCTATCAGCCCCCCGGCAGTTCTGGGGGGAAGCTGCACCAGACCCCAGGGCTCTCACAAATACCAAGATCTTTTCCTGTATCACCACCTCCACAGGAAGAATAGATGGGATCTAAACCTTCAGCCCAAGAGCAGGAAGCTATCTCTAGACAGCTTAAAAGGACATTTTTTATGAATCGCTGTGTCTATTTGAGTGAACAGAGAGGAGCAGGATGTCTTCCTCTGGCATGTCTGGTGTTCTGTACAGATTTTGTCATAGCAGCACCTGCAGAAAGTTTTGTGAAGCCATTTAGAGAGAGTGCGTTCTCCCAAGGAGCACGATATGTCTGGTATTTAGCACCCACTAGGGCCAGCCATTAAAATACAGCGGGGTTTACTGAACGGATGGGATAACTCTCTGCTGGTGCTAGGCCTCCATAGGATCAAAAGACATCTACCTCAGAAATACCTTCAGTAAGTCTTTCATCTGGCTTGGGTTTCCCCACCAGGTGAAAACCACTAGGTCTGCACAGCTGCTAGCCAGGTATGACCATAACTTTTACCAGGATCTTTGACCATCTCTTGTCTCACATGTGGTCAAGTCACGAACAGGCTCTGATCTGCGTGCACCATTAAAACACAGCTGTGTGTCTTTGAAAAATGCATCTTAGAAGAGGTTAGTCTTAAGATTTCTTATGCAGAAAAAAAGATGCTCAGAAATTTTAAGAATTGTACAGAAATTGTGCGCAGTTTTCTATGGCTTTAAGGAACCAAACTGCACTATTTTGGTTTCAGCGCTTGGGAAGATGGCTTCTAGGATGCATCAGCAACAAACTTGAGGCATAGAACTGTTAACACACACGTCAAAACTTTTCACACAACCACCTTTGTTTATGTATCTGTACAGGGCCTGACAACTGGAGACAAATGCAGTGTATCAACTGTATTGTATATGGTGGATATGTTTCTGGCAATGAAATCACTCCAAAGTCAGGTGAATAAACAACTGCCAAAACATACCTTGAAAACTCTTAAGCTTTGCTGGGAAATGATAGTTGGGTGAACATCACAGGCCCAGACAGTATGGACACTTCATTACCATCACTGTCACTACAACTTTAACGCTATATTTATCACGTGCCCTTTATATCTATTCATCCCTCCTTTAAAAAGCAGAAACAGAGATGGGAAAGGAAAACACCAAGAAATACAATGCCCAAGTTATGATCACCTACTGTGGTGAAGTGTGACAGTGAAATGGCGAAAAACTTGAGGCAGTTTTCACATGACAGAATTGGTTATTAGACAGAAATACCCCCTGGAAAAGTATTACAAGCTCCATCTTTTTTTGCATTTCAGGAGCCCTGTGTGGGCTGAGATGGAGCTGTGCAGCACATACAGGGGTGGGGGAAGCTGTGCCCTCTACCACGCAGAAAAACCAAAAAGCAAGTGATGCAGTCTTCAAGGAAGGACTCCATTACCAACCGCCAAAAGAGTCTTCTTGCTATTATGAAATGGAAATTATTTGTAAAGCAAGGTGAAAGGTCACATGCAGGCATTCACTGGGAATTATTGACATAGGTATGACATAGATGATAGCCAATCCAAAAGCAATTTTATAAACATTGTTATTAAATAGTAGGGTAATTGCTTTAAGTACTGGAGGAATGTCAGGGTCATAGCAGAGTTTTGTTGGTGTCACAGTTTTTTATTTGACACTTACTGGATCAATGACACTTAGTCTATTTATTCTGAAATGTGAGCTGTGTTGCCAGCCTGGAAGCTAATCCACATCCCACCTCATACTTATACAGAAATAATTTCTGATTTTTATTTCATTCACTAAGTATCCAGCAATGCAAGCGTCAAAGCTCTCCACACATGAAAGTATGGAAGTAATTAGGGATTATGTGGTAAGTGTACAAACATAGTTTATATTACTGTGTATTAGAAAAGACCCCTTTTATAGCTGCCTTTGTCAATTTGACAGAGCAAAGGGTTTTAATGTACTGTAATAAGAAATGTAAGAGGGGGCAAAGGACAGTGTGGCTGTGATGCCTGTTTGTAAACTGCCTGGCCCTGAGGTCCTCCCTCTCTCCTACTCACCCATGTTCCATGCTTATTCTATGGTCATATACATTTAAACTGAGTTAATAGCAGTCTGGTGGGGGGGAGAGGCCGGGGGAAGTCCCTTAAATGCACATTGTCAGCTGCTGCCAGAGCAGATCCTTGCGGAAGGCAGCATGGTACATGCAATCAGAGGCAAAATTTGCATGATGAGATGTCTCAGAGAAATATTTTACTTCTTTATTTTTATCCTAGGCCCCAAACACACTCAAAATCAAAGTGTCTTAAAATAAATGCAAAACTGCACATGAGGTGGGGGGACAGGCAGGGTGATGGCCAGGTAGGCCCGTGAGCTGACGTTTTACGAGCCTGAAATTTCTAACGGGGGTTCCTGTATGTTCAGTGGCTTTATGGTGGATTTGCTCAGCACCTGTTCTTCATCAGGACTGCAGAGCACCCTGAGAGGGTGTGTAGCTGTGCTCAAAATGCCTCACCCCAACCAAACCACCTACCCAACTCCCTCCCCGTCATGTAATGAAAACCAGCTCAGGTACAAACGTTTCTGCAGCCTTCCCATGACCCCCATAGGTGTAAGAGTAGGGGTGGAGGCAGATGGGCTGTTATTTACTATTTAGAAGGCCGCTGGCATCCTTTGCTTCGCATGTAGCGTAACAGATGACAACGGCGCTTCACTGCAAAGACTTCAGAATTTAAATTGTAAGATGAAATATATACTACCCAATAACATCCCTGTCACAGTCTGTGAACTTCAGTGCAATTAAAAAAAGAAATCGGCTGACACTGGTAAAATGCCGGTTTCAACATAACTGAAAGGAAAATTGTACCAACACCAATTCTGTGCATTTCAACAACAAACCTCCAAGAGACAAAAGGAGGGAAAATAAAGCACCACAGCACAGGCTTCAGAGAGCAGTGGGCACACATAAACCACAAAATGTCCATTCTGAAACATATGTCACAGCTGCAACGTGAGGCAGTCGGTCCTCTGACAACCATCCCCGCTCTTGCCTTGGACTTGCACTACACGCTCGAGCAGATCATGCCAGAAGCGGCTAGTAGGAAGCATCAGACAGAGCTTGACAGAAAATCCAGCACCAGAGTTGCATGACCTAAAGGACTAGGTATACCAAGAGCATGCCGGCACAGAGCCATGGTTTCCACCCGCAGTGAAATCTTTCCTTCCTGCAGCTCAGGAGCATTACCACAGCTGGATGGGAAATTCAAAGAGGTCTTGCATTTGCTCTGGCCTTTTATGAACCTATTGTGCCAGGTTCATCCTAAGATCTACAGCACATGGTCTAAAGCCTGGAATAAAAATAAGCTCTCACTGAAAATGTGAAGATCACATTTCATTTTGATTTATGCAGGAGATAATATGCTCAGGCTGCATTTTGACTGAATTGGTGGGCCCACATTAAATCTCTAATCTGAAGCATGCAGAAGCTCCTCAGCAGAAGTTTGCACTGTGGCACAAGCGCTTCTCTTCTCTAGCAAGAACACAAAAGGCAACTACTTCCTACTGCTGTTAAACAAATCAGCATTTCTAATGCTCTGGAACTGTAATAATTTCAAGTGGTGGTAGCTGCTTGGCATCGTTAAAAAACAAACAATTGAGTTGGGTAGCTTTGCAGAGGGGTTAACAGCTTTGGTCTGGGAATTGAGACTCCCTGGAAGTTATCGGTGTGATTTTTGGACGGGGATGATAACTCCAGGCTCTGATAGGGAGTTCACATTTAGAAATAAAGTCACTGATCTCTATTTGGCATGCAGCAGAGATGCATCAAGTACGATGAGAACAGGAGAAAAGATCAGTCACCAGAAAAAATGGAGTACAGGAAACAGGTGATAGCTTTAGTGTAATGAATTCCTCATCTTAAAACTTAAGGTTATTACTTACAGACAGACAGACAAATGTCTAGATGGTATGATTTAGACACTCTATTTAATCCAGCATTAAGAGTTTGGGAATATTCAGGTCCTGTCACAACTTTGAAGCCTCAGCTTCAGCACATGCTAGCTCAGAGGAGTGCAGCACATCCCCTCCACCAGGTTCACCCCCAAACCTGAGCTCTGCTGGTTACCTCCCACCTCTCTCATCTCTCTTTGCAAGATCTACATGCTCACACTGTGCTGGGTGCACAAAACATATATGTGGTGTTTTCTCTGATTGGTCACTGGAATAGGAACAAAGAAAGATCAGAAATTTGACTCATGCATATACTTGTGAGCGTATGCGTAAATAACCAGACCTAGAGTACAGAGTTCCACATTGCAACACACAGCTACAGGACACCACAATCCCCTATGCTAGCTAGAGACTATTGTAAAGAAGGAAAATGCTCAATCTGCTTTCTTGCAGAAGTCTCTGCTGTTTCAAAGCTCAGGGTCTGTCAGCTCACCCTTGGCAATTTCTGCTGCTGACTGGCCATTGCCCATACTTAGCCCATCACCTCACTGCAACCTAGTTTACATGGTTACCCAACCAGACCACAAAAGACAGTAAAACGTATTCCCCACAATAACAGTTTTCCAGATGTGTTTTTTTCTGTCTTGAGTGCCATTGAGCCCTATGCATTACAGCTTGTGAGCAAAGAGCAGCTCCCTGGTATTAACAGATATCACTACAACCCAAGAAAAGACTCTTCCTCATAGACTGCATTTCTCTATGCTCAGGCACAACCCTCCCGTTTCCAACAAGTCCCATCTCCTGCAGGCTTCCTCGACACATCAGTCAGATGACATACCACCAAAGGCTTCTGCCAGCACCTCTCCTTGGATAAAATGGAGATTTGGTTAATTTAGATCAGAGATAAAATGAATCAGCCTCAGGTGAGGAAAATGATATAATGTCAGTCCACAGTCAGAACAGCCTTTAGTACTATGGGAGGTACCTTCATGAAGGGCAAGACAAACCAAGCCTTTCTGTCAAGCGACACTGTTGTGCTTCCCATCCATTTAATTGCACACACTCCTGGAAAACCCATACTGTTACATGATGATTTAACTGCTACTGTAATATAAATACTGAATGATAAAAGTAATACCCAAGGAAATAATGGAAAAAATGGAGACTTGTTAAGGGTGATCACTGCAGAAGTTGTTTTGAGGGGAAAAAAAATCAAAACCAACCAATGCACACATTCTGCATACTAAAAAAAGTGCTCTATTTGAAAACCTGGTTCTTATCCACCGCACAGCAAAAATGTGAGCCTCATAAAGACAACATTCTCCACTCTCTGTTTCAACACATTCAGCATGTAGAGACATATTCAGGAGGTTTCTATATTTGATAATCTTTTTTGATTCAAAGTTTCTAATTAGTACTATGCCCTATTCTGTAAGTTTTATTTTCAGCACTAGAGCCAGCACACAACACCCAGAATGCCTCTCCATCAACTGGATAAAAATACGTACATCCACTTTCACTCTGTAGCAACAGATCCTTTTTTAACTGCTTGGTGAACACTTGGAGCCGATTTGACCAAACACCAGAAAATGAGAATATTGTTCATGTAACATCTCTTATTAGAAATGCTTTTACCTAGTGAATGTCATCAAATCAAGAGAAGGTGCAATGGGTCGATTAGTCTGCCACAAGTCTAGCAGTACTGTTATTTTGAGGCTCAGAAGCCAGGAGGGTTTGCAGCACTACTACTTCGTTGCAAGCCCTGTTTCCAGTGCTACCCATAAGCCTTGCTATCTGCCCTCCAAGGGTAAGGGGGCTGCATTAAACACTAGCTGCGTTTAATCTACTTGTCTCCTGTCTTTGTTCTAGGATAGTCTGCTCCAAACCCAAAATACAGTTCTCAGTGTTGGATTAGGACACCACAGGGCATGGTAGACACATGCTTCCCTCTGTACCTCTCCCCAGAATATCACCTCCAGTATTTTACTAGCCCAAAGATGAGGACAATGCTTGGTCATTCAACTTCCCACATTCACATTGCAGAAAATCGCTAGACATATAGAAAGAGAAAGCAATAAACTCCCAAAATTTTATTAAATCTGGAGAGGCCAACACTGATTTCTTCCCATTCTTCCACTTCCTTGCTGAAGTTTAACTTCCAAGACCACAGCAGCTCTCCTGCTCTCAGCAGCTGTGTATGACCACATAGGACTGGAGACAGCTACTGCTGCTTGTGTGCATAGTCTCCTCCCAAACACACCTGAAGGACAGCTCCAGTTCTGTTCACAGCTCACAATGACTATTCCCAGTATACACCAAAGAGATGACCAGGCATTTAGCACAGCTCATTGAGATTGCTTTATCCCACACAGCCAGCTACGATGGGCTCCACCTGACCCATACCTCATCACTGAGCTTTGTGATCCTAACTACTAAAGATTTAAGTCTTTCCTTGATTCTTAAAACTCTGTCAGCATGCTTTGCATTTGCATTCAACATCAACAAAGGAAGATCTGAAAGTACAAAATAAAAAAAATCCTAGGGTAAAAGAAGATGGAGGAAGGTACAATAAAATGAAGTCAAATGAAAATAAAACAAAAGAGGGACACACTACATTGCAGGGAAATCAAAAGGAAAAATAAAAGAGTGCAGGTAAAGATAAAATAAAGAAAAAGCTTTAAATGTTGATTCTCTGAAACACCCTACTGGTTTTGTTTCATGCAGTATTTTGATGCTAGCATCTAATTATTCTTTGCAGTGTTTTATCTCCCCCATTATAGTATCACCAGATTTTTTTTATTGGCACTTTCCTTATTAATGATTACAACACCTACGTTTAAGGAGCTAAATGAGTTCTCTCTTTTCCTGAGCTGAAGGGAGGGAGGGGTCCGCAGAGAAATGAGAATGGTTCTGTTGTATGCAGATGTTCTATACACAAAATTATTTTTGGCCATGGGTGTAGCTCCTACAGCTTCCTTGAGGCAAAAGGCAGATTCCTCCCCATTCTGAGCCGAAACCCAGGGAAGGTGAGAAATCCTTCTGCTCTTCAGTCAATCAAAAAGAGGAATTTCACAAATCATTCCGCTTCAGCCTCGAAGTGGCAACAGTTTCCTTTCAAATACCTGCTTTTCATTAAACTGAGTTTTGTTTTCAGAAGCCTGCCGCACAACGCCAGACCCACTCACGAAACGTACTGACTTCTCTCTGGGCGCTGCGGCTGCCTGCTCCAGCAAAGCGCACTGCCGAAGCGCCCGGGACGCGCCCTGCGGATGGTGCCCGTGTATGGCAGTACTCACATGGCATGTGGAGCCCATGCGCACCCGTCCTCGCCAGCCTCCCGTGGAAACAGCATGCCTGGAGAGCAACTGGGTGCTGTTGTTGGCTGATGAGCTCCGTCTGGTCATGTTCCCAGCGGGCCAATGATGCCAGCTGGGAAAAATTAAGCTGTGCTGGAGCTGGGGAGTGGGCGGGTTTTGCCCACTCCAGTGCTACCGCTGGGCTCACACAGGGGAAGCCACTAGGGCACAGCCAAACTTCAGCTGGACCTTTACTGACCGTGGCCGCACGGCCCCCCCCCCCGCCACGAGGAGCAGCTGTAGGCCTTTAAGGGTGATTGTGTAACAACACAAACCTGGGCTGGCAGTGAAGCAAGGAAAGCCTAGATGGGGCTAGGGAAAAGAAGAGACATTTACTGTTTACAGGTCAGCCTAAAAAAGCAACCCAGGTGCAAATAACTGCAGATAAACTTTTGCCAACAGCCATAAACTTTCACACCTGCGCAAAGCTGGCAGCCTGCCTCAAGCCTGCTACTCTCCCCCCCCACACACACCCTTTGGGCTACAAAATATTTCTGCTGTGCTCCCCACACAAGGAATTAGTTACCTTAATATATTGGCTTTGACTATGGTTTTCACATACTTCTGGTTCTCAGGTATTACAGGGGGGTTTAGTAGGTAATTAGAAGAATAAAGATTGCTACAACTATTGTTCTAAACAACTGCTTGGGAAATGACTATGTGTTTATATTAAATTAAATTAAGACAATGAAAGTTTGATGGCAAAGCAGCAGAACTATTGTATTAGAGAAGCAGACAGACAGACAGACAGCCTCTTGGAGAGACAAAAGCTAAAGCTTTCTTAACATAGAAAATGTTCCATGAATAGGGTTAAATACTTAATGGTTGCTAGCAAAAGATAAGACAAATATTCTTTGTTAATATTTATAGAATCCCATCAGGAACTCTTTTGTCCTAGCATTGTTTCCAAAATTCAATCCCCCAGTTATATCCATCATTTTTCATGTGATTAAAGGAATCTAAATTTGCTGCCTTGTCTTGTAAAAGAGTAAAAATTTAGATCTGTATTATTAAAGCCTCTTGGTTGGAGCAGCAAATGTAATATTGATAGTCTATGGTATATAAGTCTAAAAAGGCGACTGATCACATACGCACATATAAAATGCATTCATAGGATTCATGACATTATTGCTAAGAAGTTGGGATCCAGCTAAAAAAAGAGATAATTAAGTCCTTCCAAAAAGAGACAAATAAAATACTTCAAGGCAAGAAACAAAAGACTAGAACCACAAACAGAAAAAGAAGACAAAAGCTTTGATGATAGGCGAGTGACATTCAGCACTTTGGTTACTGTCACAATTGCCCCACACTCCCTGGGGCAAGGAACATTCTGGTGCAGGAGTGACCCCTTAAACCTTACTATGTGCCAAAACGGGGAGCCATGGGGAATAACTGGAGGCAGACTTAGCCATTAGAGGTGTCCCAGCAAAAATAGGCATGTGAGCCTGCTGCAGGATGGCCAGTCGTAACTTCCTTGCTAATCATCAAATGGGCTGCAGGCCTGACGGCAGCTGTGAGAGGTCTGTGTTGAACTGACTAGAGATAACACAAGGCATGTCTGCAGGGAGGGTAGAGAGGGCACTGCATGTGTCGTGCACCTCCACGGAGCTCTCATCCAGATGCCAAAGGCTGGCTCCGTGCATTTCCTTTCCCTCATCTGTAAAATGGGGGCCGTGGTAACTTTTGTTATTTTCGGTGATGTGCTTTATAACTATTGCTTCATCCACAGAAGAGTGCAGCGTTTATCAGAACTGGTAATTAACATCGACACCATATAACCAAAGTGAGCACATCCCTGAAACGGGTCAAGCATCCATCCACCCAGCTGTCTGCTGCTCTGCTGACCCCAGCACCTCTACCCAAGCCCCTTGGCAGACAGCTATAAAGCCCCCTCCAGCCCTGCCAGTAGATGCCCAAAGACCCTGCCCCAAGGCAGGCTGAGGGGCAGGGGCTGGGCCACCTGACAACTCCATCTGGGCATCTTTGTTCCAGAGAAAAAGAGCAAAGCACATGTTTTTTGTCTTTCACCTTTCGAAAGCCAAGACTCGGCGCTCGGTTTTCCTCAGCCTACTAAAAAGTTTTTTTTTCCCCAAAGAGGCGAAAGCCAAGTCCTCATTGATCCAATTTTTTTTTTTCCTTTTTTAAACTCAGAACTTCTTAACAGCTTTAGAAAAATAGATAATTATTGCAGTTAATTTCAGCAAAACAGTTCAAACTCATCAGGGCTGCACAAGTATAATTTACTACTCCTTCTGACTTATTGTTTTGACTAGATGTAGATTGATGATTAAAGTGATAAACAGTAACATTTTTATAAAATGGCTGACTCTGCCAATGGCAACTGAATAAGAAACATGCTGAAAGAGCTGTGCTGTTATTGTGGTTGTACTCAAGGCTGTCAACAAAGAATGTAAGTATTTGACAAGGTGTTATCTAATTGTGTTTTTAAAAGCCACGATACGTACATCTTTTAATGTGTCACTTTAAGCTGCAAGAGAATTTCTTTTATTAAGAAGTACAAAGGAAAAATGAATGCCTTGCATTTTCTTGTTTCTCTTTCCCAAGCTCTGCCCTTTTGCCGTCATTCGGCAGAATATATTTGCTCTTTAGTCAAATTGGCTTTTATTTAAATGGTAGCCCAAAATAGCACAGCAACATTAGGTGTATAAGAAGAAAGAACAGTGTGTCCCACAGACAATTTTTACCTCAGCCCTGGTGGGAATTAACTGATCGAAACAGAAGGCTAAGAATAAAATCCTTTTGACACTCAGCTAGTGAAACAGCATTTTGGAGCAAGGAAAGGAGTTGTGCTTTTTCTGTTTTTCTTTTTTGTGTGTGTGGGTTGTGGGTTTTTTGGTTTGGTTTGGTTTTTGTTTTAAGAGGGATCACCAGTAAAGGTATCTTAACACACTGCCTTTGGAGCTACCTGTTTTTCTTTCATCCAAAATATAGTTATCAGCAAGCTGCTTTGGCCTAGGGAAGGAATGTCAGCTGCCCTGAATCCAGGGCTGCAGATTAGAGTCCTCTCCTCCAGCCTGCCTCAGCCCACTGACCCTTTCTCCGCGTGTAAGAGAAAACCTAGGGACCATGAGAGAAGGAGGAGCTTGCTCATGAATCTAAAGAAATATGTGAAGGGTGAAGGAGCACAGGCAGCAAGGGGCACTGGTGCCAGGGCTCTGCTGTTACCCTGTGGAGAGCAATGACTAGCCAGGAAGGAAAGAGTTAAAATGGACCATAGAGGGAATTAAATAAAGATGCTGCCAAAAAAGGGAAACTCCTGCTTCTGTGTTCTTGCATTCTAGGATGACAATAGCATTGTAAAATGCCACAAGGCATGGAGGAAGACCGGGAATTAACTGTTTGGAAATTCACTTAGCAGTTTGAAACACAGGGAGGAGTGGAAGAGCTGGTACCTCTGAGGATCTCGCAGGGCCTCCATAGAGCTTCTCTGGGTGAAGGCTCAGGATCTGACAGGCAGAGATCTGACAGCTACTAGAGGGAGACTCCACTGCTGGAACCTTCCTGCCAGAAATGCTTCCATGATGCTCTCAGAAAGCCAGTGTTTTGTTGGTACCCTAAAAGTGCTGCCAGACCACAGCTTTTTGAACCAGGAAGTCTTGATGGACCTGCAATGCCGTAATTCCAAGTGTTCCACTGGACATCAGCTTGAGAAAGCAAATACTGCAATCTTACCTTTACCAGACACCAGAAACAGTCGACCTTTCCATTAGCATTTTGCCTAAGTGTAGCCTATGCATGAAGGAGAGAAAACTTCACAAGAAGGAGGATGGCAGCAGTGTAGCACTTGCTTGTAAACAGTCTATTTTAGGTTAAATAGTTGAGGGTGAGGTAGAGCACTTCACTAATGTAAAATGTTGGGTTCCAAATTGTGCTGAAATTTAACAATGTCATTTGCACACCAATCCTCGCAGTGTTGCTGAAATATAGAGGTCAATTCAGCCTATTATGGGACAGCTTTTAATCCCAGTGGTATTTTAAGCATGGGATAGTAGTTAAAGAAAAAAAAAACCAAACCCTCTTTATAATGAAAGACATAGATAGCTACTGTCTGACCTGATTCTGCAAGGTAAGGCACTTCATACCTGTCCTGGCCCAAGCTCTGTCTGTCTGTCTCTCTTTAAAGGCTTATTTGCCAAAATTTATAAGGGAAGACCAGAGCCTCAGTTTCAGAGGTTATGAATAGCTTTGATAACATTTGATGCCCTGGGTTCAGATCACTCCCAAAGATCATTCCTTAGCACTAATTTTAAAATTGCTGATTTTTCCAGAGGGAACTCAATAAACACTCTACAGATAACGACTGAGTGGTGTCCAGCTTTGTGTCTAAAGATGTAGAATAAGAGAGACTAACAGAAAATCCTACATACCCTTCCATATACACTTGAGAAGGTGCAGGTCATGGACCTGCCACAGCCACCGTGAAGTGCACACAGAAAATAACTGAATACAAAATATAACTGAAAAAAAATAGCTTTTTGTTAGCATAGAATCTTCTTGCTAAGTGAGGATCACAACTACCTCTAGCCAGTTCAAACACTTCAAAGAAAATTTCCAATTCAAAATCTTGACTTTATGTAAATGAACCTTGGGGGAAAAAAAATCAAAACTATCTCTGAGCACAGACAATCCAAGGACCGGGGTGTGTTGGCAAGTGACCAGACCCTGACTTGACCAGGCTTAGTAGTGGTGGCAGAGCCCCAGTGCTGGGAGACTGAGCACTTGTGCTCACTGACATTAAAGCATCAGAGCCCACGCTTCACTATTGCAAAACTGAAGCAATGCTGACCTGTGGACCCACTGGTGGTTTCTAAAGAGCAGCTGAAGTTGAATGCCCTGAAATGACCTGTGGCAGAGACAACACATTGAGGCTCCTCTAAGTGACTAAGGCCAAGCGATGCGCCTGCTCCTGGAAAACGCCAGTCACATGTAAGGATCCGCTCTGACCACGCAGCCATGATCCACCACCATCAAGAGAGAAGACCTGTGAGATTTGTAATTTTTAATAACATTTTGGCTTTAGTTCTTTCAGGTGCTGCTGTGCCCTTTAGTAGCCGGCTTCAAATAAATTATACCACTATAAAAGGTTTTACCACCCTTTACATGAGCTAGAAGTATGAGAAGTTACCTGAAGGCAGAGATAAAAAGGTAATATAATTAGTTAACTTAATCTGAAGCAGAACATCTGACTCATTTCGGGGTGCAGTCCTGAGGAAAGGTCCTAGTACGTTAATGTAGAGAAAGGGTTTAATATTCAAATGGCCAAAATTGTGAGAGAATCTACACACTTGGAGTCAGACTTGGAATTCTGATTTTTGTTGTTTTCTTCTTTGTTTTTCTTTTTTTCTATATGCAATAAACTACTGTAATTCAAAGGTGCTGCAATTTGTCACAATTTGCAATGTGTAGCAAACTTTTTGTGAGCCTAGTGGGAATTTCAAAACTTCTTTGAGTGAATCAGAGTGAATCCTGTGAACCTGGAGCAACTTTGGAAGAGAAGAAGGAAAAGACAGTTGTAGGCTTCTGCATTAATTATGATATTTTTAGTTATTTAGCTAGATTTAGGAAAAATAAAGTCAACATATTGTAAATACATTCTCAAATCCAAGCTCTGTGGTTTCTCAAACTGAGTCTCAGTGGAAGAGCTTCAAAAGCCACGTAATTTCTATTAACTGACAACCAGAGAAACAAAGATTTGGGCTGTCTTTTGGAAATTTTCAATATAGCAACATTATGGATGTCTAAAAAAGAAATCATTTGTTTACAAGTGTGTCAGTAGGAAGGAAGTTATATTTCAAGAGTTTCAGTGTACAAAGATCTGGTCAGTGTTGGAGTGGGGTAACAGCTTCAAAACCTCCCTTACTCCCCCACAGAGGTGGAGCTGGGGCATAATGGCTGCAGAATTGTAGCCTTGTCTTTTGGTCAGACAATCCCTGTGTCGTGCAGACAATTAATAAGCAGGCAGCAGACTCTGCAGCCGGTGATTATATGAACAAAGGGGTTTGCTTTTGCATTATTTCTCAGGCCCTGGTACAGTATGTTGGAGTTTTTAGCCAATTGCTCATTATCGCACTCATTTCCTGAGATCTAGTTTTAACTAAGACACTGTCAAAGTCTTACTTTGTTATACTCTCTGTACTTTTTTCCCTACTGAAGTCAGAAGGATGATATACAAAACACGATCTGGTATCCTGTGACAAGAATATTTGAGGATCGTTCCCCAGTATTCTTTCATCTGAGAGGATTGGGTTAGCTAGCAGCACTGAGATAGAGGTGTTCTTTCCAGCTATCTACTCATCGGAGGGCTCTGACATAGCAAATTTACATTTAGGGGGTTGTGTTCTCATCCAGAAAATCTCAGAGGGAGAGAGATGTACATTTGTACAACATTGCCTCCCCCCAGGCACTGAGGCTGCCTGAACCAGCAGCACACCTGTACGGCTGCTTATCCAGCTCCTGGCCATAGAATGGTACATCCCACCAAAATAGGAAACACTGCCATGGAGGAACAACAGCCAGCAGGGAAATGCAACTCTACAGTCATCCGAGCTATCCTGACACTTCCCTGCTCACATGACAAAAATCCCTGTGAAGATCAATGCTGTCTAGCTGCAAATGACAACCACTAACATCAAACTAGTAATATTTATGCTAAAGAGAAGAAAAGATAGGGTTAAATACGGTCTGCTTTGTATGGGTGAGGACCTGAGACAGGCAGCGACTGGAGTAACAAGTGGGTTTGCGTAGCCTTGCTCCTGTCCATTTTGAGGAAATGCATCATGGTTTGGTGAGGCACAACAATCTTAGCCTAATAGCTGGACTGCTGGTTCCCAGGCTGGACTTCCCCAATGCAGGAACAAGTTTTGTGACCAGACAGACTATGAAGCTGACCTCAGAAGATCTAGCACAGATCAGCTAGATAACTGGAGTTAAAGCAGTCCCTACACAGGCATCTCTAGCCTGAGCACATACTCACAGGAGCACTGCTAGTTATACAAAGAAAACAATCAAAATAATTAAAAGTACTATTAATAAGATCTCATTCATCCAAGGGTATAATGCAGACACGACAACTCCCCAAAAAAAACCCCCCAAGATTCCAACGCTTCACTTACATCTTCTAGAGATGTACAAAAAGGGACGAGGACCATATTGTAGAATAACCACCATATGCTGTTCACCCTTTGTTCTGGTTTTGGGGGGTTTAAGGTTTTTTTCCTTCTCTTTTGTTTTTTTTTTCCCCTGTTAGGCTTGTTACAACTTTCTCTTGGAAGAATGCCAATGTCAGAAGTATGTATGCTGGCCCTTCTTTTGCCTTCTAGAGAGACAATCTCTTCATATACAGCATGGAAAGAAATGTCTAGTCGGGTAATACACGGTCACACTTCTGCTCTCAGTCTTGAGGGTGTCTAATAATCCTCAATCCAGAGTGGATTTGATTTTTCTTCTAAAAAGCTAAAAGCAGTAGGACTGACAATTCAAGCCTTTAAGCTCGTGGACAATTTCCCTATTTCCATATTCATATTAAGATGGTTCAGGTGAGAAATGGGTTCTTATTTTGCATATATTAGTGGGGGATGTTTGATTTCTTTTTTTGGGAATGCTTTTTCTATTACTTTGGTAGCCTCAATACTTTCATTACCATCATATTTCTGATTTATTGCAATGTGAGGCCAGCAAATAAGATTGTCAAAATGAGTATGTACTTGTTATAATCTACTCAAAAAAAAAAGGGGGGGGGGGGGGGGGGGGTGTTTTAAAAGAAAACAAATTCAAGTCAGTTTTAATTTTGACAGTGATTGATGTTGATATTTCTGACCAGTTTTATGTTGCACAGATTTTAAACAATATTCTCCTCTGATCTTCAGTGCTGTAGTTATAAATACTTGATAGCATTTTCATAAAAGGATCTTTTTACAATATGCTTAATGAGAGCTTCTGCTTCAGATACACAAGTAAAAAGAAACCTAGCCTAATATGGTGGTAGTCAGATACTCAGTAAGTGGCACGTAGGCTTCAAAAACCTCTCACAAAAAAAGTTTCAATTATACCTGTGCCTTTCACCACCACTTTACTACATCAATTATTCATGTAACATGTAACTGCAAAATGTGATATTTAGCAATTATGTAAAAAATTCTCTAAACAGTAGCACAAAAGCTGATATGACCATAAAATGATCATTCATGATGAACCTGTCACAGACCGAGAGGAAAAAGTTGATTAAAACAAAACACAACAACAACAACCCACGAAGTTATTTGTGATTATGCGACATTTGCTTTCCATTTCCACAGCCAGTTAGGGTTCACAAACAGGAAAATCCATTATGGAACGGTACATAAAGTGTGACTGAGTCTTGTTCAGTCAATTAGTGAGTGAAGTCTGAATATGATGTTTATCTGATAATCTGCATCTTCAGTGCAGACATGGGTAAAGGCGGCATGAACAAAGGGCTGGCTTTCACTTCTTGGGAGCACTCGGTTCAAGACATTGCACTCTTGCTGAATGTATACTTGCACGAAGCACGCAGCAGCCCATTTCCTGTTTGTAATAAAATCCAGGACTATATATGGAAGAATATAAGCATGCAACAGCAAGTAAGTTAAACTAAAAATCACATGTTTTTAGAGCTTTGTTTCTATTCATGAAGCTTGTTATTAATGTAGGAGTTTTCAAAAAACCACTGTGTGGTCTCTTTGTTTGTACTGAGACACACTTATGAAATATGGACATATTATTCCTCTGAACACAATGCTATTTTTATTTTACAAGAATCACTCCAGTGACTTCCATATAGAAATCATCTCACACATCTGTATTCTGATTATGAAATTTAGTACAAGGGTCATGAATAATAAAATTGCTAAATATGCTCATTGCCATCTATAAATAAAGGTTATCATATTCGAGGTTTTGTTTTTGGAGTGCTGGAACAAGTAGGGTTAGTTGCAAGACAATAGTGCCTTAATTTTACTATGAAAATAAATACTTAAATTTATAAATATTTAAATGATTTCCAAGGTGCAGTGAGCCTAAATTAACACTTGCAAAATGAATGCAAGAGCAAAATTGCAGAAGTTTACATTCTCTCAGAAAGTTCACAGAGCTACTAGCAACTCATCTATAAACATTAGAGCCCTACCAAGTGGGAGAGCAGCACTTGCACCACGATCCCATCATACTCAGAGGTAAAACTCCAGTTAAGTTCAGTGGACACTAGAAAAGCAATTCTTCATGTTGACTATGAAAATGAAGAAATGTTCTTCAGCTAATTGTGATTTGTTGCAATTGGTATTTATCTGCAGCTACAGCCGGGGGGAGCCCCTCTTTGTCAGTGAATGCTGCATGGCTGCGTGGAGCAGCCCCTCTGCCGCAGCAGGTTCTGTGCAAACTGCCTGCGTGGCCTCATAGCCTGGATAGGTGTTTATGAAAGGACTTCTCTTGAACTGGTAAGTGCTGTGGCATGGACACAAATAAAAGGTATCAGACATGGCAAGGTGCAAATAAATAGCCTGCTAGAGTTAAAAAAGAAAATATAGACCATTATTTTAAACCATGCTAAAATTGTACTGAGACATCTTAGCTGCCAGAGAACGACAGAAGGGACAATTTGTTTTCTACCCAACTTTTTGGGCCTCCCTAACACAATATCACAAATTGGAAATAACATCCCACCAATGATCATTCCATGTTTCTTGCACAGACCTCAGAATTTAAGACTGAATTATCCATACCAATTTCAGGCTTTGAAGAGATGATGCAAAACAAATTTAATTTTAAAGTTGCTGTTCGGTTTTGTAAGTTTTAGTGATGTTTCTATGGACTTGTTCTTAGGACCTGCTCTACTTTAAAATCTCTTCTAGAAAAGAATCTGTACCCATACATTTCTTCAGGCCCTCCCAGTGGTAAGTGTACAACCAGTACACATGTCCAAGCACTAACAACAGGTCCAGATGCCTGGTTTAAAAGCATCCAGCCAACCACAGCAGCTTGCCTGGTGGTGAGAGGAGAAGCATCCCTGGCCCTAGCCAGCAGCTGGTGGGGTTCACCACCTAGCCAGACATTCCTCCTGTGAGAGGAACTTGCTCAGCAAGCATCTGGGCTCCCTGATACTCAGCTAAGCGTGTGGATGCTAACTCTGCTAATGGGGAGGTTGCAGCACAGTAATGAGAGGAACAATGTTTGTTTTGATCAGTTTGATAATTCATTTAAAAGTATTGTACCAGAGCCATCCAGACAGAAAGCCACACCATTGTTACAAACTGGCACCGTCTCATTATGTGAAGTAATTGAAACCTGTGGGAACAATATATGATTTAAAGCACACAGTGAGGTTCTTTTCTTAAACAACAATAACATTGTTTTCCTATGATCCTGATCTTGCTCATGGGAGTAAACTTTGCTAAGCAAGGAGTTAGTGACATTTGCAGTTGCTGATCTTTTAATGACCAATGATGACTTTCCAGGAAGGCTGCAGAATTGGACCCTCTTTCAGTAAAACCTTCTTCAGTGGGGAGTTTATGAATTGCATTGCTACACACACACACACACACACACACGAGAGAGAGTTTCCAGGCTCTCCATGTGTGTTTCAGATCAATAGCTCAATTGACACTAAAAGATGTGCACTGAATTACACTGTAGGGTGGCTGTATGTTTCTTTAGTGGGGCTTGATGTTTGTTGAGCTAAAAGGACACTGAAAACATTGCTCTCTGCTTTGTGCTAAGTTTATATCTAAGAGTAAAACTTCAAATAACAGCAGAAAAACTCTTAAGTGCATTTCAGTATTACACTCTCCAGAGGTGCTCAATAGGTACTGAAGAATTTCTTTGCCATAATTAAGAGGTTTGGAGACCAGATGAACAAATGACAACCAATCTTGATTTACGTGGAAAAAATGAGTCATATCACTTATTATTAACTATTAAAGTAATTTAAACCCTTTTGAGAACAGATCTAATGCCGCAATGCTTTGAAGGTTTGATATGTCTTGCAATCCATAGATTATTAAAGTTAATTTCTCTGCTGAGGTCCTACTTTCACTAAAAAATGCGAGCACACTAAAATGGTGGTGGGGTTTTTTTTGTTTGTTTGTCTCTCTCTCTTTTTTTTATAACAAAGATGTATTTTAATTAGCTTTCTATTTAAACTGAGCTCAATAAAGGTATGGAGGCTGCAAGTGGGAGAAACCTTCCACAGTTCTGGCTTGCAAAGCATAGAGAAAAGCATACCATTCATCCACAAGTACACCCAAACCTTTCATTTGAGTTGGGGTGTGCTTGTGGGTGCATGGCGTTCTTTTCTCTGTATTTGTTCCCCATGTATAATTTAAACTACATTTTGCTTTAGAGACCCTTAACGGATAAGGAAAAGAAGGCAATAACAATATGTTGATTTATATCACCGTGAAACATTTTTCCCCCATACTTCAAAGTAATTTTAATTGAATTTAATCCTCTTGACTTTCATTTACTTATAAATGAGTTTTACTTGTAATGTTAGAATGAAACAGACTTCAGCAGTTAACAGGTTTTTAGTGTTTTTGATTATAGATTATTATATAATATTTCTTGGGCTAGAAAATACTGAATGCTAAATAGTGTCCCACATTAGATCATTTTAAAATCTTCCACTCTTCTAGAAGTAGGAGAGAAGTATACCAATTTACATTAAAATACAGCTCATTTTAAAAAGGTAGAAATGTTTGAGGAAATGATTAAAGGCACTGCAAATAATTTGTCAGATTTTGTCCATGATCACGAATATATCTAAGCAGAAATCTTGAATAAAAAACCCACAACAAACAAGACTGTCTTCCAAAGGAACTATGCCTTGTATAATCCCATCGGTTGTGTGTGTGCATTTATCATTTTTTAGCTCTTCATCCATAGATCATAGGACACTAAGAGCCCAATTCATTAAAAATTGAATACTCTATTTAAGCTGGATGTTCTTATACTTAGGGAAAAAGCATGGAACCGTTTTTTTTTCTCTGAAAAGTCACATTTTTGCCGTTCAATAAACCCTTGTTTCTCTCAGCTTCTAACTGGACGGCACTCCTCAGTTAATTGCTACACAACTTTAGTGCTTTGAAACTGAATGTACAAAAGAAAATTCAACTGGAAAAATGTCTGCTATGTTCTTAGAAAATGAGAGAGTAATTCCCACCTGCCTTTGACATGCACACACTCCCCCTTGCTCTATTCTACCACAGCTGCCCCAGCTTTACCACCCAGTTTAGCAGTTGTGTCCTATTTGAACTTTCCCTGCCGCCTATCAGTCGGTCCCCTAATCAGTTATGTTACATTAGCGTTATTTGGTGCCGTATTTGCAATTCCTACAGGAGTTTTCAATCCCTGCTTATGCAAGTCTCTCCTGCACATAGAGATCACTTGTTAGAAAATGAAACAGTACACAAAATAACTTCCAAGTCCCAAGCAGCAGTGACACAGCCCGATACTCTCGGCAGCATGGACTTTGAAGATGGCACTTTGAATCGAGAAGTACAGAAGCACCAGATGATCTAGTCTGCTAATGAATGAGATGGTCATAACGAGGATCTAGTCTGCTAATGAATGAGATCCGTGCATGGGATGGGCAGGAGCAGCCAACAACCATTTTCTGAGTTTCTGAAGAGATGGGGAAGGCTTTGAAGCATTTAGCAGTAGGCTTTCCTGCTCTCTAGCAGAAACGTGGTCAGATAAATGGTGCACAAACAACCCAGTACCTGTCATTTCAAAATATGCCTTCATACCCTAAGGATCTTAGTTACCAACATTCAGATTTATGCCTTACATAGTTACAAATCTAATTTTGCTGTTAGCTTTCAAGTTACCACATCTATATTAGCATTGCTTACTGGGCTCTTCTGCCATCCATACCACTACATCCAGTCCTAAATTTGAAATGTATACTCAGACTTGTCTTCTCCATTGAAGCAGAGATGTTCCTTCCGTCTACAATATATGATGAAAAAAAGATCCTTACATAAGACAACTAGGAAAGAACAAGCCTCCCCTCTCCCAAAACACACATATTGCTTACATATCAGCTGTTTGTTTTTCTGACACATAAATCACATAGTCAGTAAGTTGTTATGAAAATGTATTTATGCTCATCGACATAAATCTCCACTCATAACACCTGAAACTTTTCTGCCTATTAGAGAATTTCAGAAGTTTATTCATGTGTACTCTGCAGACATAACACCTTTACTGACCCTGTTAATGCATCTACCGCCAGCTAAGCTTACACAATATAGGGAGTTATGTTTTCCAGGGAAAAGCCATTAATGCCAAAAGAAATTGCCTGTCTGCATTTGCATTCACTGTTATGGAAGAGTACAAGATGGAAAACAAAGACTTAAGGCAGATGCAGGAGTACTGTTAATAAAGGAGTACACATACCAAACACCATCCCACACTTAAGAGTCCTGCAACCACTGTATCCTGCTCTACAGTTAACATGCTATTTCCTACTCAGAGTAATTACTGATGAGGGCAAATGCTGAATTTTTAATGGTGCCCATCGCTGGCAGCAGAACACTCTAAATGAAAAATAATAAAGACCTGGTCCTAAGAGATATACCTGTCTATAGGCTTTACTTAATAAAATTAAATGGGGAAAAAGACAGTTTTCAGAAAGTGCAGATTAAATGCCTTGTTCTAGACAAGTGGACTGACTGAAATTTTCCCCAAGGAAAAAAATCTTCTGCTCATTCCACAAGGTATTGTCATGAACAGAGGAAGTTCTTGTCCATAATTATCAGCCATCTATGTTCGATATACAGACCTCCTGGTTTCCTGCTCCAGGAAAGGTCTGATGGGCAATCAGCAACATAAAGAGAGTAAAGTTGGGCTGGCATAAAGATTTAGGACAAAATAATCTCCCTGCCATTTCTGGGCTCTTCAGTAGGTGAGAGAAATAGTTAAGGAAAGCACCATGCAAGAGACAGCTTCAGAATTTTGCTGTCAGTATCTTTCCACTTCTGGCTGACATACAACAGTGGTTGAGCCTGCTGTGTAGATGTTATGCCACAGCATGCCTCATAGCATACCTAGTCCTTTCAAGTACTTTCATAACCAGCTATAGATTCACTGAGTGTAAGCTGGGTTAAAGGAGTACAGCCTTTTTGGTTCAAGTTTCTTCCTAGAAGTACATAGGAATTAAAAGTGTCCCCTTTTTCTTCTACATAGAGAGGCTCAGTACTAATTAGTACAGTTGAGACTGTGACCCGAGAACTGAACTGCAGCAAGCACTGCAATCTCTGCTCTTGCTCTCTGAGGCTGTGCTACTGATCCTGGAAGTGGGAAAAGCACAGATTAGCATTTGTCAGACGGAATGAGGAAAGTATTTCAAGCTTGATTTTGTATAATCTATTGCTCTTTGGTTTCTGAGGTTAGTTACAGAAGTTGGGTGTTACTGTAGCTCAAACCCAGAAATTCTCTACACAGAGTGAGGACACGTCCAGGGAAGGCAGGCAGCACTGCAGCGCAGACACAGTCACCTGAGGGACATAACACAGCATCACTGACCAGCACCCACCACCCTGGGAAGAACCTGCCTCAAAGCTCAAACTCAAAAAAGCCTATTCCACCTGCAAGAAGGGGCTCTTCTTGGCACCTCTTGGAGGAACCACGGCTCCCAGTGGGGTGTAGCCACCCCCAGAAAAAGGCATAAATTTGTCTGCTACAGTAAACCATTATCAACTTAGGGTAGCAGTGGGCTGTGCAGGAGCGAAGCCCTCTGGGATGCCCATCCGCCCATCACCTCCTCCAGCAGCAGGGCCAGCTGTGGTGCCTGCCGGGTTTAAAGCCTTTTAGCACTTCATAAAGCAGCCCTTAGCCGGCCACAAAGTTTACTCATTTCCATGTGAGTTGTAAACAGCAGAATGGGAAAGTCTGTGCTCTACAAAGGTAAGAAGAAAGGTTCCACGTGCTTCTTCAGAAGGCTACAGCTAAAAGGGGAAAGAGGGCCTCCTCCAGTGGCCACAGCTCTGTGGTGGTCTGAAATGCAGGAAGATGTAGAAAATCTAGCCAGTGCCAAGCTTTGTTCATGGCAAACCACATGGAGCAGATGATAAACTGGCTAATTTTATGTACACATCGGGGTAGGCTACTTTAAATAATCTACCTATATATCCACTTAATAAAATCATGAATACTAATAATTATTAATAATAACAAATGAAGGAACTTCCATGAAGGCTGGAATTAAAACATGGTGCAGAAAAGAACTGACCAGAGGAAGGTCAGAGCACCAGCAATTAAAGACTGGTTAGACAAAACATCTTTATCCAATGATTTGTATTCTTCTGAATCAACCAAACCTACTTTCAGTTGTGCTTTAAATGAGGTTAAGATTACTATTACTGTGGAAAGTTGAAGAATTTTGTTCAGCACTGTCTCAGCACACAGTGACTCAGAACACAATTTGGAATATAAGAACTGAGAATGTCTGGTGTGGTACAATACTATAGTAAAAATACAATTGAACTGTGGCTGGCAAGAACTCGGTGCTTAGTGGGATATCAGTGTACTGCAGGAATAACAGCATATGGGATTCACTATTCTTGATCTATGGTAAGAGTCACCATTTATATAGCTCCTGATATCCACAGCCTTCAGACTCGCTTCGTACTCTTTTACGTCACCATGAGCATTAAAAGCATTATAACTAAGATCTGAGAACAGCGTGCACCTGACTATCACGTGGTGTTATGCTAATAAACCACGTTAATGAACTATACTAGCAATATTGAAAATGCAATAGCATCTTAATGCAATATTGACAAAAGACTGACATTCCTGCTCATTCTGTCTCACAGTGCCTGGCAAATTATAGCTGTATTTTCATGATCATAAACTTAGAGGAAACATGTTCAGGGTCTGTCAACAGTCGAAAACAGTATTTGCCATACATTTGTCTGTCTTCTTCATAAAATGTTTAATGCACTCTGTTTTGCAGCACAGTTTATATTTCATGTGACCAATATAAGAAACTGTGTAATGTGAGATCCCGTAATAGCTATAGTAAACAAAATGTGCAGTAATATTCATCTACATCTGCTTTAGATACAGCCTATCAGTATGTGCCTGCATATGGACAAGATTCAGACATAGCAGCGTAACATTAACTCTTAGAATGGCTCTAAATAATTGTGGTGGTGGTGTTGTTTGTGGAAATGGAGCTACATGAAGCTTGCCAGCTCCTCTCACAAGCAAGGCAGGGTGAAGAGTCAACCAGCCTTTCAATAATCCAACACTGAATACCTGAGTACTTTCACCATTCTGAGTGTAACTCTATGAGCACAGTATGAGCATCATAATATACTTACAAACATAGAGTCTGTTTTCAGCCATCAGTTTATCAAAGTTCTGTTTGCTTTCTAAATAAAACACTGTGAGAAAATATTCCCTAAGATTAGGAGGCAAATTCAGCCTCTGTGTAATTCAACAGACTTTAAAGGACAGCTCCAGAGAAGAATTTGGTCCTCCAAATCTAATGTATTCGAGAAGGAGTTTCGAGAAAAAAACTGATTTTTTTTAAACAAGAGTTTTACAGATGTCTGCTAAAACCTTAATAGAAGCTTTGAGCCAGAGACTCCTATAATTCAACCCCTGAACTTTTGAACAACAATTTTATTTAGAAAGTTGATTTATTCATAAGTAAATAGGATACAGTGTGGATGAAGTACAAGGGATCAGGAGGCAGTTATTAGATTTATAAGTACAAAAGCCTCACTGTTGCAGACAGTGGAGGCTCAGCAGTTACTGTACCTTTCAAAACTAATATGTAACCATATCTGTTTTAAAAGAGTGATTCATATTACTCCGAATGCATGAGAAACTCTTTCTCATCCCCACCACAGGAAACTTGAGTCTGATTTTAATGAGCTTCAATTGGAATGTGGCCTTTGAAAAGTAGTGCATTTGAAAAGATGGAACATTAAATTTTGTAATGATGTAAAACATCTTCAATTTTTGACAGGACAATGGTGCTTATTGTGCTTTATGGGCCCAGTGGTGATTCAAAGGTCACTTTGTATATGACTCCACAGACAGGGGCAGCAGTGAATGAAAATTAGGTTACATGTGATCAGCTTTATTATTAATCAGATGAAAATGGATTTTTAACATTTTTCTAATGAGCAACAGAGAAAGAAGAAAATACCATGAATAAAACTACAAGAGGGAACAGCAAGACTGAAATGCACCACACGCGTAACCAAACTAATGTGTATTAAATCTGAAATCCTTAAATACTGTCTCAAGAAATAAAATGCAGCTGCATATTTTTGTGTCATAAATATATAGAAAACTGCTGAAATACCTACTGTAATTTACTATCTCTGTCCTTTGTTTATAACTAACTAATGAACTGATTTCTTCGTACAGTATATTATAGCGGCACCAGATAGCACTGCTACGGTTAAGGTTGTGTCAGCGTTTCCATTATAAATCCTGTTTTTCTGGGGTTTATAACTCAGCTGTAAAAATGCAGCCCAGGCTAAAACTTGGCATACAAGGTCTCTGCCAGGAAGCATATTTATTTTACAAATTTCCCCAAAATGCATCTCAGAAAATTCTGGTATTGTGTGAATGTGAATTATACAAATGCTGTCAAAGTTGACTACTTTAGGGCACCTCACTTGTTTTAACTTTAGAAATGGCTTTGATTTTAAAAAACAAACCAAACCCCACAAAAAAACCCCAAGAAAAATAAAACCTAAAAGCATAAGCTAAAGAGGAAAAAAAAAACCCATCAGATTTTTTAATCCTTTGATACATAACTCCTAAGCAGAGTACTGCTTCTTTTTCATACCCTGAAATATTTTCATGCTAAATAAAACACAGTGCTACAGAATTAACTGTTGAACATTTACCGCTGGATCCCCACACTGCAAATGAACTTGCATTAAACCTCACATTAATAAAGAGCTTGATCACAAGAAGTCTGTATGTCTAGCTCTGTGTTTGGCTCAGCCAAATGCCATTTGGCTATCAAAGTCCTGTTTTGATTAGCAACTAGTGCCAAGAAGCAGGGAGAGGAGTGGCTTGCAGGAATGAGAAACGCTTCTTTTCACAGTTAATCATCCAAAGAGCAGGAAAAAGAAAAGGGGGGGGGGGGGGGCGACAGGACACCAACAACCACAAAACAAAACAAAAAAAACAACAAAACCTTCCAAAAAACCCCCAACCCAGGGAACAGAGATGGCTGAGAAGCAAATCCCAAACCGGTCCTGCTGACAACAAAACGCACTGCAGATCCTCATCTTGCTAGTCACCGGGACTGCCGGGAACTGCTGAAGAAAGCTCCCCATCCGGGCTGGGGCTCTGATCTGAAGCACCCTAATTTGCAGCCTTGGAGAAAGGCTGCTGTTAAAGTGTCTCAAAGCAACACTGGAGAAAGAATGCGACAGCCAAGATCCAACAGCAAAAAAGCACCGGTCAGCGTAAGTGATGATGTTATATGAGGGACTGGGAGTATTTTCTAGCTTTCAAACAGATTTACTGGGATATAAATGGGTGAGTGTAGAGGAGGCAGCAAACAGTGGGGTAAGGAGCACTGCTCTTTCCCTCCCTGCTCCCTTACGCAGCTCATACTCCCAGGCTTGGCATAGAGGGAGTGGATGCATTCTCCTGGCCCATTTGTGGCTGTCTGAGTCCAGCCCAACCCAAGGTTTTGAACACTCAGCTTTTCTGAAGGCACTCCACAAGTCCATACATTGACAGCTGCTGCAGCCCAAGCAGAGTGGCTATCCCCACTGCTGCACGGCACTATAATATGGTAAAGGTGCTAGTCCACTTTTTTTTCCCAAGTCTCTCCCTCCATCTAAAATGTTACTTCTGCAGATAAGCTCTAAACCAGAAAGAAGGAGCAATGGCAGAGGTGGAGTGAACTTGGGCAGCTTCGGCTGTGGGCTGCTTCCAGGATGCCCCAAAAAACAATGCAGTGTGCCAGCCCAACATCCCAGCCCAAAGACCACAACCACAGCAGCTCCAGGCACTGAGGAGCAGTCTCTTCCCAGAGCTGCTTCTCTCTGATGAATGCTTGAACCTGCAGAGGGACCTTCTTGCACAAGCCTCCCCAGGTCCCTGTGCATCCATGCAAGAGCAACCACAGCCTAAGGCTGCTGAAATAAAACCACTCAAACTCCAGCAGAACTGCATTGTCATGGATAATCCAGTCCCCTCTGCCACGGGAAGTACATGAGAGGAAAAATAAAAACACTTAGGCACATTCAGGACTGTTTACTTATAACAATAAAAAGCCAAGCAGAGTGTGAGAACCAATACACTGTAGCTGTCACCGCTCCAGTGCTGAGTGAGCAGGTCCTTCTCCCAGCACCATGAGTCCGTGCTACAACAGAGGGATGCTCTACTGCAGCTGTGGAGTGGTTATGCCCACATGAAAAACAAGTTCCTACACAGCAGGAACATTTGGCCAACTGGTGGCTGAAGACACAGCAGCTGCCAACAAGACAGACCAATTATTGACAGCAAAGGATTTGAGGGGAAACCACAGAAATTCCCTGTGTCAAGGTGTCCTGGAGTCCTACCTCCACAACACAAGGCAGTCTGGCAATATCACTACCTGATACAAAGCCCAGTAAATGGCTACATGAGACTCCTGACTCTCCAGCCCCCTCACCCTGTATCCAAACAAAAGGATTCAGCAAAGTCTTGCTGTGGTTCCAAGGTGCTTCTTGATCTCTTGCAAAGAAAGTGCTGTGGCAGTGATGCACCCTGGTTTAATCAAGCAAGAGATGAGAGCAGCAGGAACCCGGTGCTTGGGCAGTGATGCAAGGCTGCTCCACTGGTGCTTCGTTACCCTCTCAGCCCTTTGCTCCAGCCACAGGCCAGGGAGCCTTCCCCAGGCAGACTTGGACATGGAATGTTTTCCTGTTTTCTGACTTTATTTCAGGGAGAAGATGCATGGATAATTAATTCTCCATGTATTTTATCTGAGTTTGTGATTCTGCTCCTCAGGAGGGCAAAAAAGTACTGAAGCCTGTTGGTATGCCTTGAAAGGGAAGTGGGGCAAGGCAATCTAAAATACATACTCTGTCAAATAAGGATGTAAAATGGACTTTTGATTGCTCTCTGGGTCAGTTTTGATGAGTGTTTTTATTCTACTGGCAGTGGTCTCTATGACTGTTCCAAGTCTGCGTGTCTCTTTAAGAAAATACACAGCATTTGCAATGAAATATAAAGGATATGCCATAGTATTTTTGATTATTAAGCTAAACAGCCATGCAAAATGAGTATAGCATATTGGCACTGATTCCTGCTGTACTGAGGCTCCTTTGTGAAATTAGCTAATTAGTTCTCCCCCTCACCCCAAACTTGAATAAATTTGTGGTTAGCACAAGTATGAATAAGTTTGCTTTTCTTGGCTATTTTTTTCCCTCTTCCCCCCTTTTCAAAGGAAACCACCCATCTATTGGGATAGCACTGTTCACTTTGGATAAAGATGACTGGCTAAAGAAGTAACATTAGCAAAAGTAAATTTTGTTTAGCAAAAAAAAAAGCTACCCATACTTTCTCTGAAAGTAACTGTCCATCGTGGCAGAAGGTGAATAAACAGATTCTGCAGACTGTTACAAGCTTGCTAATTGTTTAATAAATTTGCCACACGCCCCAAAAAAAACCAAAAAGTGTTAATTAACTAGTAAAAATGTTTAGGGAAAAAATATTGTAAGCACTAGAAAAGTGTATGCTTAGCAATAAGGGGGAAAAAATACAGGGGTTTAACTCAATTTCTGAGACTTTTGTAACAAAGAACAGAGAAAGACAGATGAAATTATGTTCTGACTACCTACACTGAACGAGCCCAATGGGAACCTCTGTATATAGTTATCAGTGGCACCAAAATCTGCTTAGGAAAGCAACAAGTCTTTTGTTCTGTTGACAACAGTTATTACAATTAATTCATTTTGTGATTGGTATTTGCACTGAGTGACAAGGTGTTATTTTACCTCAGCAAAAGTTAAAATGGTAATACCTACATGTGAAATAACATGGAGTTTGCTATCACTCAATAAAAGAAAAGCCTCTCTTCAGAAATGTCTGCTCAGCCACCACTCCTGCAAACTTGGAGTATTTTAGCATCAGGCTTCTCCCACTCCTCTTCCCTCAGATTATTTCTGCCCTTCTAAAAATTTCTTTGGAGGGAAAAAAGTAACAAAATCCACAGTTCTTTATTTTCTGCTAAAAGACAGAATGGAACCTAAGTGAACACAGCAAAAGGCCTCCAAACACTCAGCTGCACCTTGGGGTGAGATCCCCACTGCAGATACAGGCTACCTACCCAGGGATGGCACTGCCAAGGACAGGACACAGTGTCCTCTGGTCTGAGTCCCACCAGCTGACTGCAGCAAGGGCTGGCGCAGGCAAGGTGCAGTTCTTGTGGCTGGTGGGGTAACAGCATCCCCTTTATTGTGGCAGGATAGAAACAAGCCCAACCACAAACAGAGGTGTCAGGATGGTCTCCAGGCCCTGCTGGGTCCTTCATCCCTGAGGCTGCAGTGCTCAATGAAGGTGGCATGCTCCCTGTCCGTCCCGGGCATGGCACACAACAGAAGACTTGTTGCAGTCCCATCCCTTGCAGGGACATAGGAGGCACCAAGCCCCAAACAGTCCCAGGTGAGAAGGGGAAAGTCTCCTGTGCTCAACAGAGGGCAAGGTGCCAGACAGATGCTGGTGCTGTGTAAGTCTTGGAGCAAAAGGCAAGAGCTACGTGCCCATCTCTCAAACCACAAGGAAAGACCTGTGCCAAGGCTGGGAGACTCTGAAACCTGTGGAGCTGCACTGTACCGCTGCAGAAGCTGAGACCCACAACAACCAATTTCAGACCTAGCTCAGCCACAACTGGATGTGGCCCCTCTATGAACTAGGCTACATGCCTGCATGTTGGGAGGGAGGGGGGCATGGCTAGCTAGCAGACACTCAGCGGCCCAGTTTTATCACAAGTCAGGCAAAATGAGGAGTGAGGTGCACTAGACAATATAAATTGTACCTTTTGTAACAGGACCTAGCAAACCAAGGAAAGTTTGCAGTGCCAGCAAATGGCAAATAACCCATTAGCTATGGATAGTTCAGCACGTCGCTGCTTTTATTATAAGTTAGCCTCACTAAACCATTGACTTAACAGAGAATCATTATAAATCCCCATTTTGAATTTTTTTATTAGCAGTATTTATCACCTTCTCAAAATCAATCCTCTATTTTTAAATTAAAACAAATGACTACTTGTACTGCAATCAATATTAGTGCATTTCCCTTTTTTAAAAGGAGAAAAAATGGAATACGTAGAAATGTCCTTCTTTGGCTGCATCAATCCTGTTTCAATATAATTCAATATTTAATAAATATAATCCTTTGTGTCTGTGCAGGGAAACATCATAAAAAATGCAAAAGGTTTCCTGGTCTCCAATAACTTGTATGAAACAAAATGTTTCCTTATTCCTTCCATAAATACTTCAGTCTTAGCTACTGGTTTTTCCTTCCTGCATACTAGAAAGAGTTTGCTCTGATTATGTGTAAGAAAGGAGGCTTACATATTTCAGGGCTAAAAATCCAAAATGCTAACTTCCATCTCAAAAAAAAAAAAAAAATAGGGTTTTTATCTCTTTGTACTTCTTTGGCTTGTTGTTTCTGAAAGGCCAAAAAAGAAAAACCTTATATAATACCTAATTTGTACATCTGTGGTTTCCCTCTGACTTGTGTAGGCACCATATGTTTTTAATTATCATAATAGCCTTAAAGAACCTGTTCAGTGGGAAACACATATGATCCTTTTATTACTGGTTTGTAATTTAAACAGTTTTAACAGAAAAGGTCTGGCTATAAGGGACTGAGAGGCATAAAGGTCTAAAAACCCTGTTATTGACCTCTGAAAGCATGAGTTCAGATCCCACCCACTGCGGTGGGACCTAGCTCTCCTGCCTCTGACAGAGGCAATCAGTTGCATGTGAAGCACTCTTCAGGACCTTAAAAGACATAATCTCCAATCTCAAATGCCTCAATGTTTCAGTCAGCAACTGACAGAGTGACACCAGGGTCTATAAACATTATCCTGCACCCGATCCACACATTCTTCAGCCTGGTGAGAGCTCGCAGAGCCAAAGTGCTGCAGGACAAGCCCCATGAGCACCAGAAGCCCAGGATTTCAGCAATTCTTACTAGTTGTTGCCTTTTCAAATACCTAGTTTTGTCCTTTATGCAAATACAAGACTGGCGAGCACGCCAGCCTCCCAGCCACAGCAAACCGTCAGATATTCAGAGGTAGGAATTAAATTTAACAAGTTCAATTCACTCCTGATTCTGGACATCTAAACACATAATCAGTCTGATAATGTTATTAATTATCATTCAACCAACAACCTTTGACACTGGCATGCTCCCACAACCTCCCTACTCCAGTAACTCAAACAGAAAATCATTGGCATGAACACCCACAGCCTTATGAACAGAAATTGCAAATAGGCAGGCACTGAACATACACTGGGAGTGAGTAAAATCCCCCTTTTCAGAGAGAAAGCAGAGGCTCATACTCGGTAGTCACTTCACCCAAAATCAAATTCTGCACGACTTTGGTCCAAAACAGATAATTTACACCCCAAGCAAAAAGCTGTGGGGAGAAGAGGGTGGGGAAGGGAGCCTAGCTAAAATTACACTTAGGCTGGAAGTCGTTACAAGCCCATCTTGAGAGATGGATGATGTCCTCATTAGAACGAAGCTCTATTTAGACAGGAGGACAGAATCTTTATTAGAACATTAGGCTGAAAAGTTTAAATGTCAGGAAATACAAAATTAAGATTTTGCAAATAAATGCTGACTTGAAGGAAAAAACTTGGAGCTCCCTGGACAGACCCCACTGGGGACACTTAAGAAAAATGAAATCACTCAGGAATGGCGAGCTCCTGTGCCAGTCCAACCCTCTGAGGGCATTCTTGGAAAGCTCCATTTCACAGAAGTCAGAGGAGATTCCTCTTTGCAGGCAAAACTGTTTCCACTCATGATCTGATGCTATCAGTTCCATCCCTGGCAGCACACTTAACCCAGGGAAAGGGAGCTGCCTCCTCCCACCATTCATTCTGGGAGGAGCCAACTCAGAAGAGAACATGCTGATGTTGGAAACCCATTTCCAACAGCTGCAAAGACCCCCAAAACTGCCAATCAGCCACTCCTTGCCCTTCCCTTTCTCCTCCCCTGTACCCAGGCCCTCTGCTTTCTCTGGGGAAACTCAGGTATTCTGCAGTGATGAAGAGACAGCTTAATTATCTTGCACACAGAAAAGATGATGTTTTCTGTTTTACCTGAAAGCTAATGGATCTTGGGATACCAGACGTGGATGCTCAAAATCCCCTCTGGAGCCTTTCTGGTGACTTGTCGTCTCTTGGTTGCCTTTGGTGCACACTGGTCTCTGCTGAGGCAATATGTGAGCTATTGCACACCAAAAGCAGATCTTTTCAGAGAGGAAGCGCATGCACACACACACATATGCCCACACCCACCCAGACACCCTTCCACCCCCTTATCCTGCACCTTTCTTGCGGATCCTGCTCCAAAGCACAGTGACCTGTGGAGGAACTGCTCATCTCACAGGTTTCTGTGGTTGGAGCAGAAAAGGCAAGGCAGGATTTGCTCCTGAGACAGTGCACTACACAGCTTTGCATGGCACTGACCTTATCCTCTCATCCCAGAGAGTGCTGTGGGTGCTTCTGTCCCCTCAGCTTTGCTGAGACAGAGCCAGGCAGAAAGTGAGACAGACATGCTGATGGAGAAAGCTGTCTACACTGGCCTCACCAGAGCTCCCCACTCTTCCTGGATGCAGCAATTCTTATGTGGCACAGGGTCACCCACCCGGATGTCACAGCCTTGTCCCCTTTGCCAGGCTCTAGGCCTCCATATTGAATTTGCTGCTGGGGCAGAAGGGGACACTTATGGAACTAGTTCCTGCTGGAATTAAATAAATCAAAAAAATAATGTTATCTTCTAAACCTTTTTCTCTTTGTGTTTTTAGTGGGTACATTTCAGTATGAACCTAGTGACAAGCTCGTTTTCCTTTCCCATAGCTTCGCCCACAAAACCAGTAAGGAGAAGTTTCAGGAGAAGCAGAAGTGGTCAGTGTTTAGCTTGCAGCATGGGGAGGATAGCAGGAAACACCACACGTTGGAGTCACACAACCAGAGCATGATTACCAAGTGGGAATTACCATACTGTTGCACAGGCATGCTTGAGTACCCTTCATAGCACCTTCTAAACAACTGACTCTGCAAGCCACCAGCAAAAGAGGGAGCACACCAGCATACTCCACTGAAACATATTTCCTCGCCCTTGGAAAGATGCAGGATCCATCTACATGTTGAATTAATGCCCACCGCCACCAAGGCAGCCCAGGGACCCATCATGCTATAAGGGTCAGCAAAGTACTTCCATCACGTCCACTTCTTTTCCCACATATGACAACAGTTTCGCTCTAAGAGAAATCTCAGTTCTTGGCCTGAGAAAACTCTTTCTTTTTCTATTTAAGGATCCTCCAAATTTCCAAAAAGTGGATAACAACAATACCACTGTGATCCCATCTGTACACAGCAATGGCACTGTAATGCATAGAGCATAAACCACCAAATTCCCACAGACAGCATCTGTCTTACTACAAACAATGGACTATTATCTTGTAAATAATTCTGATTAAGCTGCAGCATTTTCCCCAAACAAACAGTAGGGGAGCAGAGGGTGAGGATTTTTCTAGTGGGAGTGCTGGTTTGCTCCTTCCCCAGCACTGATGATCAGTTTTTTATTCAACTGATTGGCTTCCTCCCCTCCCTGCTCTATCCCCCATGGCTTGGTTTTCATCTTCTAAACTTATCCAGCTGTCAATCATTTTGGCAAATAAAGAGGGACCCATCACGTTAATGGGATTCCCACCTCTATCCTTTGGGAAAGGTTTTTTGTTTGTTAGATTTTTGTTATTTTTTTTCACCCCAACACAGAGTTATATAATCATTAGTAAATACACCCATAAGCCATTAAATCGTTCTTGTGTCAGGGGACGGAAAACTCAGCAGCCCTACTGGGTGGGGGTCACAGTTTGGGGATGTTTGGTTGTACCAGTGATATATCTTGGAGCTTTTAGCATCTGGGTGAACATGGCACTGGAGTGGACTGTACTGGGCAAGAGCTGTCACTGTCTTTAAATGCTCAGCAGGAAGAGCAGAGCCCTCAGCTGCCCACGGCAGGGAGTGGGGCCCAGGGCTCGTCAGCTTCTACCTCAGTATCTGCACCCTCAAGAGCAGCTCACTGTGCTCCTCTGCACTCCAACAGGCAGGATAAACCAGCAACCACTTTGCCAGGAAGATCCAAAAGGATTTAAACGTAAACCAAGTGCACAGACCAGAAGAGGGTCAGCTGTGCAAAGAGGCAAGTGAAAAAAGACACAATTAGAGCTAACATGGTCCTTTCTCATAAGGTACATAAACTGATCTATGTGGCAGCTGTGAACAGAGGATTGCACCTGAGAAATCCTGACTTTCATCTTTCACCTCTTCATTTCAATGCACAGACCTTTTCTCATATGTCTCTTCATAAACGTCACATCTCTATATGGCTTAGGTGGTGTTTTTTCTTTCCTGCATCTTCTCAATCTGCCTTGTTACACACGAGCTGTTTGGGATCAAATGCACTTGCTGGCTTGACTAAAATCATTAAAAAAAAAAAGAAAGAAAGACAAGGTAAAGCAGCAAGGACTAATTTCAGGTGATAACGTTGAAAGGCAAGCAATAACAAATTTACCTGACAAGTAGAGAACTGAAGCCACTGCCATCCAGCTAAAGACCAGACAACAGCCAGTTCAGGCACCAGGTCACTGAGTGTGAACAGGAATGCTGGGACTTGCTGAGCATTGTGGATACTGAGCACTGGGCATCTCACTGAAGCTCAAAATGGGAGGACAAACTGTGGCCAAGACAGTGTGGCAGGTCCTCAGTCCTGACACGGGCCAGCTTGCTCAGGCAGAGGAGGACCTGCAGGCTGGTGCTGGGCTGTGGGTCAAGTACTCCACTGGACACATTGCTGAGCCTTGGCCTGCCTCGGGCAGCAGCGCTGCACGGCTCCACAACATGGCTGGGGCTGGCAGGTTGCAGTGGTGGTCAAAAACAGCACCTCGACCCAGCTGGCACTCTGAAGAGTCGAAATTCGTGGACATGGTGGAAAGACTTTATGGCCAGAATACGGCAAAGGTCCTACCGGTGCAGAGAGCCCTCAAGCACTGGCTGCTGGGTGCAGGGAGAGGCTGAAGGCAGGTGTCAGCTCCAGGATGGCTGCACCGTGCTGCTCAGGGAGCTGGGATGCTGAAAGGATATACACACTCGATACATGTTTTCAATGTGCATTTATTTTCATCAATAAGTTTTTATAGCTTACTGTAGTTAGATCAGAGAAGGAAGCATTTATACACTGAGGACTTATATAATATTCTTCATCCTGAAAGCGCTTTACAAACATTAATTAATTCATTTATCCTCACAGCACTCCTACCAGGGAGATAAGTACTATTATTTTCCATTTCACAACGGAGGATCCAAAGCGGAAAACTTCATTTTTTCCCATGGTCAGTGAGTGAATCACAGGTAGACTCGCGGGAGGAGCAAGGGCTTCTGAATGTGAGCCCCCCTCCCCAAATCACAGTTAGAAGACTCGTGTTCGCCAGAGTCATGGCACATATCAGGATACGCCTTGGGTTTTTCCTTCAGTAAGAGATAATTAAGGAACAATTCGCTCTCTGATCCCCAGCATGGCATGCTATTTTCTACCCCACTGTTGCTCTGCAAGCTGAACAATGGCTGTTTTATGCAGGGAATGGCTCTACAGATGCCTCTGATCAGAGATCGGCTTAAAGAAACTTGCTGTCCTGCGTCTCACTCCACAGACAATGGGGCAGGCCTGGGTGCAAATGCCTGACATGGGGGTGGCTTCAGGAACACCTGCTTGTAAATGGCAATGTTCCAGGCAGGGAGCTGAAGTCACTTGCTTCCAGCACAGCCATCTAGAAATTTCATGTAGTAGGAAAAGTTGTGGTTTCTGGTATTTGGTCTCAATCCTAAGTATATTCCATTTTCATGCGTGTGGGAGGGATACGTAGTGCTCCTAGGTCACCTCTGTGGTGCTGTTTAAATAAACCTCTTTCCTGTTTGCTCCCTGCCAACAAACGTGTGGCTGCTTTGAATGGCAATAAAAGTCACTGTAAGTTTGAAAGGTTCAGTGTCAAATCTCAAACAATAAAAGTGTAACCAAGTCTTCTAAGGAAGTGCTCATATCAGAAAGCTTAGATCCACACTGGGGATGACAAGGTGGGAAACAAATCCTAACTTTATAATTTTTTGAGAAAGATGAGTTTATTATTATCCTTGCTAGAGAAGACCTTACCCACCCTGTGTTTTTCCCCATTAGTTTATCTTTTAACATTAATAAAAATAAACAACTCCCCAAACCTTCTAAGTAAGTTCCTAGCTAGGTAAAGATACATTCATCAACAAAATTAACCACCAAGTTAAGCCAGGGCATATTGTAGAAGACATGACCACATCCTACTGGGGAAAGGACTGTACCTAGACTATGCTTTGGAACAACTAAAACAATTGTTTAGGGAGAAATGTTTTTTTGAAAATTACTCATAAACCCTTGAAAAAAACAGACTTTCTTATACAATACAAGTGCTGACACAGCCTTCACTTGAGTGGTGTGACTGCAGCTGTATAATCACAACTTTAGATTTGATGTTATGGACCTTAGGGTGTGCTGTTCAGACAAATGCCACATTGTATCACAGAGGTCTTTTTTCCTTAGTCATATTGCCCACAGGACAATAAGGACTATATTCACAGCCCACTACACAGAAGTTTAAGCATGTAACAGCCAATGGCATTACACGAGATGAGATTACACCCTACAGGGGTTAAATGGATTCATGAATTCCCACTTTTTCTTGCCTTTTTTTCCTTTGCTCCTGGTTGGTACTTTTTTGGAAGTGCTCTCCAAACAAAAGGAAGAACAATCTCACACTGAGTCTGGATAAATGTTACAGTTGTCTCACAAATGCTGCATTATTTCTAGCCCTTCCAAAATAATATAATTGTCCTACTGCTGAACTACAGATTTTTCTCAGTATGACACAGAACAGTAAAATGTCAGGTCCTGACTCATGGTGTTTTGGTGGAATAAATAAAAAGTACCAGTGTGCTATTCGAAACCGACAGCATTAATGAAGATGTAACACTGGCAGCCATGGTCATGGCTCTGCTTCAGCTTCCACTGCATACCCACCAAACAACAGGCCACCTCTTATGGGCCCCATCCACAGACCTGGCTGATACTACTGGGATCAATGCAACTGGTTTCTTGTTATCCTATGCTTGCTTCATCTTGGGTGCATCATATCTGGATCTGAGGAGGGAGGCTAGTCTTAGGATGCTCATCACATATTCTTTCCATGGGAAACAGAGAGGAGAGTTCAGTGCTATCCACAGTATTGAGGCCTGTAACAATGTAAGGCTAGGCAAGAAAGATCAGTCATGGGCTGTATGGTCCTGGTATTTCTCCTCTGGGATAGACATCATATACACATGACTCACTAAGACTATAGTTCCAGTTGCAGAATGGGACCCAAATATGCATCTCACCCTAGCCAAGCACCCAGGCACTGATACATGCTTAATCCATCCCACGTTTCTCATTTTTAACCCAGTGGCCTCCACAAAAATTTCAGCTGGATTTTAATAGTGACACAGGAGAAACGGGTCTCAGACTGTTGCCAAGCCCTTTTCTGGGTAAGAGGAAACAAGTCTAATGCCCACCCTTCCCTCTGATTTCTGTACCTGTCTAACTACATATGGCAATGTTCTAAAGACTTAGAAGACTGCATTTTTAGCAAGCCTCTTTTACAAGGCCAACAGGCAGCTCCGCAGAGTTTGCCTCTCAAAGCACCAAACAACTGTGGATCGCATGAGTGGTCTTTGGTCTACCAACAGGTACAGCAGTTTCTCAGGAGTTTTCTTGAAAGAATTAACAAAATGACTCAAAACTGCACTAATGGTTAACAGCTTTTTTTTTTTATTAGCAACACTGAGATAAGTTATTGAAGCATTTTAGTATTGTTTTACATTCCATTCAGAAGTGACCTAACTTGTAACTCCATATACATTTAAAGATATAGTTTGACACTTATTCAGAAAGCAACAATTATTAAAACTTACATACCTTCATTACCAGGAAACCTTAATATATGTTCTAATTACTTCCAACAATACTCTATTCCAAAGCACAGGATAACCCACTAGAAGTTTACACATTTCACTTCAATCACAGGTTTTAAATTGTGGATGTCAGAGTGCTGTTCACTGAATTTTTCTTGGTTAATATTGGAAAATCTGGCACAATATATTAAGCTAGAAATATTGCTTAAAGAATATGAAAAAAAGATAGCTACAGTATTTTTTTTTTCCTGCTAAAGCATTACAAAATACAGGACCATTAAAAACTCAAATAGAAATGACAATAAATAACCTTAAAAACGTTAAGAGAATTTTCACTCATACTAAAGTCCATTCCCTAAGCTTGCCAAACACATAAATAACAGAACATATTCAGGACCTCTATTTTTGTACTATCGTGATGTTTTGTTATATAGTTTGGATGTACTGTGTACACATATATTAATGCTTACACTTAAGGTATATATTTTTTGGTTGCTGGAACAATTAATAAGCCTCAGGTAATTATTTATCCCTGGTACTACAAGTATCTAGATAGGTGGGAACAAACCTCAGACATTCCAGATATGCGATACTGTGCATAACAAGGTCATCTCTGCATAAAGATATCCTAAGTTCCTTAGATTACGAAGATGAATTTGGTTATTTCTGAAAGCTCAAAACATAAAATTATAACTGCTGTCAAATTAATTGTTTAAAATTTGCCTCATAATAGGTATTAATCATACACTTAGTTCTGACTTACAAGGATGTCTAAATTGTTCATGTTTATGAGTAGTTATAGGAAATACTATACCTCAGACACAAGAATATATACTCCTGAATCAAAACACAAACCAGAGCATTGTCTCACTTTGGAAAGACCTGGAAACATCTCTATGCTTCTGCCTAATCCTAAATTATAATTGAAAATTGACCTGGATATGACAAAAACAATAAGAATATAACACTTGGGAGATGAAACTTAAGAGTAAAATCATACAGCTCTCTAAGCTGACATCATTATTTTGTCTCTGCAGAGAAAAGAAAAGCCTTTCTGTGCTAGGGATTTGCCTTGTTGCGGCTGGTCACTGATGTCTGAAATCAAGGCACATACCAAGGCCTCCTTTTGCAAACACAATCCTCCTTTCAGCTCTGGTGTTAGGAGGGACTGAATGCCTCCAGTTTCACTGGGAATAGAAGGTACTTCAGCACTTAGCTGTATCAGATATTTTAGGGGTTAATTTCCAGAAACATAAATAGGATGGGAATGTTAAACTGCAATATGAGAAATGGTAAGAAAGAAAAGTTTTCAACAGTAAACAAAACAGCGATACCAAACTTATCTCCTGAACGATTTCCGATACAACAAAATACAATCAAATTAAATTACAGGAATATAGCAACGAAATTTAAAGTCAGATAAATGTAAGACCTGATTCTACAATCCTTAGTCATGTAAGTAGTCCCACTCATCAAGAATGAGAGATGCAAGACCGGGTCCTTAGCTTCTGCTTAGGAAGTCAGTGTTGATTCAGACAGTATCTTTTCTAGCCAAAAATATGCAGCAAAAGGAAAGTAACATAAACAAGGCTAAATGTCAACAGTGTTTGCAGACTTACAGACACCATCCATTTGTTTGTAGTGAAATGACTAGTGAACCATTTGGCAAATACAACGCTATTCACAGACCAGCCCTTTTATCCAGCAACACAAACTTCGCTGGATCACTGGCATTCCCAGTTAATTAAAAAAAGGAAGCAAGCCATATGAGTTTGGTTTGATATTGCCATGCAAATGGCACTGCGACATCCAGAAGCGTGGCTGAAACCCAGGCGTGGGGCTGAGGTGCTAATCTCTCCTTCAGCAGTACAGTTCATACACTAAAAGCAGGCCTTGGACCTCCTAACTGAAACTAACGAAACCTCTTCGAAATCATCATAATGGGGTAAAGAAAAGTCTGCAGTAAAACTTCCATATCATTTCATTCTGCCTTGAAGGAAAAGAATATTCTGGTTACTCTTTGAACTGCAGATCAGAACAAAATGTACTTAAGTGCATTACAAGACACTTCAGATGGGCAAGAGTCTTATAATTTGCAACCATAGGATGACCTTCCATTGCCTCATAGCTGTCCTTCAGCTTGGATACAGCGTATCTTTTGCTTTGGTTTAATACAGATTGTATCATTTAAAAGAGCTGCTGTAATAAGGATTCAAGTGAAGCCACCACAAACAATTAAAAATCTCTTTCTGTATTTTATGTGTTGGTGGTAGTTCTGAAGGGGTTAGCATTATAATCTTTTTGGGTTTGACACCTGTGGCAATAAGCAATTTACAACAACAAAATTCACTATTTAAACATTGGGGTAGAGCACTATAATTATGTGACAATAAAGCTGTAATAATCTGCCACAATCGATCTTCCCCTTGCCCAGCCCTCTTGTCTGTGCTGCAGTTCCACATTTGGAAGGTATTTCAGAAAGTTACAATGCTGAACATTTTAATAATTCTGTGCAATGTTTCTGCTTCAAAGGAAACTGAAAGTGCTCAGCCATTTGCAGGACACAGACTCCAAAGCTGCTATGCACACGTCAGAAGGGCGCTGCCCTGTTTTCATACAGTGAAAGGAGTGATAATGGGGTGGAGCCTATGCAGGAGAAAACAGCACTAATTGCAGAGGAAAGCAAGCATGAATGGAAGCAAATTAGATTTATAGAGATAAGACAGAACTAATACTTTTGGACATCATTAAGTGTGGGTTCAGTAGCACTAACCCATTAAGTGGCCAGCTAATGCCCAGGACTATCTCTGGCCAATAGTGCTGTAGCCCACCAGCCCTCATTTGAAAGCCTAAGTACCTCCCAAGCAGAAAATGCAAGCAGGGACATTTTACCATCTTAGCCACAAAGCAGAAAAAATTAAAGAAGGGGAAAGAGAGAATTAAAAGGGTCTTGTCAGAAATAGATGCTGTGCAAATCACATGTAAATCGACTTGGAGCAGGAGGCAGAACATTATTGCAGTACAACTACATGTATATGGGAAGACAAGCAGAGAAGGAGAAGAGTATAAATTGAAAGGAAAACAGATCTTCCAAAACTTAAATACCAAGTAGGTCTAGAACCTCCAAATATTACTTCTTGAATGAACAAGAGCTCTGAAAGCAGAGCACAAAGATGTTCAAGACAGCTACCAAGACACAGAGCCTGGGCTCTCCCTCCACACTGGGCTACTGGCTGCCAAGCAGCAAAGAAAAGGCATGGTAGATGTAGTCTCCAAACCCAAGTACAGGTCAGGAGTAACTAAACTCATCAATGGTGTTTTTTTAGTTTCTTCCTGTTCCTTCTTATTCTGCTGAAGATGAACTATTAAAAAAAATCAGGATTTTTCTCAGCAGCATTTTGACATAGAAATTTCTGTATTATGCAGTAGTTGTGGTTCTTTCCTATCTGTGGCTTCCACCCCTACAGCCAGAAGCGTGAAAAGAGCATAAATGAATTATGTGTACATCATCTATCGCTCTCATTCAACACACAGGGAAACTGAGGACTGTTTCCCCACCAAGTGTGCTGACTTTCCAAAACAACAGTGTGAGTTGGTGGCATTGTCTAGAAACTAAGCCCTTCTTGTGCCAAGATTTGTGCTTAAAAATTGACCTATTATCTTAAAGTAAAATCTGCCAACTAAAAATGATCCACATGGATCACTGAAAATCCCAGCTTGTTTTTATTGCAGCCAGAAACTTAACTCAATTAGCGTGGCCAATCAAAGATGCAATCTCAGCTAACTGAGCTAACTGAGATATTTTATTTCATTTTTAATTCCACTATATTCTGACTGCAGAAAGAGCACCACACTCCTGATTGTGCAAGGACTGTATCAAGTGTATCGCTGTTCTCTTGAGATGTCAACAACCCCCACATCATTGGCTGCAAAAAGAAAGGCAAACACACAGACTGTCCCAAAATACAAAGGAATACAGGAATCATGCCCCGGAATTGGGTTCTAAAGGTAGGTCTCAAGTTTTCTGATCTCTCAGGCAGTAGAAGAGACAAAAGGAACCATAACTAACCATGACAAGCTTTGTGCAAGAGGGAAGGAAGGCTAATAAAGGAGCAGGGTGCTCCTGATAGCTAATCTCCAAGTGCAGAAACATCATGTGAGATTTCCCTGCACTAGCACATGTAGATGAAATGTGATTTCACAGTATACAACACCACTGAGAAAATGAAAACTCCCCAGAAACACTACTTTCAAGTGGGCCATGTCCAAGCCAACCAGGGTAAAGAACTACTACTGACCCAGAGCGTGTTTATGCTCATCCACTTCTGGCATGAAATATCAAGAAACAAGAAATAAAATATTTACACAGTCAACTTGAATAGTTATATTCTGCAAATATTCAATAGAATGTCAGTGAAGATTTTTTAAAAGCTGGGTTTGGAGGGGAGAGACAGGAGGAGCTGCACCGCATTTTCCATTAAAAAAAGGCTTAAAAAGTAGAACAGACAAGCTTCTAATGTTTTTTGGGTTTTTCTCTTCATAGCAAATCTATTATCACTGGGTAGAGCTTGTGAAAGAGATATGGTCTTTAAAATCATATGAACTCAAGCCATCATAAAATGTCTGTTGAATTGACTGGAAGATGAAACAAAAAAACTAATGGAAGTAACATGACCTCATTTCAATAATAATGCTAGAGGGTTGGAATTTTTTTTGTTGTTTGTTTTAAAAATCTTATGTCTGGGAAGAAGTATAAAAATGCTTTGTACAAAGCAACTAATCTTAGATTTCTTTTTTTTTTTCCCACTTGTTTGTTTAGAAAGTAATTTCTCTGCTGTATTTTTTTTCCTTTTGTAACAGATTGCTTATACTCCACAAATGGAGAGAGGAAAAAAAAAACCAACATCCCAGCAAGACTTTTATCAGCTGCAACTTAAATCCACGATCAACTATTTTAAAAATATCAGTAATGCAGCTGCTGATTTTGAAAGGATCTGGAAACATCTGCAACTATCTGATTTGGTTCTTAGTGCTTTGAGACACAGAATTTTACAAGTAAGGCCATCCTGGTTGATAATTCAGTAACGGCAATATTGTGAAGCCATAATGCTCTAAGAATTCAAGTGAGATGGACTTTGTGAGGAGAAATCAAACTTTTTTATCAGGGAACCTGGAAAAGCAGAGAGAGGCCTGAACACAATGTTAGAGCTTTAAGCACTTATATGATCCTATTCAATTCAAATAAAGCTCCCACTAACTTTAACTTAACCAGGGTAACCTGGTTTTTATTTAACTGGAATACATTTTATTATGGCTGTTCAGCCCTGACAGTTTCCTAATTAATTTTGAGGTTAAGTGAAATGAGCATTGCAGAAGTTTGTGTGTCCTTTGCTGAATCTGCTTTTTAAAGTGGAACTGTTTTTCGAGGGATTTACAACACTCTAAAATCTCCCTCAAAGAAGAGCTATGCTGACAAAATAGGAGATAAATTGAAAAAATGCTCATTTGCTCCAAATAGATTAAACTTTCATTTTTATCAAATATAATAAGGGTAAAAGGTTGCTTTGTTGTTTGGTGTGGGTTTGGTTTTCTTTTCTTTTTAATTACCTGGAGGCATATTCTTAATTAGGCAAATCACAATTTGTGCAACTGCCAGTTACAATAGTGAAAATGGTCAAGGGTAACCACTGTGTGTGTGCTACTGAAACAAACCAAACCAACCCAAAATTTCAGAAGAGGAGATTAAAAACAAAGGCCTTTCACCACAGGTAGACGCATTCCATGTACTTGGCCTTTCATTTCATTAACATTGTGGTAACTGAACACATCCCAGTTTGAAGAAATCGAAAAGAAGCAGAAAAAAAAGACAGAAAGCAAGATTTTCTTGGCAAGGCATCCAGTGTTTTTCTTGGGTTCCTACTTATATCAAAACACTGAAAATTTGCAAGTTACCATCTAAATTTTTTAGCACTTTTTCCTCCTTTGAGTATGCTAAAGCAGTAAGGATCCCCTTCAGATGCCACTAGCACAGAGAGTCTATATTGCCACTACTCTAGTTTAAAAAGCAGGTTCTTTCTAAAATCCTGTGTAAGTATATGCATGCAGCACTGCTGATTTCAATGGAGTAGACCACATAGAAGACTAGAATTTGGCCCACAGGGTTTAACATTGAAAAAAATGTATTACTAACAAACATGACTAAGTATACTGAAAGAGCAGCTTTATGATTCTGCACAAGTGTTTTCTGAAATGGTCCAAAAGAAAGTCTAAAACTTACCACACAAGTCAGGTCTCTTGATACATCCACTAGTTGCTGTGCTACTTGCAAGTCCATTAAAGGCTGCTAAGCCATCAGAGCTGTAAGCTCTTAGGACTGACAACATGTTCATCTGCTTCTCCAGGACCTGGGGACCCTGAACATGTTCGGGTTTCATCATTCCTTGTGCAGTTTCATGGGAGGACAGAAGACTCTGACTGTGCCACTGTTTTTCTGGTGCTTGTGGCAGTGGCGATATGAGCCCTTGCGTTGGCTGTGAGGCGGCTGCACTTTGTATATTGTCGCCTCCTTCACTGTTTTCTTTATTTAGGGCAGACAACTGCTTATTCATAATATCTGGTTCTGTGTCAATGTCCTCATCTTCAATGTTTTCTTCCTTGGAAGATTCCATATCCTCAGATGAAGCTATGTCAGAAAGGTCATCAGTAGCACTTTTATTTACAGAGTCAGAGAGCAGGGCATTTGGGTCATCTTCAGATTGTGTTTTTATTTCAGATTCATTACTGGTGCAAGAATTTTGTGTTCCTGTGCCAATAACGCCAGGATAAACACCAAACTGCTTATAGAAGTCTGTTGTAAAATTACAAAAAGTGGATTCCATGTGGCTGGGCCAGGCAGCACTCTTTTGCTCTCCCAGGGTCTCTTTATTTTGTCCTTGGGTCATTTTCTCAGAAGCCGAGTCCAGCTGGCTCAGCATGTTTGAAACCACTGCCTCCTTGCTGGGCTGCACAGAAGAGGGGAGCAAGCTTACTTTGTTAACTGAGGCTGAGGCTTCTCTAGATTGGTCTTTGTTGTTCCCTATGATGTTGTCTTTACGTTTAGCCTTGCCCAAGTGATTGGCCTGGAGGTGCAGAGCCATTAGTTCCATCGAGGAAGTTGTAAAGGAACAAAATAAGCAGCCATGCCAAGCAATATTGTCTTGCACAGTAACAGATGAACCTGGGAGGGAGGCTGCATCTGGCCTTACAGATAAGTCAAGAGGTTCATATTGTGACTTCTCTGTTTTTCTCTGTGAGGACTTGCTGTTTATCTTTTCCTCACCACCATCTGAGCCCAGAGCTTTTGCTGAAAGTGGATCCGAGAGAGCTTTATCCTTCATTTCTTTCTCTTTCTTCAAAGAACTTAGGACAAAGTTGTCCATGAAAGCTTGCAAAGACCCTTGGAAGTTCACGCCATTCCCAACCATGTTCTGGTAAGCACGGCCAAGTTCAGAGAAATGTGTTCCTTTGGAAGATATGTCTGAACCCTTCATGTTTTCGGAAGGTACTTCAGATGACATGCCAGTTGCTTGTCCTTGCTGATCTCCCGAAGACAGCATTCCTGACGTCCACTGTTGCGAGACCATGCCACTTCGGAAATCAATACCAGGAAGCCCCTTGAAGGCTCCTCTCAATATATCTGGTCTAATAAACACAGAACTTTTACTTGATGTCTCATCTTTGTGTTCTTGACCTGCAGCCTGCCCAGAGAGTGGCCCTGCTCCATTCTGTCGCTCCCGGTGGTGCCGTTCCAAGTGGTATTTGAGGGATGCAGACTGAGTACCAGCATAGTCACAATGAGGACACTTGTAAGGCTTCTCACCTATAGATATGAAGAGAAAAATATAAAGAATGAGAGTTAACTGTACTTTGGTCTAAAGAAAAATCAGCATTAGCTGCTTGAAAATAAGATGATCATACAACTGTAGAATGGTTTAGGCTGGAAGAGACCTCAAGGATCATGCAGCTCCAACCCCCCACCATAGGCAGGGACACCTCCCACTAGAGCAGGTTGCTCAAGGCCTCATCCAGCCTGGCCTTAAACGCCTCCAGGGAGGAAGTATCCACAACCTCCCTGGGCAACCCATTCCAGGGTCTTACCACCCTCACTGTAAAGAACTTCCTCCTAACATCCAGTCGGAATCTCCCCTCTTCCAGTTTAAACCCATTCCCCCTCGTCCTGACATCACTAGACCTTGTAAATAGTCCCTCCCCAGCCTACCTGTAGGCTCCCTTCAAATACTGGAAAGCCACTATAAGGTCTCCTCAATCTTAGAGCTAATAATTCATTTTTTTTAAAGAGAAATGTTTTCAATTGCAGACTAATTCATAAACCAGAGATTTCTTAAAATGGGTTTCCAGAATGTAGGGCTATTCAGGAATGACATGGTATCTACACGCAATTAGCCATCTCTTTCTTAATCTAACATGTAGAAAACTGTTGTAGAATTAAAAGCTATGATTACGAAAATGAAGCATAACAATTTCAACCACAGTAATCATTAAAAGTACAAGTTTAAAAAAAAAAAAAGAAAGAAAAAAGAAGAGACAAAGAATGTAACAAATGGATGGTTGCAATATTTTGTGTATACAATTGCTGTAAAATTTGTTTAAATTATACACATGGAAACCATTTTTAAACCTAAAAATTTTATGGCACTGTTACGCAAGAGTGAAATGAATGATTTAAGTCTTGCTCTGCAGTAAATCATGGATATAATTAGCAAATGGCATACTGCACAAGTAATTTATCATTATTTGGAGGGCACCATTCCAGAAGGATTCAAAGATCTGCAGACCTACTGCATTGTTTCTAAATAAAGAACTATAAATACGGATTCTATAAAATATTAATGTCATTACACTACATTATGATTGCAGCATGTAAGAACATATAGTTAAAATAAAAAGTAGTCAATAAAATAAAAAAGAAATCGAGTAATAAAAAAGTAAAAGATATACTTAGTTTCTGTATTTGAAATTAGCATTATATACTGGGGTTTGCAGTCCTTTAAATTTATACTAATGGCATTTCTAATGCTCAAGCAGTAAAACGTGTAATTTACCTACCATAAGCTCTCTTCTAGGACTAGCTTGAATAGAGTTTCAAAAAACTTAAGATTATTTTAATCAATTAAATATATATTTTAAATCCACACTAAACTTTTATTGCTCTTCTTATAGAATCATAGAGTCAACCAGGTTGGAAGAGACCTCCAAGACCATCCAGTCCAACCTATCACCCAGCCCTGTCCAATCAACCAGATCATGGCACTAAGTGCCTCAGCCAGTCTTTTCTTGAACATCTCCAGGGACGGTGAATCCACCACCTCCCTGGGCAGCCCATTCCAATGGTAATCACTCTCTCTATGAAGAACTTCCTTCTAACATTCAGCCTATACCTCCTCTGGCACAACTTGAGACTGTGTCCCCTTGTTCATTTGCTGGTTGCCTGGCAGAAGAGACAACCCCATCTGGCTACAGCCTCCCTTCAGGTAATTGTAGACATCAATGAGGTCACCCCTGAGCCTCCTCTTCTCCAGGCTAAACAACCTCAGCTCCCTCAGCCTCTCCTCATATATACTTTAGAAGAGGTAAAAAGATATTCCACATATAATAAATATCCCCAAAGACCTGTCCAAAAAAGAATGTACATCTAAGCAAATACACATCTACAATTTTGCTGAGAACTTGTTTCCAAGGCAGAGATTCTTTTGAAGGAAGAAGTGTGGAAATCCTCACTAAAAGTGACAGGAATCTGAGAGATCCATCAATAGTGGCTATTATTTCTATGAGGGAGCTGAACGTGAAAAATAAACTCTTTTCTCTACATAGCTTTTTTTCCCAAATGATCCAAAATACAAAGGCAAGTCTTCTTTTGTTTTGAAAAACTTTCTCTGCAGTCAAAATGCAGGTAATATGCAGTTCACCATGCCAGCAGCCAAGTTACCCATTTTCAAATAACCTCAACATAACGCCTAAAACAAAAAATGAAAGGCTTTCCAACTTTCATTTAAGCCACAGGCTCCAATGAAAAGCTGCTAAATACTTGGGATGATGCTCTTCTCACTGATCACATGAATTTACTAACAAGATGCAACACCAGGACGTTAAGTGACCATACAGGACTGTGTCAGCTGGCTTACTGACCACGGACAGTCGCTGAATACATGTGGCAATTCAGATGCAGCTGAAGTAAATTACAAGCAGTGAAAATTCTAAATCCATAATTTAATCCTAAAGCTAAAAGCTTTACATCAACCACATTAATCGATCATTTTGGAGGAGAAAAGTGCAGCACCTGAAACATGAGGTGTTCAGCAAAGAGGCAGCAATTAGCACGGCTCATGCTTTAGGCCTTGCTTCACACAGCTTAACAGAAGAAATCAGATTTAGATCTTTCAGTGCAACTCCTGAGTCTTCCTCAAACTCCTAAATAAGTTCTGGTCCTCCACCAAGAATTAGGGACTGTGTTTCAGTAAATTGTTCCTACTGACATGCAAGAATCACTAAACTGAGACAGATCACATCTGTGTGGACATCTCTGGCCTCAGGTGAGAAACTGAGCACGCACACACTCCTTGCAGGTGTTTCAGGGTAGGAAGAGGGGGACAGAAGACACTGGCTGGCTGTGTGTTCCTATTTCTGCAGAGCTGTTTGCAAGCATGCAAACTCTGACAGCTGTGCTGCCACTCAGAACGTGGACAAATATTACTGCTGGTTTTACAGCGTGTACATATTGCAGTAATTCTGAGCCATTTTCTGTTATTCTGACATCTGTTCCACCCATTAGCAGTCACCAGTGAACTCTGACACACCTTACATACTTCAAACGTTGCCTAAGAAGTAGTCAGACCAGTAAAAAACTACTGTCAGCCTTTATAAAGCTAAATGCTCTCACTATGGAGTTTTCACCTTTTTTTAGGTGGAAAGCTCTTCCTCAGCATCTTCCATGCCTTTATGAAAATCTTTACTATAGTTCTACACTTCTTTTTATTCCAATGATAGCTCACTGTGTGCCGTGCACATCAATTGACACCATCAAAAATTGTTTCAACAATGCAGGCCCCATGTCAATCACTGGATAACCACTTCTGCAGGAGCAGTTTGCAATATAAGCTGCACTGACATTGATAAAAACGTGTAGGAGCTGTTCCAAGCAGTAAGTATATGTAAAAATGAGTATAAGTGTGTTAGAATATAGCAGACACCCGTAGCATTTTGTACTTCTAGAGTACCTTTTGTCTAAAGCAGTGGGTAGAACAACATACTCCTATTCTGAATTGCTAAGCCTTGAAGTCATTACATTTTCTGCTCAAAGGCCTCTCCACTGAGTGAGCTTCCTTTCAGCAGAGGAGATGACGGGCACAGCTCACCACCAACACCATAAGCATTGGACTGAAAGAAGACCCTGACTGAGACAGTGTGATAGAAAGTTCAAACCTCTCCAAGCCTCAGTACGCTGCTGCTTCTGTGGTGCTCCCACCTCTTGCATGCCTAGAAATGAGATCTAAAGCTGAAGGTCTGAAATTGGACTCAACATGTAGCAACACACTGTGCCACCTTTAAAACACAGAACTGGCCAAATAACACTGTTCAAAGGCAACTATTCAAAACCTCTCTTCTCTTTCAGATCCAAATATTGGCAGTGATTAGTTTACTTCAAAGCAATCTTAACAGCTATTTTGAGGGCAGCCATTGGGAGAAGGGAGTAGGATGGAGTAAATAATCTTTGAACCTTTTGAATTTAGTTTCTCAGTATTTCCTAAATTCAGTGATTATGAAGGTATTTAGATGCTATTTCATCCATTCAAATTAGCAACCAGTTATTCCCTGTGTAAGTCCCTGTACTAATGACAAGACAGAGTTCTAAGCTACTGTGCCTAACCTTCACCAAATTAACCAAACCCAAGCCAGTATTAATGGAAAACTCAAAAGGACTCCTAATTTCCAGGACTCTATCAGCAGCTGCAATAGTATATGTCCAAAGAATACTACAGGGGACATGAGAGGTAGGCAATGATTCTTACTAGAAGCCAACCTGTTGGTGTCACATACTTGGAAGAAAGGTTTCAGAGAATTCATCCTAGTCTAATAACTACACTAGTAATATTGCCAAGAGCAGTGTCTGAATGAGTTATTCAACACTTAATATCAGTTCACATAAATTAATGTTGCCATATAGGAGTGAGAGAACATGACTTCTTCAAAATAATTTTCTGCATTTCATATCCAAGAGTATTTTTTCTTTGTTCACAAAGGCAGTGACCATCTTGATCTTGCTAATTTCTCTGTTTGCATCCCTGCAAACTGCAAACCTTTTCACAATGAAGTAGAAAGAGTATTTCCATGCATACAATTAAAAAACTTAGAGAGAATAATTTATCTTGGCAACATAATCACAGTTCTGATCTACCTACCACTTTGGTTTACAAGACACAAGATATCTCACAAGAACTATTTTATATCAGGATACAGTAAAACAATAAAAATTCAATGCTGCTTGTAAAATCTCTCCAAGAGCTTGACAGATAACTGGAAACAGACATGCTGACCAGTACAAATAGGTCTGTTTCTCTATTACGTAGCATAAACAATGCAGATGTATCACCAGTCCTGCTCAGAACACAATCTGATCATACTAGTCTTGGAATTATCTTCTATGAGTTGTGCAAGGAGACCACAGCCAGATCACAGAGTTGCAGATCTTAAGGCCAGAGGGGACAATTATGATCATCTGATCTGACCTGCTGTACAACACAGGCCAAAGAACCTCCAATGATAATTTCTGCACAATTTGAAACAAAATTTACTTGTTTTAGTTTAAGCATACTGTGTTTCAATCACAGCAATGAAGATGGATTCAACATGTCCTCAGGTAAATTGTTTGACTGGTTAAGTGTTTTCAGTACTCAAAATGTGTGCCTCATTTCTAGCCTGAATTTGTCCAGAGTCATTTTACTACTTCTCACCATTGCTACATGCTTCCCTGCCAGAATAAACAGGCTACCCTAATACAGAGCAGTGTGGCCAGTAGAATCATAAAACAGAATCACAGAATCAGTCAGGTTTGGAAGGGACCACAAGGATCATCTAGTTCCAACCCCCTGCCATGGGCAGGGACATCCTACCCTAGATCAGGCTGGCCAGAGCTTTATCCAGCCTGGCCTTGAACACCTCCAAAGGTGGGGCCTCAACCACCTCCCTCACAACCCATTCCAGGCTCTCACCACTCTCATGGTGAAGAACTTCGTCCTCACATCCAGTCTGAATCTACCCACCTCCAGTTCTGCTCCTTTCAGGTAGCTGTAGAGAGCAATAATGTCTCCCCTGAGCCTCCTCTTCTCCAGGCCGAACAACCCCAGCTCCCTCAGCCTCTCCTCTCAGGGCTCGTGCTCCAGCCCCCTCAGCAGCCATGATGCCCTGCTCTGGACACATTCAAGCACCTCAACGTCTTTCTTAAATTGAGAGGCCCAGAACTGGACACAGTACTCAAGGTGCGGCCTGACCTGTGCCGAGTACAGGGGAAGAATGACTTCCCTGGTCCTGCTGGCCACACTATTCCTGATACAGGCCAGGATGCCATTGGCCTTCTTGGCCACCTGGGCACACTGCTGGCTCATGTTCAGTCGGCTGTCAACCAGCACCCCCAGGCCCTTCTCTGCCTGGCTGCTCTCCAGCCACTCTGTCTCCAGCCTGTAGTGCTGCATGGGGTTGTTGTGGCCGAAGTGCAGAACTCAGCATTTGGCCTTGTTAAAACTCAAGGCCTTGGACTGTGCCTATCTATCCCGTCTGTTCAGGTCCCTCTGCAGAGCCCTCCTGCCCTCTAACAGACTGACACATGCTCCCAACTTGGTGCAAACTTCCTCATGGTGGACTCAATCAGTTACCTCACTCCTGAAGAGAACATCTTTCCCAGTTTTTCAATGCCCTTTTATGTTATGGTGTCATGGATCAAATTGAACCTGCTGCTGTTTTTCATACCATGCCACAGCCATGTCAGTTTTACTAACTGGAGCAAAGTATTATGGGGCTTGAAGTTCAGATTGCAACAGGGGAGGCTTACTGTTCTGGTTTTTGTTTCTGGGTTGCACTTTTTCTGCAAACAGGCTGAGATAGGGTAATCATGAATTATATTAGACGAATTAGACTACTAGCTAAGGTAATTATGCACTGTGCTTATAATATCTCATGCTATATTCAACTCTTATCTCTTTATCTCAGCCTTGAGTTGTCTGTGACACTCTTCCCCTCACTTTTTTTGTTGGGGGAGCAGGCAGGTTAGCCATTGTGCTAAACCATAACATATGGGCACCTACTAAAGCTTTCACCAAATTTCAGCTTAGTATCAACACTACATGTCCAAGAATATGTTTGCATTGATCACTATAGCGATCAGCAAACAGCTTGTATTCTGTTGCTTCTCTACCATAATCCTAGGCCTGGTTCATCAACGCCTCTAGGATTTGTTCCTTTACATGTTGCTGATTTAAAATTCATATTGTTTAAAAGACTCCACTTGACTAAGTGACTAATCAGTGCCTCCCCATGATTTTTAGCATCTTACCACTTCTGTGCCATTGCTAAATTTTATCAACAGTGATTTTATATACTCTTCCAAATAATTATGAAATGCCAAATAGAGCTGAAAGCACCGCTGTGGAACTGCCAGTTTGTGTGACACTTCGTTTCTGCATACAGGGGTTTTTGGTGGTGGGGGGACTGTCACATAGAACAAGCTACTTTCAAAAGCCTGGAGAGAAAGTGAGAACATTCATAAGCCTTACTTTCATAAAATAAAATTGAATTAACTATGCTATGAATTCTTACCTAGTTAAGAAATTCGTTCTATAATCTTAGCCAAAACTTATGTCAGGATACTCCATTTATAATTTCAAGGTCTCAGCATAGCCAGAATAGAATAGCCAGAGTTTTTTTCCTACTATGAGTGCTCTGGAACTTGCTCTGTGTTCCAAGACTTTTTCTTTTTTTTTAATGAACTTATATGGTTTGGACAGCTCTTTTGACATAATTTTCAAGACTTTACCTATAAGTTATCTAGTTGCATTCATTCTAAACATTAGTGTGCTATAGCATAACAACCTCACTACTTAATGGCAGAACCGTATCATTGGAAAATACTTACAAAAATCATCATGCAATCTTTCTGAGAACAGAAATGTCATTGATATTATGGTTGGTAATTTCTTATCCATCTTGTCCAGTATTAGCAAGTTACCAGTTGTTAAACCTGCCAAATCTACTGAATTTTATCCTGTTCTCCATAAACCTAAAAGCCACATACATGTTTTTACTCTTACTTTTAGTTTCCATATTGAATCTCTGTACTTCTTAAATGCCTTTTTATATTTAGTGCTGCAGGCTTCTTTATTCATTTTTCATCCTTAACATGCTGCTGCTTCAAAATCTTTACTGCCACTGTATACATCCCTTCCTCACTGTATGCCCCCCCCCCCTCCTATTGAAATAAGGTTGCTCAAGGAGTTAGTTCAAGGAGTATGCCCCACTGCTCCTCAGTACAGTGGGGGCTATGCATGAGTACAAGAACCCCAATACTAAATGCTTTGGCAGACAGCAGTGGGGTTTTGACAGTCACTCAGGGACAATGTGAGCTGCAATTTGATCCTATACATTTCTAAACAAGCTATAGTTTTCTTTCACACGAAGCAAATGAAATCAAACATCTTCTAATTCCAGAGAATGCTGCTTAATGAAAATATTGAAAACATTTTACAGCATTTTTTATCTTACCATTGAAACAGTTATTGATAACCTATTTTATCCATTGTGCAGTAGATATTTTAGAAATGAATTGCTGTATGGTTTAATTAGTTCATTATTATGCCTATTCTTACATGGTAATTTCTTTTATCATTCTAATCATTCACTTCACACTTTTTAAACCAAATGGAATATCAAAGGTTCTGTAGGATTATTTTTGGATCCTGCACATGTTTCACCACACAATTAATCTGTTTCTCAGAAATACTAGTTAACTTCTTCTCTTTACTACTTTCCTTTACTAGTGATTTTTCTCTATTATATGAGCTGTAACTACCCCTATCCTGTAACAAGGCAGACTTTTGATGCTTTTGACTCAGTTTATTAAAGATTTTATCAACTGTGCAGTAGGTATTATTATAATAAAATATTTTAATTTTTATAAAGTTTTATAATTGAATATTTTCCTTTATATCTCATCTGTAATATTTATTTAGTCTTTTTACATATCTTTACTTAGTTAAAATGCAGGGAGATAAATATGGCTGTTACTTTGCAGGGAAGATTCAGTACATTAATATAAACCGTACACTAATTCCCCCAAAGCATATATATATGTTGTAAACCTGAAGACTTTTTACACAGCTGCTTATTGCTAAACAGTGCCTTGTCCAGAAGGGGACAATCTGTGTCTCTAATTGCTGTCACTGAAGCTGAGATTCATTATGTGACTTTCCCATTAAAATGTGAGCATTAATTTGTATAATGAAATATCACCCACTGCAGTGTTCATTAGCCATGCCCTACTGTATACTGCACATTGTTAGCTACCTAGAAACTGTAGTTAATTTCACTAATGGATATTTCCCTACTTAGTGTTTGGTAGGAAATTTATACTGTAACATTACCTCTTAAACTTTTAAGGAAATTTAAATTCAATCAATTATTTTCAACAAAAGTTTGGGATGTCATTAAGACAGGAGAAAAAGCATGCTGTACAATGTTAAGGATGGGAAATCTGGAGAAATCTAGAGAAATGAAAAGTCCTTTTAGTTCATCTTAGAAATGTAAGAATAAAGGATGTTCAATACCAAAATTGTCTCCTCTTGGAGCACACATACCCATTTTCCTTAATTATTCATATTGCTCATCCCACTACAAGTGCCTTCAGAGAATGGCAACAGGCAGTCTTTTTTTAGGAAGAAAATGTGAATTGAATTCATTTAAAACAGCACCATTTTTACTGTATTTCATCACTTCATCTAAGCAACTTTTCAAATTGGCTAGTCATGTTTCCAAGGGAAGATGCCTCAACACTGTAACTGCACATAACACATCGAATACACGAAAGGTGGGTGTCAGACATGCCGTAACATACCCTCAGTCAATGGACACAGCACTGCCAGGTTTTTAATTCCTGTCCCACTCTTCTTAGCACAACCCAAACTTTCTTTAGGGTTCTACTTTGCTCATGCACTTTGCTCTTTCTTCATTACTCAAGGGTAACTAAGCCAGTCTGGGAATACATCTGAACACCTAATGACTATGCACACCAAAACTGGTCTAAATCTGCAGTAGCTTCTGAATGCTAACACGTTCAGAGGTGCTGAAACCAGTACCCTCATAAAACTCTTACTGGCTGAGTATCACTGAATTAGACAAGAAGAAAAAACCTCTGCAATTGGGTGTTGGAACTCCACTAAGCATGCTAAATAACCCCCCAATTTTTTATTTCCCTTCAGAAGCTTATAATATGATAGCAAACTGCACTGAAACTGAGACTCAGTGTGAAGAATGTTGTGACAATGAAATATCCAACAGAAACAAGAAGAAACCTAATCCACCAGGCTAAATCTTTTAAAACAGCACAGCTTCCTCCTCTCATTGAGGATTTAACAGCTTCTCTAGCTTTTTTGGGCCAACTGCCACAGAAGCACCTCCTGGCTGGATCAGACTTTGGGTCTTGTCTTGGCACGTGTACCAAATCAACCTACTCGTGTGCCTCCAAACACACAGATGTTCGAAGAAACCTGACTTCTGCTGAACTGCTTGAGCTCATCTCTAACAAACAGGTGCTGTGAGAACAAGAACAGTAATTGAGTTAATGTAGTGGAGAAACACAGTAAAGTGTTTTTTATCAGTCAGTTATATGATCCAGACATATAATAAAGACAGAGTGTGACATAAAAGGCAGGAAACTGTCCCTGATAAGTATGAGCTAACCAATATTTGCTTATTAATTGGTATCTATTACATCATTTCCATTTACAGCAAAGCAACTTAATTTTTATTTAATAACTCCAGTAATTTACCAATTTACATTTTTGTAATATTTATTAGGATTATTTCCAATATGTAAAACATTGTTCCATTTAAACAGACTCTTGTCATTATTTACAAATACTTTGTTCTTAACCTAGTGGAAATTGATCTTTATCTGTTTTTAAATTATAATGACTTTTAAATATATTTCAGTTCTCCGTACGTTTTCTTCTCCTCTCTTTTTTGTTGTTTTGGGTTTTTTTATTTTACACATGGTTTATTTTTTCTTGTTTTAATTTTGTTTAGTCAGTTTTAATATGCACGTTTCGTGGGATATTTCTATGGCAATTAATTTACTTTCCGTTAGTTCTAAGCCGCAAATACCAGTGTGTAACAACTGCCACCTTTAAAACAAGAACAAAACGGCCACTACATAATAAAGCAAAGGAAGAGGTAGGCATCCTCAGGTTATTTTAAAACATTTTTTTTCTCCATTATTTCAAAAGAATTTTTCTTTTCATCTTCAGAAATAACAATACATTAGAGCGGATACATATAGAATCATAGAATCGTAGAATGGTTTAGGTTGGAAGGGACCTCAAGGATCATCCAGCTCCAACCCCCCGCCATAGGCAGGGACACCTCCCACTAGAGCAGGCTGCCCAAGGCCTCAGGGTCTTTACTTTTACAAAGTGCAGCACATGGAAAAGGTTATTCCCTCCCTACATGATTTGCAATCCAATCAGACAAAACTAAATAAGGGTGCCAAATTTGAAAACTCAGTGTGGTATACTTGTATGGCACAAGTCAAAGAAATAATAATAAAAATACAATGAACAAATGTTGATTCTCATCACAACAATGACTTTGTTTCTTCAAGTGTTGTTTGGCCCTCATTTTCAGTTTTTCAAAAGTGGGCCCCACATTTGCAAATCTGACATCAAATACTGTATCTGTATAAGCGCATGGGAAAGACGGGATTGCTGATTTTGGGATGGAGGAGAACAGTGCTCATCTGATATTTCAGTGAATAGAAATTGAAGTTTTTCAAATAGGAGGTACAACTGGAAAATATTTCTTCATCCTGTAAAATTCCGAGATTCTTTTGAAATGGTTTAAAAAGAAAATGACTCCACAATTACAATGGCCACTTATCTGTTTCCAGAGAGAAGGATCTAAACCTTCAATTCTGCATACTTTGCCAAAGCCTGCTACAGCATCTTATTGGCCATATACAGAATTCCTAATGATGTCAACAGGACCCGAGGAATATCATCATTGTGTGCCAGATTTTAAGCATGGATATAGAAAGTCTTCTTAAACATAATGTTTCTATATGAACCTTATCATGTACTTTAACCAAGATATCATAATTTAAGTGGAGTTGTTCTCATTTACTAGTATTGAGAGCAGTCCACCTGATGAGTGACACACCAAAACAAAGTGAGAATCCAGACCATAAGTTAAGTCTCTGTAGGGTAGACATGCTATGATTGTTATGAAAACAACACAGTAAGATTAACCATGGTGTACAATATGGAAAGTTTTACTGCTTACAAGTACTAAGTTGGGTGAGTTCTAGTGAAAGAAAAAAAAAAAAGGCAGATTCATGAAGCTGTTGTATTCACATGAACAGTCAGAGGTTAAAAATGAGCATGGTAAATGGAACAAAAATAGTAACTGAGAAAAACATACAGTCTCCCTAAGCAGATGCTAAGGAAGGCCTTTGAAGCAGTTAGTATAACTAAGTCTGAAACCAATAGGCTTATGCCTACTGAAGGACAAGGGTAATTGAAGGAAATAGTGATGAAGCAGAGGAAGAGACAGAAATAACCTCAACTGGGAAAAGATGATTCTATTAAAGCAGTTTTTATCCAACAACACATTCCTTGTGCTTTTATTTAAGACTGTCGTATATCTTTCTCAAAAGACTTTCTCCAACTAATGAGTCCAAATCTACACTGGGAATTAAAAGCTCCCAGCCACATATTATGTTAACACACACACACACATCGCATGTGTCGACAGGGCTCCACTCACTTGTTCCTCTCACCTGTATGTATTCTCAAGTGGACCTTTAAGTGATGTGATGTTCTGAAAGTTTTTCCACAATATGGGCAGTCTTTCATAGCAGAACCAAGGCTCCTGTCTCTCAGTAAAGCTGGCTGCTGGACTCCTACAGATCTCCCAGCTTCTTCTCCAATGTCTGCAACACAGAAACGTTCTCACATCACTTCAGCACATGTCAGGAGTTGTTCTCACTAAAACTGCTAACACAACACAAAGTTAAACATGTCAGTACTACACCTGTCTATTTCGTTCTTTAAATCCGACAGAATGCTGACAATTCATGTATTTTCTTGTTATTGTCTTAAATTATTTCATCTTTCCTATCATCATTTTAAGCAGCATATGGTACCTTTATATTGAACTGAATTATGCAAGAAAAGAAACAGCTGTGTCAGCAGCTGGTTTGATTTCTTCTTTTGCTTAGTTCCTATTAATTTTTCCCCAAAAAAAGTTTTAGATTGCTGTTTTGTCAAGTCTACTTAATTTGTAAGTATTGTGAAAATCTGTACGCTTTCAGAGGGAAGAAGTTTGCATTAGTATAGAAGAATCTCTTAAAGCAACAGAACTGCAGTGGTGGAAGGGTCCAGCAGTGGTGGTAATGTCTTCACACAAAGCTAATCAACTCGCCTCTGCACTGGAGTTACAATACACAATCTAGTGACTGACCTTCACGGGAAAGGCAATGAAATTGCTCAGAAGAGGAGGAATTCCTTCTCCCTCTCACCCATAGCTCCTGAGGTTTCTCCTTTAGTGTTCACAGCTACACTTACTCTTTGCAACATAATACAAAGGGTGAGATTCAGGACATCTCTTCTATTTCCTGATATAAAGGAACAGCCATTCTCAGCCATCTCGAATAAGCTGCTCTTTATCCAGGCAGGCTATGAACAAAATAACTTACAAAAGACTGACATGAAATTTGCAAAAATGTAGGACATTTTAAAAAGTCATTATTCAAACTACACAAGACTCATCTGTCATCTTGCACTTACAGGGTAACGTAATACCACATGATATGTATCAATTCAAAAGTACCATGGCACTTGTTGACATTCTGAACTGGATTTACACTGCTAGCACACCACAGAGGTGCAATACACACAAACACATCATCACCCCTATGCTAAAGCTGAGATACCTGGGTTATAGAGATGGGGAATATATAGTTAAGATCTGCATGAAGAGTCTTATTTCAACGATAAATTACTGACTAAAAATGTTCTCTCTGTACCCATTTGATATGTAACCAAAGCTGTCAGGAAACATAGCACAGTTTACAAAATGTTGCCTTTAAAATGGAAGCGAGAGGACATAAGAAAGACTTAAACATTTGGTTCTAGTATAAGGTATTCATGCAGTAGCAGAGACCTAAATATCACATTTCTGGAAAAGGTAAACACCAACAAGCATTTCATGATTTATTATTAAATGGTCCCTCCAAACTACTTTTGCTTAAAGCTGAAATAAGGGGATGATAGAGTAATTAAAAATCCAACATTTTAAAACTGCTTTTCTTAGTCATGTGTGTAATCAAGGTATTTCTAGTTTGCAAAAGGCAAAATCTGGTAAGTTTTCACATCACATTCTTAATATTTTCGGATTATTCTTAGACTGCAGAGCTAAAGCACAATATATAAGTTAGAAAGCTAGCAACTGTCCTTTTGAATTATTCACAGTATGCAAAGTAACCTACTGCAAGAGCTTATTTTGTCTTCAGGAGTCCAGGAAAACATATATAGGTGCTAGTCTGGCATTCCAGTCTCTTTAGAGAGTTTAGATTTCCCCCTCTTTTACTACTCAAAAGTTGTATATAATCATGCGTTAAGCTGCTGCAGGAAATAGATGAACTCCTGAGTGCAAAAAGATTTTTGTGAAGTGCAAAATACAGAATGCAGGATGATAAATGGCAGGGTTTTATTTTAGTTTTCAATAAATACTATATGAGCATTATAGATAAATATATAGATAAAGCTAACAAGCCACTCAGGAGGAATTTACTGAATAAGTCTACTAGTTATGTTTTGCTATATGTCACTCTAAATGATGGCCTGTTATCCATTTGCCTTTTATCTTTCTATCTAGAATATGTGTGGCCCAATAAAAAAGAATAAATTTGTAAGATAAACAGCTCGCTTTGCAGATTTAAGAGTCTAATTTTCACTTTACACAAAATTGAATTTTTTCAAGGCAGCGAGACGATGGAGTTTACTCTAGCACTAATCCCTCTGAAAAAGCAAACTGAAAACAACAATGAAGCAAAGAAAGATGTGGGTGGTCTGAAGAGTTTTCTTTTAGATTTAAGTAGACATACAGTAGATAGCTCCAAAGGCTTTACTCCAACAGGGGCCTTACCTTGAAGAATTTTTCTTCCCACAGTGAAAGCATTCTTAAGACTTTAAAGCTGGGCTGAGGGGTTTTCTTTTGAATTCCTCTGCCTACAAAGCCCACCGAAGTGCTGGAGGCCATCACTACCTGAATGAGCAGCTTTACATCTAAGTTCTTTTATTTCAAACAATGAAAATATATGTTCAAGGCTGCCGACTTCCCCCCCAGCAAATGCCACCACAACTTCTTATTAGGGAGGGCCTCATTTTGCCAAATTGTACCTATTTGTGCACTTAAGTTTAAAATGTGATAACTTTAAAATGCATTTAATTCTCACTGACTCTACTACTAAGGTGTTTTTTTTTTTTTTAAGTGTCCTAAAGCAACCTAAGGAAAGGTAAGTGGAAGGAAAGGTAAGGGGCGGGGGGGGCACAAGGGGAAAGTGACCCAGAAAAGGAGACCAGCAAGGAAAAGTAAAGCAGCAGACTGATGAATACAGACTACATCAACAACAGTATAAGCAGGGAATGAAAAATCTTCAGCTCTACCAATAATCATGTGTTCTACACCTCTGATGTTCTCTTTACCCTGCTACTAATACCTCCTTCCTAAGCAGCAACTCTCAGTTCTCTTAAATTGTGCAAAACTCTAATAACATTTTACAGACCTGCAGAACTAGGATTAGTCCCAGCAAAGTAATTTAATTTATGGTTTACTTGGGATTTGAACTATGGTTTTTGGGCTGCTCGATTCTGAGGATAAAAGATCAGGAAGGAAAGAAAACAGTTACTTATCTTACAGCCATTGTGGTTCACTGAGTTATGTGGTCTACATGATATGCCCTCGATGCACATGCGACTAGACTGATTTTTTTGCTATCTACTTCCATTATCGGCAAGTCTATGTCCTGAATGTCTTCCTGCCCATCCCCACCTTTCCCAATTTGAGTGCAGGAAATAACAGAACAGAGTATGAAATGCTGTACAGATGTACATGCTAGATAAAAGGCTTCTAAGTCTTGTCTCAAACTTATTTTTGCTGAGCTTTCCTTTCACTTTGAAAGCATCTTTTCACAGCAAAAGCCATGGGCAGAAGCGTGTAACAAAACTTTCAGTTCCATATATGAAACAGTTCTTAACTTTTAGTATAAGGAGAAGACAACTGCTGTGAGACCTCCAGCTGTTATGTAGGCTGTACCTACTTGACCAGCAAAAACTACTCTGTGGCACAGGACACATAGGAATTCAGCCACGAAGCAGCTTCTGGGGTGGTATGACAGGAACAGCTCTTGCATACCATGCCTCAGCCACACTTTATAACTGGCTATGCACATGTTCTCATCAGACGAATGCAAGGAATGAAAGTCTGCTTGAACATTCCTGTCAGAAGGTGGCAATTAGCCACATATCCAAAGAGCTGACTTGGCCAAAACACAAGGAAATCTATTTGCCACACAGGCTGATATTAAAACTAACCAATACAAAAGACCAGTATTTGAGGAATTAGCCCTTCTTCTCCTAAGAGGAGAGACAAAAAGCCACCACTCCTCACCTAGCATGGGGATGACCCCATGCTGCAGGCTGCTTTCACATCCCCACAGTACCTGGAAATTGCCAAAGAACCACATAATCCAAATGAACGATTTTGAGCCAGGAGGACCTTTACACTAACAGGTTAAAAAAAGTGAGAAACACAGTGAACTCTTTTTCACAGCAGAAATCTTACTAGGTACTAGAAATTATCTACCCAGAAATGAGACAGTGCCACATCTGGCAGTGCTCTCAGCACACAGATAGAGATGCTACAGAGGCACAATGCCAACTTCACTAGAAATTTCCAGAAAAGAGAAAAGATTAAGGTGAATAGTGGATGTGTACTCAACACAGAAGCTATCCAGTCATGAAGAGAAATACAGATAAAATATATATTTTTTAAAAAAGGTAAAAATAAAGAATTATTTGAAATTTCCATGGATGTTCTGTATGATTGGTCTACCTTTCTGGCATGAGTATAAACATGATTAGAAAAGGACTGAGTGCTTTTGTAAAAAGAAACCTCTTTTCAGGTGGTTAGGCAGCAGCACTGTCCCCTCGGTTATGTCAGCAGCCGAATGTTCAAAGGTAAATCTAGACACATGTCCCAGAAAGTTTACTGGAGTATTTATTTGCTGCATGTATGTGAAAGTGCAGGGATTCACAAAGAGATACTTTCATGTTCGAAGCAGCGAAATTGCAGCCCTCGTGCAGACTAAACTATCAATGAATTCAGTTGGAATTTGTCAACACAAGGATTGCCAAATTAGCCAAAACCAGGCAATCACACGGAAAAGGTAATCAACTCATCAAATAGGTAATCACACTTACAAGTATCTGTTTGCTCTTGCACATTTTTCAGACATTACTAAAAAGCCCTTTGAAAATGTGGCCAGAAGCTTTTAAAGCAGTATGTAATCCCAGGTTTCCGTGTATTTCTGCAATTCCAAACGTTTGCAGTTCTTTAGGACTGCCTGTAAAGCCAATGAAATACGGTGCAAAGAGAAGTGGTAGTGACCATGGTTAATTTTTGATGATTGTAAACCAGACAGATTAGATTATCCTGTGGAGGGGAAAATGATATCCTGAACCTAATGTCAAGAAGGGAGTTAAAAGATAGTCAGTGTGTCACTACTGCTACCTTTATGCAAGTATGACTGGACTTGCCCACCTCATTCCCTGGGAAGCAGTATAGGATATACAGTTTTAGGAAAACATGTTTTACCTTTTTTGTCTATTCCTTAGAGAAAGCTTTAATAATACTGAAAATACTGGAAAATAGGAACATAATTAGGGATATAATAATAAATAAATATATATTTTTCTAGCTACCTGAAGTAGTCAATTAGAATGTTTTGATGTAAATGAGAACAGAATCTGGCCCAGTGCTCATAATTTGAAATCAGAATCCTGTTAACAGATGTCATTACACTTTTTTGCTAGCGAAGTTTATGGCTTAAAATGAGAATCTAGTATTACTAAATATTACAGCTATATTTTCAGCCTCCAGAAAGAGTTATTAATGTCTTAGGTCAGAAACAACTTGCTGTCTCTATTGTTTCATCAAGGATTTAAGTTTTATAGTTACCATATATGGGAATCTTAAACTGTTAGGCATTAATATGGATTGGCAGAGAATTTGTTTAAACAGAGAGCTATTTTAGAAGAGAATTGGGAAGGAGGCCTACTAGTGAGAAAGCAGCATTCACATTGTTTGTATTGTTAGAAATAGAGATTATACCAAAGGTTTTACTAGTAAAAAAAGATACTGCTTCTGACATCAGACTTCCCACTTAGCTCTGAACCACAGGGGCAAACAAAAGGCACAAACTGCTCTGCTTCTGCTATTGATTAGTATATTGGCAGTTTTAAATGCAAAATACAATCTAAAGTGAAGGAAAATGCATATATGAATGAAGACCTGCAACATTTAGAAGTGGGCAAATGGCAGTCACAGCCAATAGCTTCAGCTACAGGAGAGCTATCTAGGCATTATTTCAAGCAGAAGAGTAAGGGAATCAAAGTATTCTAAGCAGGTTTTTAGTAACTGATAGACGTGGGGGCAGGACACACACCTCAAGACTATACGCATGGCACGCTTCAAAAATAGGTGGGTTTCGCACCCCATGGGTGCAAAATACTTTGCATGCATGTAAATCTTGGTTATATCTCAATGCTCTCCATTCTGAGAAACACCCAAGAAGTTGTCTGCTCTGCACAGAGAGACATTGACCAAATCTGACCACAGAGAGACTTCACCAAAACTAATTTTTTGTTTCCCAATAAATATCTCTTATCCGTTTTTTTCCAATCGAATTCTTAACAGAGATTTTGTTTTGGAGTTTAGCAGCCTTACTTTTCAAATTATTCTAAAAGTCAAAAAAAAACAGTTTCTATCATTTTAGCTGCCTGATGTGTTTGAAGATCTGTGACCAAAAGACACAGAAAATTAGACACAGTACTTTAAAAACAGGGTTTGTTACTTGCCAATAGCTTACAGAGCTCAGTTTAGACTGAAAACTAAGCATGTTGGAAAAAAAATTAGGGGTTTTTGACACTATTTTTTGCATGAGGCCTTCTTAACTGTATCTTCTTTTTTTTAAGAAGGAAGACATCTCAAGCAACTTACAATATCTTTCATTTATCAGTTGGCAGAAGGAAACCCCCAGATGAACATTGGCCTGTGTCTTTCTCTTTAACCAGCTGAGCGATCCAAGCTTTTAATAAAGCTGTTCCAATTATTGCAAAAGTCATCTAGTATCTTATAGCCACAAATATTGACAGTTTATTGCACAACGCATTCATGACATTTGAAGGTCACATCATACATAATACATACACTTTTATAAAAGTGTCTGGAACAAAGAGATACATGATCAGCAATTACATCTTACCATTTGAAGGGAGGCTTTTATACTTGTTTAAAATGAAATACTATATGCAATGCAAATCGTTAATAAAACACAAAATAGTTCGTTTTCTGCGTTTATTGTTTTATTAATCAGCAATACTGAGCTCAGCTGTACAAAATCAACAGAACGCAGTCCATGCCCCAAGAAGGTTACAGTTACATTAACCTGCCAACCATCACAGATAGTCTTAGCTCAGCATGAGAAGAAAGCAAGCCTAAAACTTTAATCTTGCTAGTGTATACCTCTCCAGGACTACTAAATCCACTGAAACTTGAACATTTAGATTTTAATCAGGATCTTAGGATATTATTGAAGTACTATTGTTGATAAAATTGAATCAAAATGAAACCAAAAAGAAGGCTGAAGAATTATTTTTTAAATATATGCACCTGCAGGCATATCAAACTCCTCCATCCTCTTCCAGCACTTATGATTTTTAAGGTCATGCACAAAGAGTATAATCAAGAGGAGTAAGTTACAATTTATGCAGTCAGACCTGTGCACAGTCCTTCGATGAACTCAGCAAACAACAGAAATACACAAAGCACTGGCTTCGGTTAAATGGTCTTTATTTTTTAGTATTGCCACTAGATCCTGGAACCTCCAACTACCTAATGAGGCCTGAGCTTGTAACAGATGACCACAAATGACTGCGTCACTCCACCTATTTTTGCTGGTTTGTTTTAACTACGCTGTTTTCCTTCCTAAGCTTCTCACGTATAAGACTCTTCTACCATCCAACACCTTCCCTGTTTTTTCAGTTCTTTCACTCCAAAATCATGGATGTGAAAGCCCACTTCCTTAACTTGCCTGTATAGATCAAAGCACTTTAGATCCCAAATCATCAATTTTGCCAGATGAGGTTTATGAAATTCCACTAGATCTGTATAAACATTCCACAGGAAAAGTGGACACTTTGGAAAAGGCTATACTTCATCATTTATCAGAACAATGGGTCTGTTTGATATCCTGCATGTGACACTAGCTGCTGTCAGTTATGAGCTCAGAAGTGCATATCTGAGCTGCCAGAACACCTGCTTGTACTTCTCTGTCTAGAATATGTATCTCCGTAAGTTAAGCAGATATTTATTCTTTTTTATGAGCAATGCTGGACTTAAATATGTACTCTTGGATCCTTCCCTGGTATTTCACCAATGATCTTCATCATCTATCCTCAAAATTTACTCTAGTGTTCATTTGTTTTCTGATAGGAATGTTAGCTCCCAAACCTTCCATACAACATACTTTTCATCACTTTCTCCTCATTTTCCTGAAACAAGCTTAGCATATTCTGTACTTGTACAAAACGTTCATGCCAACGGCAGTTCGTGATTCTCCTGTAAACCTGTCTCACTACCTTTCCTACCTAAGCCCCTGACTCACCTGTGTTAGCTTTGAACCTGTCATATAGATTTGAAATGGGCACTTGATTACTGACCAGAGAGGACAAGATCTTTCCACACTTCATACAGATTGTTTACCACTCTTGGAGAAAATTCCAGTGGGGAATCTAAATAGAGAAGCTATCCAACTGGACCATCTTTTGGATCTGTATGTGTTATTTGTAGGCAGGTGTTCAGGTACCAGATGGCCTTAAAGCCCACACTATTCAGGTTATAGCAGCTTCTACAGGCTGTCTGTATCATATTCCCATCTCTGAGATTTGCAGAGTGGCTACATGGAGCTTGATAAACACTTTTACCTAGCATTGCTCTCCTGATGCCAAAGCTAGATCAGATATCCAATTCGGGAGAGCTGCCTTACAGTCCCTCTTTAATTAAGTACTCCTGATCTCCCACTCCTGGGATGGATTGCTACTGCTGATTAAGCTCCAGAAGTAAGGATCTGAGGAGGCAATTTCATGAGGGAGAAAATGAAGTTGCTAGCTAATCAACTAAAATAACCATTAACTGGACTTCTGTGAATGAATATATTGCTGCCTTCTTGCTTACAGACTTACTGTTTCTTCCACATGTTTCCATCTCTACATACCTATAAACCAAACAGGTAGGGTTTATCTCATGATGGCCTCTATCTTGTTCCTAAACTGCATGTGGGACCAAAAAGAATCATTAGGTATAGTATACAGGCTACAGTATGAAGGAAATACAAGATGGTGTCAGTAAAGTGTAGAAAAGATGGTGTATCTCAGTGGAAGGGAGTGGTATTGAACATATTTTCTCTAGGTTCTTCCCACGTGCCAAGCAATGCAGCATCCATGACATGATAAAAACACACCAATTACCTCCAAACTGCACATAATTTTCAAAATCCATTGATATATTCTAAAATATTTTGAGTATTTGTATGGAAATATTTAATAACTACACTAGCCAAGCTCCCCCCTGAGTTGCTGGGCTTAAACAAATCCAAAACTCAAGCAAATAATTTTTTCAAGTCAGAACCACAGACTTGCCTACATTATAAGTAGCTCTGAGGGCATCAGGCGTCATTGGAGAAGTTTTTGCATACTACTGATTAAGAAAACCTCTTTTCATTACTATTATCAGAGGGTGGCAAAATCAGCGCCGACAGCAGGCCCTCAAATTTTATTAGAATTCAATCTAATGAAGAAAAAGATAAATTATTTTAAATGGCAGAGAAACTTCTTTCTGTAGACACCAGTAAGAAAGAGGGCACCAATAGAATCAGTCACATACAACTGCACAAGTACCTAACTCCCTAATTTCCCACTCAACGAAATGAGAAAGAACTAAAGACAGTCATTCCATTTACAGACTACTGATTACAGAGGTGCTGACAGAGGCTCCAAAAAGTGAATAAAGTCACAGTGTGTGTTACACCATTTGGACAGACCGCGACAGTACAGACTTTTCCAGTATCTGTATTTTCTTACTTTTTACTTTCCAACGCTGCCTTCAAACTAAATGACTGCTTTGAGCTAAAACAAATACCTCTCCAAATAGTTTTTCTCCCATTTAACTTCTTTGGTACATGCCACTTCAGTATAATTTCCAACCTCTTTCCCCATTTCACAAGAAAAAGAGCTGTACTTGAAGAAATACGTATGAGCAACTCTGAACTGCTGAGTTTATTTTACTAGCACCCTTTCTCTATAAATAAAATACGGTAATTACATGAGTTTTGCTAAACAAAATATTAAGTTCATTACTTGTAATCTTAAGAAGGGCTCCTTTAACTGTTTAGGCTGGGATTTTTCCCTCAGTGCATGCTGAGGGTATACTGAGACCACGACACCTATAAACATTATACTATATGAATGGGCTCATTAATTTGTTTTATAATAATGATGCATCTTAAAAAGCACATTACTTGGTCAACCTGTATCCATGTTTTGGAAAATAGCCTTAAAATGCACTGAAACTATAACATGCTATTTATGTGCTATAAAAATATGAGCTGCTGTCTATGAAGCTGGTGTATCTATAATCCAATTTCCCTTTTCTACTACAAGAACATATATCTATATAATTTTTTTTCCCCATCTGAACTATCCTGGTCAAAATAAGAGAAGAAATACTATTTTGAACACTATCCTCTGATTTAGCTGAGCTTGTGGCTATAACTGGTTTAGGCATAGGCTTCAGTATGCTGGAATGATCCTGAAACTAATTTTGCATGTGTTGGAGTTGGACTGTGGCCATGCACGTCAGTATGCTGGAACAGAGTTATCTAAATCCTGAGCCTTATTTTACATGTGCTGGTGTTGGACTGTGGCCCTGCAATCTTCTAGGTCTCCATCTGCAGCTATCAAAGCCAGGGTGTGCCCAGCCACTTGCTACTGCTCACTGCTCTCCTTCCACAGGAAAGCTACAGGCTTGCAACCACCCTCTCACATATTGGTGTGACTGGGAGCACTTCGGAGTCACGGCACGTCTCATCAATCTTCCTCTAAGGCCTCTTTTCTGCCATGGCTGGCCTTTTGCAGCACATCACACTTCTTATATCACTATAACCCTAGATAGTTATCACGTCCCACATCAGTGACAAGAAATATCAGCCTCGGACAGATGTTCCCTCAGATTCAGTGAGCTAATTCTTCCTTCAATACAATGGAAAACAGCATTTTAAAGCAAGTGGTAGAGACCACAGCTCCCAGCCTGATGGGAGGCCACTCTTAATTTCCCAGCCTGACAGTGCTTTCCTTGACACCATCCACCAAAATCCAAACAGTTCAGTAAGAAGCTAGTACTTGTTTTCTTCTGAGGACAAGGACAAGAGAAGATTGTCACTTAGGAGCTATGTTCCCTCAAAAATGCAACCAAGACTGGCTGTGCACAAATCTGGAAAGCCAACAGAGAGGCAGTAACAGGGACTGAGAAAAGCTAGGACAGTTGCACAATGTATTTAGCACAGCCCTAAAATGAACTGGTAACCTTGAGGGACATACAGGTTGATGATAACATGGTACAAAGTTTTTGCAAGCCTTCTTTCACTTACCTACAGGTCTTCCACATCAATCTACCAGAAAACAGATATTTAGCTCATCAGAAGCATCTACAAAATTAGGAGATAATCTGGGCTAAATTATCTCCAAGCACATTTCTCTATCAGAAATTAATCACATTTTGTCTCTATGGAGCCTGCCAAGCTGAGGAAACAACTTCACACTAAGGTCAAAATTAGACATTCAAATGAAGATCGGGCATTCTTCTGTGACTGGACAGACAGAAGTTAGCTTACTGTCAGCTTCAGAACCAGAGAGAAGGAGGGTTGTTCCATCTCTTAACTTATTAGCAATGCACTTTCTTGAAACTCCAGAGGTAAAAGAAATTCAAAACCCAGGTAGTCAGCATGCACAGATGCACCTTTTGTTTAATAAATAATTCAACCATGTATTTCTTCTTAATTTAAAAACGGTCTGACTGAACAGTCAACAGAATGAACTAAAGTTGGCAAAATACAGTGCTGAAAAATTAAAAAGCGTGTTCAAGGCCATACTCGTTTGCTTCACTTCTCATATAGTGGAGAGATAGGTTGTGCTGAAGTTTTACCTTTCTTCTTTTTCTTTTAAATTATACACATACACATGATGCTCACTTGATTTTGAAAGCTGCCTTGCTCTGGAATTTGTCTCTCTTTCTATTACAAGCATAGCAGCTACTGCTCCTTTACCTCATGAACATCATCAGAAATTCAGATAAAATATTCTCACAAGCTCCTTTGCCACACCTGTGAGGGTCAGACATTAACTACTGACCATCTTAGAAATACTGTAAAACATTCTGGAAATATTCAGATCATCACCTGCATGATGGTCTCATATATATGTATGGTAAGATACAGGAAACGCATCTGGTGGCAAAAAAATCTGCAGATAATCATGCAACAAAACCCGTATTGGGACTGAATTTGTAACACTATTGCAGGTGCACACATGCTCAGAATCAGCTGAGTGCATTTAGTACTGATTGATTCCCTTGAAGACAGACAAAAGCATATAGCCCTACCTTAGCTGTGAATTCACAGTTTCTGTAAAACTAAATTCTTAACAGCAAGCAGCTGAGAATAAGAAGGAAGGTCAGCTCTTGCACTTAAGACTTCTGCAACACAACATTTTGAAGAATTTCTTGAATCTTAGAGTAGATAGCAGGAGGAAAGGAATGCTGTGGGGAACTTCCTGATTTCAGATTCTTGGAGATCTACCCATTTCATCATACATCCTAAAGCAGCAGCTGGTACTTAATGTCTTCCTAACAAAGCACAACCTCTTACTCTCCCCTCTGATGAGTGTTCGACTCTCACTACTGTGAACAGCTTAACAATGTTTTGCATCCTTTCTGCTCAGTGTCTTCTGAACCAACAATCACTCTAAAAGCATTACGCAACATCCACCAACATGAAATTCATGGCATCACAGAACAATTAAGGTTGGAAAAGACCTTCAAGATTATTGAGTTGAACTGTAACCTAGCTACCATGACCGCTAAACCATATCCTGAAGCACCACTTATACACACTTCTTTAACACTTCAAGGGATGGCACCTCCACCACTTCCCTGGGCAGCCTTTTCCAATGCCTCACAAATCTTTCAGTATTTTTTTTCCTAATATCCAATCTAAGCCTCCCTTGGCACAACTAAGCACACTTCCACTCATTATATCACTAGTTACTTGGGAGAAGAGACCAACACTGGCCTCACTAGAACCTTCTTTCAGGTAGATGTAGAGAGCAGTAAAAACTGCCCTCAGCCTTCTCTTACCAGCTGGCTGATGTTCACATGACATTAAATACTGTTCAGAAGGAAATCTTCCCTCACAAACCTAAGACAGGTGGGAAACAAGATCTTTACAGGAAAAGAGAATAGTGGAAACCTAATCCTTACAAAGTACCACTGACTTAAAAAAAAATTACTCAGCAGTAATGTTTCATTCAAAGTAGACATATTGATTTAAAATACATCTTCCTGGAGCTACAGGATGACAGACACGAGTCACATTTGGAAGACAGAAATTTCACAAGTACATCTTGAGTAATTCCACAGCATATGGAGGAAGAACAGCTTTTCACCAAATTTTCACTATTCTGAACAGTATTAAAATTATCTGCAGTGTACACAATGAACACACCAGCTAGACCAGATATGTATTTTGTACAGGTGACAGGAAACTTTCAACGCCTTGCTGTCTTATAACAAAGCACCCCACTAACTATATGCAAAAAAATAAACCTCTGTATCTGTAAAAGTTGGAACAAACCCCTATCCTGCAAGTCAGAGAGTCTAAGGACTCCGATTCTGGTCAATTACTAGCTTACACTGAGATACTACGCAGTAAGTACTATCTCAGTGAATGGACCAATTTAAACCCTGAGAATGCAGGCTACTGCATTTGTGGAGACACATGTTTCCATGCCTTTTCAGGCTGGAACTAGTGGGAGCCACTCCAATAGCCTGGCATGCCCATGCACTATTTGGTAACTAACAAACTGGCTTGCAAGCGATCACATTTGAAAGCTGTCTGCGGTGGGACTGGCCAAGCTGACAAAGTCATGTGTGGGGTTGAGAAAAGGTGAATGCCAGTATAAACTGGTCAAATGAAAATGAAAGAGTTTCAGCCATTTTACTACAACTGGTTCTTTTCTGGCTCCAGATTCTGTGATATCTCACCACAGATACATATCCTTCAAAGTGTCATTCATGTTTGTTTCAAAAACGAGATCCTGTTGACTCCTGGGCAGTGGAACTTGCTAGTACGTGCTGAAACATTTTAATAAATGCTAGGCAACCAAAAACTGTCACTGGTTAACATTTCAGTACCTCTGCACTGGTATCATACCAACCTTTATCCCAGAACTGCAGGAAAGCAGAATCGTGTATTTAAAATAAACAGTGATGGGAAGGCACAATTTAGGGAAGGCAGCACAGGCAGCAGACAGGATGCTGACTCCTGTTGTAGATCAGCGGAACTGCATTCCAGAAGAGAACTGCTTGCTAGACCATCACTTGCAGAACTGCTCCAGTGTTCGCCAAGCAACAGCATACTTTCTTCTCAGTATTCCAGGGTTCTTTTCAATTAAAATTTCTTTTATTCACATTGAATC